>JAJJMC010024209.1:830043-913883 GCA_023531435.1 Papaver californicum | reverse complement strand
TTTTCTGATTTTTATTAGTTTAGGTTAAGTATAATATTTTCTAAAATTGTTACCTTCACAAGTTCGAGAAACGAACTCTTTATTTACCACTTTCTAAACCACATTAGTAAGTTTTAGTAGGTTTTTGTTTTATTTTTATGTCTTATTCTCCAAAGAAGGATTGTTACGCTTCACCCAGGTACTATCTTTCTGACTTACCTCTTTATTCCTCTAGTTACCTATATTTTTGGTATTGCACTTTAATTTGAAACATTGAGGACAATGTTAGGTTTAAGTTTGGGAGTAAAGGAAAAACTGTTAGTTTAAATAATAAAACTCCAAACTTTAGAAACTTGTGAACAATTCAGGATGACACTAACCATTCTAGGTAGATGGAAACTTAGCTCTTTTTCTACAGGAATTGGTGTGCCCAGCTAAATGGTATATTCATAAAAGGATTCCTAGCTTAGGTGTTAGAAATAACATGATAGTTGTCACAATATCTCGGAATCTATCTTGACCATATCACCTTCTGTTTTTATTTTTGCAATTTTTGTTTTTCTCTAAGTGATTTGGTGGGGCACCAGTATCAAATTGTTATCACCGTCAGGATGAAGTAGAATGTTTGAGATCAAGCCCCATTATTGTATTATTTAGACCATTATTCAAAGAAAAAATAAAAATAAATCGAGTATTGACACTTTGATAACAATATATGTGTGTTCTCTCTGTCTCCGTCGCCTAAGCAAGCGTGGAACGCAGGATCCATGAGAACTATCATGTACGATGCTGATAAGGAGCATGTACTTGGATTCTTTTGATCCAATCATGTTCTCAGTACATTTAAAATATTTTTAATAAATCGACCGCGGGGACCCTTGTATATACCAACTGAGTCGATATTAGTATAAGGAGTAAGAGTAGCGGGAGCGTATCTCAATCCATTCATATTGGGACTGACCTTCAGACAGATATGGGAAACACCGTTCACCTTATTCAACATGTGCAAACTTCATTTTGTCTATATCCATCTTCCAAATCTTTTCATGTGATTGTACTTTGATAGATTCTGAGTATCGTGGTTGAACGACTATTTAAGTAGAGTTTTGAATTCTTGTATGAATTTTAGTACACTGAGTGAAAACTCGTGTGCAACAATTGGACTCATATAGGGTAATGATTCTTATAGGCGAGGAATTTAGTATGCCAACTAAATAGTTTGTTTAGTATCTATCCCCAATCATTCACAAGTAGATAGGGTTTGGAGTAAAGGTTTTGTGGGTATACCTCTTGTAAACCCTCACGAGACAAAACTCGTCCACTAGGGACACCTAGGGGTTTAAAGGCTTGTTGCACACGCTAAATGCAATCGCAATGCCTACGAAAGTGAGCTAGGAATTATTTTTATTAGATTTGCTCGAGGACTAGCAAAATATAAGTTTGAGGGTATTTGATAGACACATTTATGTGTCTTATTTGATCTCTTATTTGTATTAATAGTTCTCCATTTTTGTATTAATAATATCATTTTATGTAAAATTAATAAATATGGAGAAATCGGCTAAAAAGTGCTAAAACACCCCCATCAAAATTGTTAAAGGCACCCAAGATTTTGTTAAAGGCACTCCGACAATAAATATTAAAGGCACCCACCACAAATGATAAAGGCACCCTCTCTTTTCAATTTCAAATTATTTTTTGGCGGGAACTCTTATTACTCGATATGTGAAGATTTTTGGGTGATAAAATTGGATATTCTAAGAGTTTTAAGACAATACAATCTTCTTACCTTATAGAGAGAACAATTTGGATAAGTGAGAATCAAACAGAATCAATATATCTCGTGAAATTTACGTGAAAAATGAAGAGGTTTTATTCTCGGTGATTTGAAGTAAATAAGATATCATTTTGAGATTTTGTTCTCGAGTCTTATAAGGGAATAGCTTCATTGTTCAGGAAAGAAAAATCAAGAATAATCCTGGTCGAATCAACAGACAGCTAGAGAGGATTTTCTTGGAGATTATTCTCTTTTAAAAGAGGATTCTGTGAGAATTAAATGGGAAGATTTATGAGATGTTATGGGTATATAAAGGAGTGTCGAGGGTCATAGAGGGGGCAGAGAGTTTTGGGGAAAGCTCAGGAGGTGAGCAGAATGATAGAAAATCAATCCAGAGAATTATTGCTGGTGCTGCATGAAGAACAAAGAATAGGCAACAGAATCTTCAACCAATCAGCCACAGTTTCTTCATCGGTTTGCAACGGATATTATCGCATTTGCAACATTTATCTTCAGTTGAAACAGTTTCTTCAACCCGTTTGCAACGGGTATTATCGCATCTGTAATGTTTATCTTTAGCCCCTCTGTAGCAGTTAGTCTGTAACGTCTATAAACGTTTCAAACACACTGTTTTCTTTGTTTTTCTCCATTTTTATCATTTGTAAACATTTTTTGAGCCATGAACCATAATTTTGAGCAGGTGATTGAGCTAAACCCCATCTCTGAGGCGACGAAGGAAGCTATTTTTCCAAAAATTATATAGTAATATTTATTTAATTAATTTATGCAATTCGTTTATGATTATTTGCCTTGGTTAAACATTGATTTAATGATTTTTGTTAAGCAATTGTGATTTCGTTAGATGGTATCTGCTTGGCCTAGGTTTTAGATGTTCCATGCTTTTGTTATACAATTGTTGTTTTAAAAATCTACTTGTTGCAATATTTTAGAATCAAATTAAACGTAAGAATTGCATAATTATAATTATTGAATTAAATCACTTTAAGATTTGGAAAATAGTGGAATCTTAGCCTCAGTTTACTCTCAATTTTGTTATCAATTTTATTTAAGTTTTGCTATTTTTAGTCTTAGAAATTAGGTTTAAAAATAAATCTTCACAAGTCTTGAACGAACTTTTATTTACCACAACTACAACACTATTAGTGTTCCAACACGTCTTGATTGTTTCTTCAATTTGGTAACTCAAAATCACCTCCAAATCTCTTAAAACTCGGTTCTCACTTAACCAGAAAACTCTCGTTGCAAGATTCATGTTTATCTTATAAAGATTTGTATCAACCTTAAAAGATCATTAATGTTGATTTGTTTAAGATTTGTAAACATCTTGAAAGATCCATGTCTATCTTATCAAGATCTTTATCTACCTTAAAAGATTTATGTCTTTTTGTTTAAGATTTGTAGTCATTCAAGGAAATCCATGTGTATCTCATTAAGATTTGTAGTCATCTTGAAAGATCCATGTCAATCTTATCAAGATTTGTATTTATCTTAAAATGACCTCTTCAATTAACCATTGGGATTCCAACATAAGCCAAATTGGGCTTCCATAATAAGCCAAATAGGCTTCTTCAATAAGTCGGATTGGACTTCTATAATAAACCATATTGTGCTTCCAAAATAAGCCAAGTGGGTTTCTTTAATAAATCGGATTGGGCTTTCACAGTAAGCCATATTTGTATTTCCATGATAAGTCAAATTAGCCTTCTACAATATGCATATTTGAGCTTCCACAATAACCCATTTCATGCTTCCAAGACAAGCCATCTTCGGGCTTTTACGAACAACCACAATTGAGTTTTTAAGATAAACCATGTTTGTGTTAGAATTAAAAATGGATTTCTTACTTAAAATTAATTTTGTTACTTAATATATCTTAAAGGGACCTAGGGTCACTAGTCCAAACTTGGGGTGGAAAAATAGAGCCATCCATTTTCACTTCTTAGTGAATGAGAAACCTTTGGTTTATCCCATATTGGGCAAACCAAGGAGGAAGTTTATCCTCATTACCACAAACGTTCTATATAAGGAAAAAGAACTAGTGGATTGGATATGGACTTAGGAAATGGACTAGTGGGAAAATGCACACATGTGCGGTGCTTCGCACCGAAGCACCGCGGGCCACGGGCTTGCGGAGCTTGCGTGTGCTTTTGCGCGAGCCTTGGCGTGAGCCTTGGTGCGACCCTTGGCGCGAGCCTTGGTGCGACCCTTGGCGTGTGCCTGCGAGTGCATACGAGTACCCATCAAAGATCCAACGGTTTTATATTTTAATTCTATACATTAAATATTTTACCTTTTTGTATTTATAAAATTAAATCAGGTTTAATAAACAAAAATCTTTTAATTAAATATCTCGAATTAAATATGTTTAATTAAATGAATTTTGACCGTTTGAAAATTCAACAGTCTTCTTCTTCTTTAAAAGAAAAACAAAAGTCAGATTTTTACTTACCCCAGTCGCAGCCACTGACCTGACGACTTTTCCCCTCTTCTTGCTTTGTATGCACACTAGTTTATTTCTTCATTTTCTTCTACTGTTTAAGTTCACAACGGGCCAACGAGTCTTGCTAACTGGGTTGGTATCAGGTGGTTTTATTTTGGATTCGTTTTTCATCTCTAAAGGTATAGCAACATCTTTCTAAAGGTGTACCTGACAAATATCGAGTTAAGGGCAGTCTGTTGAACAGGCGACTCCATCTCTCTGTGCTTGTGTGGTTGTCTGAAGTGTGTTATCTGTTCTAACCCTTAACTCTTTTCAAGTTTCTGTTTGGTTTGCTTACTGTTACAGGAATATTCTCCAACATTCTTAACTCGATACTTTGCTTAATTTCAAAATTTTACTTCTGTAACAATGGTGAAGACTGATGTTGACAGACCTCAGAAATTTTCTGAAAAGGACTTCAAGAGATGGCAGTCTAAAATGTTATTTTTCCTGAGTTTCCACATGCTAGATGAGATGGTTCTGAAGCCGTTTGATGAGTCTCTGAATGAACCTGAAAAATTACAGGACTTAGAAAGTTGGAAGAGAAGTAATTATATGGCCAAAAATCATATCTAAACTGCCTAGAAGATGCTTTATATGATTTTTACAATGCTAAGGATAATTTCAATGCTTATAATTTATGGACTGCACTACAAGATAAATATGAAGCAGAAACAGCAGGAAGTAAAAAATTCTTGGTTGCACGTTTTCTGGAATATAAATTGATGAATGATAAATCAGTGGTTGATCAGTTTTGGAGATACAAAAAATTATTAATGAAATAATTGCTGAAGGAATGGTTATTGACGAAACATTTCAAGTTTCTGTTGTTATAGAAAAATTGCCAAATTCCTAGGTTGAATACAAGAGAAGACTAAGGCATGAAACAAGTGAAATTTCCATGGTAGAATTGGGCAAGAAAATCCAAGTTGAAGAATTGCTGTGTTCAAAGGACAAGAATGTTTCTTCTGCAAGAGACATGTCAAACAAAGCTCACGTCATCGAACACAAATTTGCTAATCTAAGTCTGGACCACAACAAGCGCAAGCCTGGCCCGCAAAGAAAAGGTACCTTTCAAAAACCAAAATTTGATATTGGTAAAATTAAGGGAGCATGTTATGTTTGTGGTGTGTCTGGCCATATGGCAATTCATTGTAGAAAACGCAAAGATGCAAATTTTAAGAAAACAAATGTAAATTTAGTTGAAAGTAGTAAAAATGAGTTTTCTGGCAAGGTGTCTGAGGTTAACTTAGTTACCAATGTGAGAGACTGGTGGGTAGACTCTGGAGCTACCAAACATGTCTGCGGAAGTAAAGACATGTTCACCTCCTATCAGACGGTAGGAGAAGGAGAAAACTCTATATGGGTAATTCATCTGCAGCACAGGTTGCAGGAAAAGGAAAAGTTTCGCTGAAGCTCTCCTCTGGGAAAATCCTCACATTGAATGAAGTTTTACATGTACCAGACATCTGCAAGAATTTCGTTTCAAGTGGTGTGCTAGATGATAAGGGCTTTAAGATTGTATTTGAGTCTGGGAAAGTGATTATCACTAAGGGAAAGGATTTTGTGGGAAAGGGCTATAAGGCTGAAGGCCTATACAAATTATGTGTAACCTCTGTTGAAGTTAATAAAATTGATTCTTCTTATGTTGTTGTCTCATTGAATATCTGGCATGGTAGACTTGGTCATGTAAATTATAAATCAATGAACAAATTGGCAAACTCTGGTTGCATTCCAAAATTAAATTTGGAATATGAACATAAATGTGAAGTTTGTGTAGAATCAAAATATGCAAAGAAGCCCTTTAAGAAAAATGTCCACAGAAATTCTAATCCCTTAGAGTTAATTCACTCAGACTTAGTTGATATGAAATCAATCCAAACTAGAGGTGTTAAAAAATGGTTTATCACTTTCATAGATGACTGTACTAGATACTGTCATATTTACTTGCTTAAAAGAAAAGATGATGCTTTAGAAGCATTTAAATTATATAAATTAGAAGTAGAAAACCAATTGAACACCACAATTAAAACCATTAGATCTGACCGTGGGGGTGAATATGTAATCCCTATATGAGACTTTTGTACAAAACATGGCATTATTCATGAGGTAACTCCTCCTTATTCACCACAATCAAATGGAGTGGATGAACGGAAAAACCGAACCCTTAAGGAGATGATGAATGCCATGTTAATCAGTTCAGGACTACCGGCGAACTTGTGGGGGGAGGCCGTCCTCTCAGCTTGTTATATCCTGAACAGAGTGCCCCTTAAAGGATCAGTCAAATCACCGTATGAATTATGGAAAGGCAAACAACCCTCTTATGGATACCTCAAAGTGTGGGGGTGTTTAGCCAAGGTCTCTATTCCTCCACCTAAGAGGACTAAAATAGGACCTAAAACAGTTGATTGTGTCTTCATAGGATATCCCGAACACACCACTGCTTATAGGTTTATGGTTGTGAGTTCTGAAAACTCAGAAATTGGTGTGAACACCATTATGGAATCTAGGGATGCTACATTTTTTGAAAATGTGTTTCCGTTGAAATCTGAATCTCGCATGATATGTGATGATCCCCTAGATGTCCCTTCTTCTAGCCATATTTTACCGATAGAAGAAGATGAATCTGTTTATGAACCTAGAAGAGGCAAAAGACTTAGAATAGAAAAATCTTTTGGGCCAGACTTCATAACCTGTTTAGTTGAAACTGATCCACAAACCTATAAAGAGGCCATGACTTAGTCTGAAGCTCCATGGTGGAAAGAATCCACTATTAGTGAGATGGATTCTATTGTTCAGAATGAAACCTGGGAGATAGTAGATTTACCTCCAGGGTGCAAACCCATAGGCTGTAAATGGATCTTCAAGAGAAAACGTAAGGTAGATGGAACTGTGGAAAAGTATAAAGCCAGACTAGTATGTAAGGGCTATAAACAAATAGAAGGTGTAGATTTATTTGACACTTATTCACCTGTCACTAGAATTACTTCCATTAGGATGTTAATTGCAATCGCTGCAATTCATAACCTAGAAATACATCAAATGGATGTAAAAACTGCTTTCCTAAATGGTGAATTAGATGAAGAAATTTATATGGACCAACCCGAAGGCTTTGTAGTGAAGGGTTATGAAAACAAAGTGTGTAGACTTAAAAAGTCTTTATATGGCTTGAAACAAACACCGAAACAATGGCATGAAAAATTTGATCATGTAATGTTCTCTAGTGGATTTAAAATAAATGAAGCTGACAAATGTGTGTAAAATAAATCTATAAATGATGCCTGTGTGATTGTATGCTTGTATGTTGATGATATGCTTATACTAGGCACAACCTTAGAAATCATTAATTCCACTAAGAACATGTTGAGTGAGAACTTTGACATGAAAGACTTAGGTCCTGCTGATATAATCCTAGGGATGAAAATTAGAAAGGAGTCTAATGGATTCAGTCTTAGTCAATATCATTATGTTGAATCAGTTTTTAAGAAATTTAACCAGTTTGATAGTAAACCTGCAAGTACTCCATTTGACCCTTCTTGCAAACTCAAAAAAAACAAAGGCAATGGAGTCTCGCAACTTGAATATTCACGAGTCATAGGAAGTCTGATGTATTTAATGAACTGCACAATACCAGACATTGCCTATGCTGTGAGTAGACTAAGTAGGTATACCTGTAATCCAGGACATGAACATTGGGATGCACTTTTCAGATTGTTGAGGTATCTTAAATACACTTTAAACTAACGTTTGAGTTATGAAAGACACCCTGCTGTTCTTGAAGGATACTGTGATGCAAACTGGATAGCAGACTCAGAGGAGTCTAAGTCTATGAGTGGATACATATTCACTCTAGGCTGTAGATCAGTGTCTTGGAAGAGTTCCAAACAGACCTGTATCGCTCGATCCACTATGGAATCCGAGTTTATTGCGTTAGATAAAGCAGGAGAGGAAGCCGCTTGGCTAAGATGTTTTTTAGAAGACATTCCTCTCTGGCATAGGCCTGTGCCAGCTATATCTATACATTGTGATAGTCAAGTTGCAATAGCTAATGCTAAAAACAGCAACTATAACGGAAAATCTATTCATATTAGGAGAAGACACAATTCTCTAAACCAACTAATCTCAACTGGCGTTATTTCTGTTGACTTTGTGAGGTCTAAGGAGAATATCGCGGATCCTTTGACGAAAGGCTTGTCCAAGGAGCTAGTTAGTAATGCATCGAGGGGGATGTGACTTAAGCTCATAAATTAAAACTTGCCATGAAGGATACTCAACCTTGCTGACTGGAGATCCCAAGATCAAGGTTTTGAATGAGACAACTAATTTGTGGCGGGTAAAAATTAAACACTATCAGGGAATTATTTTCTCTGTCCCTTCTCTATGGTGTAAACGTGATAGTGTGACTGCATGTGAGGATGACTTATAATAAAGTCTTAATGAGTTCTATAGTTTCAATTTAAGATTGAAATGGGGTGTAGCAGTTAAAACTCTTGATAGAACTCACCTATCTGAATGAGGAAGTGGGTCGCTTCCTATGAGAATTGAGCTGATTCTCTAGAGCATTCTGAGAAACGGGATATGTCCAGGGCCAAAACGGACACAACGACGTGAACTTAACAACACTCTTGAGAGATATCTCGCGTAAGGAGCTATTGATGAATTACACCAAACCATGGCAGTTCAAGACATCGCGTTCACTGTCCATCTAGTAGTTCCGGTACTTCTTACTAAGCAGAGGTTCAATTCCTTATGGACACCTATTGCTTAAGAGGTATTTCTCGTTTTTCCGGTTTTCTGATTTATCGCTTTCTTCATTCATGTGGGGGATTGTTAGAATTAAAAATGGATTTCTTACTTAAAATTAATTTTGTTACTTAATATATCTTAAAGGGACCTAGGGTTACTAGTCCAAACTTGGGGTGGAAAAATAGAGCCATCCATTTTCACTTCTTAGTGAATGAGAAACCTTTGGTTTGTCCCATATTGGGCAAACCAAGGAGGAAGTTTATCCTCATTACCACAAACGTTCTATATAAGGAAAAAGAACTAGTGGATTGGATATGGACTTAGGAAATGGACTAGTGGGCAAATGCACACATGTGCGGTGCTTCGCAACAAAGCACCGCGGGCCGCGGGCTTGCGGAACTTGCGTGTGCTTTTGCGTGAGCCTTGGTGCGACCCTTGGTGCGAGCCTTGGTGCGACCATTGGTGTGACCCTTGGCGTGAGCCTTGGCTGTGCCTGCGAGTACATACGTGTACCCATCAAAGATCCAACGGTTTTATATTTTAATTCTATACATTAAATATTTTACCTTTTTGTATTTATAAAATTAAATCAGGTTTAATAAACAAAAATCTTTAAATTAAATATCTCGAATTAAGTATGTTTAATTAAATGAATTTTGACCGTTTGAAAATTCAACAGTCTTCTTCTTCTTTAAAAGAAAAACAAAAGTCAGATTTTTACTTATCCCAGTCGCAGCCACTGACCTGACGACTTTTCCCCTCTTCTTGCTTTGTATGCGTACTAGTTTATTTCTTCATTTTCTTCTACTGTTAAGTTCACAACGGGCCAACGAGTCTTGCTAACTGGGTTGGTATCAGGTGGTTTTATCCTGGATTCGATTTGTCATCTCTAAAGGTATAGCAACATCTTTCTAAAGGTGTACCTGAAAAATATCGAGTTAAGGGCAGTCTGTTGAACAGGCGACTCCATCTCTCTGTGCTTGTGTGGTTGTCTGAAGTGTGTTATCTGTTCTAACCCTTAACTCTTTTCAAGTTTCTGTTTGGTTTGCTTACTGTTACAAGAATATTCTCCAACAGTTTGTACTTCCACAATAAATTAAATTTGGCTTCTCCGATAAACCATATTTAGACTTCCTCAATAAACCAAATTAAACTTCTCAGTTAAGCTATCTATAACATTTACGGAGAAGTCTATATATCATTCATGTGGACCGTTTTAGGAAGGTAACAAACATAGACTATCTACATGACTAATAGATCATCTATAAAAAAAATCATACGTACTCTAATTTATGTATTCCGAATATGTGTTCCAAAAAGCTATATCCCAACAAATGGTACCAATTTTCCTTTTTTTCCTATGTAAAAGGCCTTTAATTTCGTTAGGAAAGAAAGCATTAAGACTTTATAGTAGACAAATGGAATTAATGACCAACTTGCTATTAAGAGATAAAGAGAAAATTGATAACTCTAGTAAAGACACTCTTTTTCTTTTCTCCTTTTATGGCAAATTTAAAGACTTATATTCCTATGTTCTCTTCTGATATGTGTTACAGTTGTGGTCTTAGGTTAAATGACTTTGCTTTGTATATAAGAAAGGAGACTCTTGCTGGTTGTGACTCACAACAACGACTGCTGCAAGGATCGTATTTTTGTTGCACCCAAATTTATGTCACACCGCAATACAAGCCCATCGTTCTAATCTTTTGGGTGATTATAGATGCGTAGCTCGTCTAGCTAATAAATTTTTTTAAATCATTTCTTTCTGTAAAATTTGGTAACCCTTTATAACAATCTTTATAAAGAATTCACTTAAAATCTTATATATTTTAAAGTTTTTTTATCCTTGGCTTTCATATCTTTCTCTGCCAATCAAAATCCAATGCAGGTAGAAGCTACTTTCCATCACTCTGGTTTGATTGTGTTGTTTGCAAATACGTTAAGAATAGTATTAACTTTAGGACTTTTATTTTAGCTGGACTAGAGAAACGAGTTTGATAAATGTCCTATTCCACTGCATACACTCAAACTATAGTCCAAAATCTTGAATTCTCAATGATCAATAAAATCAAAATGAAGCAAAAGTGTTTCATTTGGTCATTTGTAATGAAAAAAAATTTGGCCATTAAATTCGTTACACATCTGATATCCCGATCTAATCCAAACTTTTACCTAATTGCAATAATCCTATTCCACCAAGAGTATTTCAATCGGCATACAAATGATCTAAGATCTGATTATTAGCACACAAAAAAGATACCGATTTCTTCTTTTCCTTCAAAGAGACGACAATTTTCTCGCGCATAATAATACACAATTATCTTTGAAGCTAGACTACTGTGGTTTACATGCATACACAAAAAGTATCACCAAGCTTGCTATTAAGAGGTAAAAATAAAAATGATCATTCTAAAAAGACCCTCTTTTTCTTTTCTTCTTTATGACAATATATGTTTCTACGTTCCCCCTTTCATTTGTACTTCTCATTTGCGTACAACCGTAGAATTCATACACTAAAAACACACAAAAAATAAATAAAAAAAAGTCTGATTATTACATAAATCAAATCAAGTCCGTTCCAGAACTACTTTCTTTCCATTTGATTGTGTTGTTTCAACTTTAGGACTTTGATTTTAGTTAGGCTTGAGAAACAAACTTCATCTATAGTCCAAAATCTTAAAATTCGATCAAATCAAATGAGTCATCGAATGAAGAAAAAAGTGCATTTATTTGGTCTATGTAACCATCTCACTCAACTTCTTGATACTACATTGCTAGGGAGGAACATTTGTTTAATATTACCTCTCTTTTAGAAAAAATGATATTGTTATTTTTTTTATTTTATATAAAGATAAATCAAATTAAAGAAATAAAAAAATTATTTTCAACGAGAATGAAAAAATATTTTTTTAGAAATGATATTTATATTTATTTATTTTAAACTAAAATAGACCAGATTAAATAAAAATATTTTACTTTTTATGGGACTGAGTGAGTAATTTTTCTACATCAATCGCAGGTGTAACATAATAGTGATGCAACATAGTTAAGCATATTTTGGAGATGATGCGAAATCTCTTTTGACATATTTACACCTAACTGTCGTTATTGTCAACAATGGTGGACCACTGTTTGATGATCATCAACACCCAAATGTTGATTTTGATACAGAATCGGGTAGAATCCAAACTTTGAACTAATTTTTATAATGTGACCAAATGACGTTAGTTATGCACTCCACGACTACAATGTAGTATGTGATCCTCCTTTTAACTTTTGACACTGTTATAAATTAGTTTTTCACTTTTTCTTATATAAAACATAAAATTAGTTTTTTAAAGAATAACCTTTCTAAGTTTACGACTAAATAATAGTTTTAAATATTTTTTATATCATTTTACAAGACGTGTTAAAAGTTGAAAAAATGTCACATACTTCAAGTATATAGCCCGATCATATCGTAACCAGATCGAGTTATGCATACTAAATTAGGGTTTCTTTTTTCTTCATTTCATGTGTTTATCATATTTTTTTGTTTTATAATGGAATTGCTTTCAACTATCAAACAAAATTTGATACCTAAAGTTAAGAGCAAGTCCAGTGGGGTGGCAAATAGATAGATATCTCCATTTTCACCCACTATGGAACTGGCAAACTAACAAACAGGATGGCAAACCCTTAAATCTAAGGGTTTGCCATACCCGTCTCAAGTAGAGATAACCGTCCTAACTTGAGTCAAAATATATTAGTTTAATATTTAATCGTTACTTCAATTAGTTTATAATATAATTTTTATAATAATATTATATACATATTGGGTCTCATTTATCATTATTTATAAGATTATTTTAATAAAACATACCCCATTTAACTTAAAAAATATTATGAGTTTATACAAAAACGGGTTTCACTCTAGGTTGCACGAACTCGTCTAAAAAGATGTTGTAATCGTATCAGACACACGATCGGACACATCCTGACATTTCCCGACACGCAATGGACACGCCACATCATATGTCCCGTAAAATACAACATTGGATATTTTATGGACATTGATGTGATACCATCGGACACACCATAAATAATTAATATTAAGTTGGAAAATCAAAATAAACTAAATGTGATGCTAATTTATTCTCTGTTTAGCCATGTCTTAACATTATTCTTAAAAGAATTGATCAATAGTTCATATTATTACTTTTATTTATTTAGTACTCAAGTATTTAAAAATAAAAAGAATCATTTTGTTGAATAGAGTGTTATAAAATTTTATTTTAGTGGTTTTTATAATATATGTATAACGTGTCTCGTAACCCGTTTTTTAAGAATTTTCGTGTCCCCGTATCCATGTCGTATCATCACGTATCAGTGTTCCTGCAACCCAGGTTCCACTAGTTAGAACCACTATCCGAAATTGAGTTTGTTCGTCCTTGTGGACAGGCAAACGAGCAAATATATCGGTCCCCACTGGACTTACTCTAACTTCTGAAAACAACTTATGTTTGTAGAAAAGAAGAAACACTTCTACTGCTGGATGCCAGACAGGCTATTATAAGACCAAATCTTCCCATACTTGCATCTAAAATTCAGAGTTTACACATCCACATTCGATTTATTGTTGAATTTTCTTGAGCTTTCAGTCGACATACAAATGATCCAAGAACATGAGTTATTATACCTTTTAAAATGGATGAGTGGCTATAGAACTGTGGACTAGTGATGCAAAGAGATTAGATGGATAAAGTTTTTCCGTTTATACTAAAAATTTTTATGGACGAAGAAACTTCATCCGTCCATTTATTTATTTTTAAAAAAATATTTAGACATGTGAAGTTCTCTCATATAGGTTTTATTTTTTAATTAAGTTTTCCAAACTTTAATTTTTTAAATATCATGTAGTAGACCATCAACCGTTTGGCTTGGACGATTGAGCATTACATATCTAGAGTAAACTACCGTCCACTCTTTCGATCAAATAAGTCTTTAAAAGAGTTGAGGGGGAAAATAGTCATAGTGACACCACACTAGAGTTAATTTGGTAAACTCTTTTATTTTGAAGAAAAACACTCTACTCATTACTCATAACTCTGGTTCTAAGGTTTATTATAGCACATAAAAAAGAAATTGATTTCTTCTTTTTCTTTACAGGTGAAAATTTTCGCGTGCATAACCATGCACAAAAAGAATCACCATCTTGCTATTAAGAGGTAAAGAGAAAAACGATCATTCAATAAAAACTCTCTTTTCCTTTTCATCTTTATGGCAGTATATTCCTAGGTTCCCCCTTTCATTTGCACTCGGATTTTGAGAATCATTTTCATTTGCGTACAACCGTAGAATTCATACACTAAAAACACACACAAAAAAAACAGTCGATTATCACATAAACCAAATCCAGTCCATTCGAAAACTACTTTGCATTATTTTGATTGTGCTCTTTCAACTTTAGAACATTGATTTTAGCTAGACTTAAAGAAACAAATTTCATTTATTGTTGTCCTATTCTTGAACATCTACTCAAAACTATATACAGCCCAAAATCTTAAAATTCGATCAAATCAAATGAGTCATCGAATGAAGAAAAAAGTGCTTTATTAGGTCGATGTAATGGACAGATCAGAAAATTTTAGTCGTTGAATGTGAAGCTCGCATGTGTTATACTTCACCCACCAATATACAACACACCCTACAGTATCAATGGCTGATTGGTATATCTCATAAAACCATCTCAGGCCACTTCTTGATACCACATTGCTTGGGAGGGAAAGTTGTTGTTAGTAACGTGTTTTGAACTCATATTGTTTTTTATCACCTGTTCAACGAGCAATATCTTTACCATTTTATTTAAAAAAAATTAAAATACAATAAAAATACATTTAAAAACCCTGTTATAAATATGCAGTGCGCCAGTAATGTACAAAATTTCCTTTTTTTCTTAAAAGATAATAATTTTACTCCACATTAGAGAAGATTATTTTGGTATATGAATTGCAAGAGTGTAACATAATAGTGATGTAACATTTTTTTTTGAGAAAAAACAGAATATTATTAACTGAAGAGAGGCCTACATAGGTCTACGTTTAATTGGGTAACGAAAGGAGCAGGCTCGTTTCATTTCTTTCCCAACCCATCCAAACGAGCATAATTTGCTATAGAGTTTGCTATCTTGTTTTCCTCTTTGCCAATAAAGGCTAAATTACAGAAACAAAGTGACTTTAACAGTCTTTTACAATCTACTAATAAAGCATGACAGGACCAGGGGCTCGAATTCGAGATGCCATTGACGTCGTCGATGATCATCTTTGCGTCTCCTCGAAACAAAATATAGCTCCAGCCTTTTTCTTTAGCCCAACAGATGGTTTCTCTTAGAACCATAGCTTCCGCTTGATGACTGGACCCAACCCTAGCCACTCCTGAAAAACCTGCTATGAAAGTTCCCTTCGGAGTGCGGGCTACCGCTCCATAACCTGCTGCATAGTCAGTTATAGAATACGAACCATCAAAGTTTATAATAACATAGTCAACACCTGTAGAAGCTCAGGAAGATACGAGACCATTTTCAGAGATAATGGCCTTCTGGAGATATTGCCAATGTTTTGACTGAGTTTGGAAGAGAGGGTCAAAAATGGTTGTGGGTGGGGCCTGATTGATAATGAAGCTGGGGTGAATGTGCCTAGTGGGGACGGTAATTGCTGCTATTGGTCCCTGGGTACACGGGTCAACTGAGGTATGGTGATGGGCTAATGAGACTTGGCGATTTTACCTGACGAGAGGTGACTGAGGATGCCTTGTGGCTGAGAGGTGGATAGGGGTTGGGTGTCAATGGGAATGGGATGAAGGATTGGATTACTGGGAGATGTGTGATTGATATTGATGGATTGGGTGTGTGGTGAGACCATTGATTTGGCTATGATATGAAGAACTGTAATGGGATTGGGTTTTACCTTATCAAAAATGATGTCACACCTGTGCTTCCAGATCCGCCATAGAATTTGTGTTATATAAGCAACCGAAGTTTTATCTTTGAAAGAAATCATGATGTTATGCTTATGCCAGGATTTGATCCATTCTAAAATGCAATTGTAAGATAACATGTTGGTATAAAGGTTGGGCCAAAGGGTTAGCCAGATTTTCTTTGCTAGGTCACAATGCATAAAGAGATGTGTGCTAGTTTCCGCATGCTTGTTACAAACTGGGCAAAGATGGTCCTTGATGTCCATATGTTTGAAAATTTTAATTCTAACTTTCAGAGTTTGCTTTACCATTTTCCAAATGAGGAGATTTATCCTGTATGGGGTTTTGATTAACCAGATTTTTTTCCATATACCCGGGTCCACTTGAGTGGTTCTGGGAGGAGGCATATTGTTTTGGACCAATTTTTTGTAGGTGGAGGCTATAAAAAAGGATCCATTGGTGGTGAGGTTCCAGCCCATTTCATCCCGACCTCCCTGGAGAATAGGAATGGTCGATATTTCATCAATTTGGATTCTGGAGAACAGATTCCTGATAATAGAAGAATTCCAGGAAAGGGTTTCTTGGTCAATGATCTCACTAACCCAGGTAAGCCCGGAATTTCTTTGGCTTACGATTATTTCCTCTAATTTCATACTTTTTAGCCAGTTATATTCTCAAATCTTGACTTGGGTACCATCTCCGATGGACCAGAAGTGATGATCCCGGATAATGCCTATTCCCTTAAGGATACCTCTCCAAATCCAAGTATCCCTGGTATTTTTTTGAACCGCAAGGGGGCTAGAATTGGGAAAGTAACGGGCTTTTAAAACCCTTGCCCAGAGATCGGTCTCATTATGAATGAGTCTCCAAGCAAGTTTAGTGAGCATGACTTCATTAAAACTGTTTAAATTTTTGAAGCCAAGACCTCCCATGCTCTTTGGCTGGCAATAGTAATGCAACATAGTTAAGCATATTTTTGAGATGATGCGAAATGTCTTTTGACAGCAATAATGTTGCACCACATTCGTTATTTATTTACACCTAACTATGGATATTGTCGACAATGTCAGTTGGACCATGTACTGTTTGATGATCATCGACAACAACATACACCCAGTTTTAATCGTGGCTAGTTGATTTTGGCACAGAATCAATCGGGTAAAATCCAAACTTTTTTTACCTAATTATTTTAATAATGTGACTCATGTCATTGCCATCACTCCAGGTAGTTCCGCGTATACTAATTTAGGGTCCTCTTTCTCTTCCTTTCGTATTTCTTTTGCTTCATATAATGGAATTGCTTTCAGCTATCAAACAAAATTTGATACCTAAAGTCAGTGTGTAAGAAATAAGAAGTTCGAAAGAAAGAATATGACCACATCTTCTAAAACTTGCATATGGCATTTAGAGCCGTATGCTTATTTAAATGTTTAGGACTTTTGGTGCATTTTCCTTATATTTTTGTCGGCACACGAATGATGCAGCAGCCAAAGGGCAAAAGACATCTACTTTCTTTCAACTGATTATGAACAATCATTAATTCATATAAATTACAACTACGTAAAATAATTTGATATATGATAAAACCCTCAAAAATTTCAAGAACTATAATTTGGGAAATCCCCAATGTTAACCCTAATCAGTGATGATCAAACATAGATTTACAACATAAACTACCAAATAAAACAAAACCCATTTCTTAAACACTTAATAACAAACATTCAAACATCAAAATGAAGAAATTACAAAAGATGTCATTAAAATTTCTTCTCTTGTAGCTTTGAGTGCTCTTTAAAATTCAGACCCATCTTCAGCTGGATCCTTCTTTTAATCTTGAAATCGAAATCATCTTTTTTTTTTTAGTTTTGGAGTAAAAGAATAAGAACATTGTTGTATTCATTATCGTCTTTTTTATCGTCAATTTTTGTTATGGAGGCTTCTTCTATGTCAACGTGTTCAACTGTTGTTGTTCATCTTCAGAATTGTGTTTGAAGAAAGGTTTTGTTGTTGATGTGGTTTTGTCATGTTAGATTGATTTCACTCTAAATGACCTTAAAAACTGATTGTAGTGAATTTTTTGGTTTGTTGAGACAGTGAAAGGAAAGGCGGGAAAACGGAGAGGAAGAAAAGACGAGTTCTTTTGATGAATGGAGAAGATGAGTAGTTAACTATTTTAGGGTTTTGTAAGGATAGCCTAGTAATTTTACATCTCGTATGATAATAAATTGACTCTGGTCAATGATATTTTGCCGGTGGACCGGACAGAATTCCTTAACTGTGATGGTATTTTAGAAAAGTTTTAAAAAGTGATGGTATTTTAATAACGTGCATGTAAAAGTGATGGTACTTTGAAGTAATTCGCTTATAACTGCAGTAAGATTTATAAACTTCACGAATACAAAGAATCTAAGCGATATAAGATTATCCTAACACTTTCTGCTTATTTATAGACGATATTATTTTTTAGCGTGCATATTAATATTAATTCTTTGTGTCCTTACTAATTTTAGGTCTACCAATTTTATTTCAGACTTACCCAATTTTATTTCTACCAAAGTGAAGGGATAAGAAGTGTCTAAAAAGGATAAAACTACTGAATTACCCTTACTAGTTAAAATTATATTTCTAGCCTTATCCCTAATACTTCCAATCTATTTCTATTTCCTTCAAAACCAATCAAAAATTAATTTATTTATTTTTTCAAATCATTTCTTTTTATTTGAAATTCTTCAAAATCTTGGAAACTTTTTGCGTTCAAAAACAATCGGCTAATAAGGCACTCAGATGGCGGTCGATTGCTCTTGATGTTCTTGATCCATGAAGAACATCAACCAAGAATCGACATATGTTCTTCATTTTAATGGGAGATTGTTCTTGTGATATTCTTGATCCATGAAGAACATCAATCCAGAATCGGCATACGTTCTTTATTTTTTATGCCTGATTGATCACAATCGGCGGTTACAATCTTCCACAAGTACCGATTCTTCAAAAAAATCTCAAAAACGATAGTTTTTTTCATAAAAATTTGCCCAGAATCGGTGGATATAAATGTACTTATCCACCGATTCTAACTTGACATTTTCTTCGACTGTTTTGTTCATAACTTTTTCGTCCAACATTGGAATGACCTCATTCTTTTTTGCGTTGAACTCGTCTTTTCATTCTCTACAAAATAGAGCTAAGAATTCCTGGATTTGGACAAGTTACATTCGATGTCTTACTTCCTTCCATCTTTGCATGTACTACTACAAGACATCGAGGAAGTTAAACAATTAATTCACAACTAACAAATTAATTAATACTAATTAAAATTTATTAGTCATTAACAAAAATAGTTGGATAAGAAAGTTTTGATTTTATTTCATAATGACTTTATCTTAACTTTTAATGATAGATCTGAAATAAAATAGATATGTCTAAAATTAACCAGGCTTTATATACATCAAACATTGATTATGGAAGAGCGACGATGTTGGTATTGATTTTCTCTTTATAATTAAATTATTGTTTCCTAAGTGTACTTGCTGATTCTCACATTTATACACTCTTCGAAAGTACTTGCTTGCAAACTTCAAGTTGATGCACAAGAAAAGCCTTCAAAGAATCAAATAAAGATAGAGAATGAAAGGATATGGTGACGAAGGAATGAATGCAAATAATTCATGGTCATGGACTCATGGCGTGCACATCTCCCTTTCAGCTTTCTTTCTGTCCATTAAATACCAAATAATTTTGGTCCCATTTTCTCCTCCATACCTGAATATTAATATGGCTTACCCCTAACTACATCATTGGAAATTCAAAATTGATGATCGACTTCTTTTAAAAAAAAAAAAAAAGGAAAAAAAGGAAAAAAACCACAAATAATCAAGAGTGGATAAAATTTGTTTCAAAAAACATTATAAAGAAATAAAGTGGATAACTTTGTGAATAAAAACAGATTAAATTTCTATTTCAATTGATTATTCTTAAAAATATCAAATATTTTTTTAATATAATAAGAGACCAACAAATTCTAGTACTAATATATATTGAATTTTAGTTGTCAGCTCTATATTGGAATGACAAGCTTTAACATAGCTCACTTTTTTTAGTTTTAACTGACTCAAACTCTTAGTTGTTTTATTTTTTTTCTATGTGTTGGATGGTGCTTCGGTACCATATAAAAAGTCGTTTTTGAATTGGATAAAATCAAAAAAATCATAAATTAGTTTACGAATCTAATTCTAAAATAATTATTTAAAACAAAAAAAAGTATCTTCTCTATGTATTAAGAAAATTATTTTAATTTTTTATAAACATTTTTACTCAAAATAATTATTTAAAACAAAAAAATATATTCTCTATATATTAAAAAAATTTACCTTTAATTTTTATAAACACTTTTACTCACTGAGAAACAAAAACACTTCTGCTATTAATTGCCAAATATATCTTAGTATGTTTTATCAACTTGTCCTCATTGCCCTCGTAGCGTGCCATTAAAAATAATTTGACACCAAATTTTTTGAGAAATGCTAGTAAAAAATGTCTTAGAATATGTTTGGATACATCTTAAGAAGTACTATTTTGATTTATAGAAACAAAAAGTCAAAAGTTCTGTTGTGGATTCATTTTAAGAGTGACTTTTAAAAATAAAAAGATAAATAAACTATTTGTGAAATATTTTTAATTTTACTTCCAACTTATAAAATTGATTTATGCTTATGGTATCGAAACATCCTTTTAGATCTTAGAACTCTATGTAGCACGGACGCTCTTAAAATTATCACGTGTTCATATATTGCCCGTATTAGACATGCATCCGACACTCGGACATATGTATCTCCACGTATCGCACATTATTTCAATATGAATGTGTACTAATATATGCATTGTTAGTAAATTACTTTCATGATATATAAATCTCTCTCTCACAAAAAAAAGAAGAAAAAAGGAATGCAATTTAATTTAATATTAAAATATTATCTTAAACCAACCCCACCGGACTAAGAAAATAGAAATCACTAGAAAAGTAGTTTTTGACGTACATTCTCATGTTTTTCTATAGAATAAAAAAAATGATAGACCAGTAAAATTTGTATACGTAATTCCTCCTCCACCATAGATTCCTTCATCATCTCATGGAAAAAAAAAAGAAGAAGAAATTCTGTTGTTATCATGTCTTTGTAGTACTGATATTACCCACCCAATTGAATTCCTAAACCACTAATCTCCTTCCATGTGTCACTGTTTGTCATGTCTTCCTTCCTCTCAAAGTCTTTCTTTAGATTTCAAAACCTACAAAAGAGATACATACCACTTGTGTTTGTCTTCTCAGAAAACATAATCAATATGAAGTAGAAAAGAAGAGTTTCTATTTTGAGATAATAGAAAGAAAATTAGTGCTTACGATTTGGATTGTTAATTAGAGTATAGAAGAGGCTAACAGAGAATGGAACGTTTTGAAGTAGTAAAAGAAATTGGGTCTGGGAATTTTGCTGTTGCTAAGCTTGTCAAAGATAAATGGTCTAAAGAGTTTTTTGCAGTCAAGTATATAGAGAGAGGCCAAAAGGTAATTATCTTCTTCTTCTTCTTCTTCTTCTTTTATTCCAACTTTAAAGATTTGATTTTTCTAATATGGGTTCTCTGTTTTTGCAGATTGATGAGAATGTGCAAAGAGAGATTATGAACCATAGATCTTTACAACATCCCAATATTGTTAGATTCAAAGAGGTGGGTGGCTCTTGCTTTCTTGCTTTTGCTTTTCAATTTTGAAATTTATATTCATCTTTGCTGGATTGATTTTGAATCAAAGAATTATTGCGTGTCTTTGGAGTCAAAACAGAGTACTCCGTTAAATTATGTCCTGTTTTTTGGTGCACTTTTGGTCTTATTTTTCTTAAGATATTATCAGTTGAATTTTGTGTTTTGATGCAAAATTCAATAGTTCACCCCCTAGAAACTTGTCTCAGGATTTATTAAGTTAGAAATTGAATTACCCAATGGCCAATTTAAAGAGATTCTTCTTTGATACTTAAGAATTAGATATCCACTATTGATGAATTGACTTAATTAGCTCTAGTTGAGTACAGTTCTTTAGCTAATACGAAGGGGTTTCAAATTGTTAGTTTTGTGTGCCAAGATGTTGTTGATTAAAATGATCTTAATCCTTTCAGGTTCTTCTAACACCTACTCATTTGGGTATAGTTATGGAGTATGCGTCCGGCGGTGAGCTCTTTGAAAGGATTTGTAATGCCGGTAGATTCAGCGAAGATGAGGTAAGATTTCTGCAAATTCAATCTCAATACATAGACTACAACTCATATGTTTGTTCTTTCTTGTGTGATATCTTACCACCTTAACTTCCCTTTACTAATGCAGGCAAGATTTTTCTTCCAACAACTGGTATCAGGAGTCAGCTATTGCCATTCTATGGTAATGATTATATAAAACCCCGCACAGCTATTCATGGAAGTTCGGTAACATCCACCGCGAAACTAGAATTTCGAGTCATGTGTGCTAATTTGGTTCTTGTCACAGCAAATCTGCCATAGAGATTTAAAGCTTGAAAACACACTCTTAGATGGGAGTATCGCACCTCGCTTAAAAATATGCGACTTTGGATATTCCAAGGTAATTCATCTTCGATCGAAATCCCGGCTTAGCTTGTTTCAGTTTGCTAAAACTAAGAGTTTGTTTCTGTTTTGCTCTGTAGTCATCAGTGTTGCATTCTCAACCAAAATCAACAGTAGGAACACCTGCCTATATTGCACCTGAGGTCTTATCGAGAAAAGAATACGACGGAAAGGTGCATACTCATACCATCCCTATCATAATGCATATTGGATTGCAATTTGCTTAAAATTGTAACTAAATCCTTGAGAAACTATGGGCAAATAGATTGCAGATGTTTGGTCCTGTGGGGTTACGCTATATGTGATGCTGGTAGGAGCTTATCCATTCGAAGATCCTGACGATCCAAGAAACTTCAGAAAGACAATTGGGGTGAGTCATGGGTGTGGTTAGTTTCAAATTAGCCTTGCGCATATCTTCAATGCACCAAAATTTGAAAATCCTGTTTCCTTGTTGCAGAGAATCCTTAGTGTTCACTACTCCATTCCTGATTACGTTCGAGTATCCATGGACTGTAAGCATCTGCTTTCCCGGATATTTGTAGCTAACCCTGAAAAGGTAATTGAGGTTTCAGCTCTAGCAATTTTAGTTAACAAGTAGTGAACTGTTTTTAACTAATTTTAGCTGAATTTATATCTCTTCAGAGGATAACCATGTCAGAAATGAAAAATCATCCATGGTTCTTAAAAAACTTGCCAATCGAGTTCACAGAAACAGGAGAATACCGAAACAACGATGTAGGTAATTCTTCGCAAAGCATAGAAGATATATTGGCTATAATTCAAGAGGCACGGAAATCTGCCGATGGCAGTGAGCCTAAAGTTGGCGGCGGGCTTCTGATTGGTGGCAGTATGGATCTTGATGACGAAATGGACGCCGATGTAGACCTAGAAGAAGATCTCGAATCAAGTGGTGAATTTGTATGTGCAATGTGATTTATGAACAGGAATAAGTTGGAATGAATGACGATATTTCGCAGCGGTTTATATGTTACGATGTAATGCTATCTGGTAACAACTGAACTGTTAATCCTTGCAATAGATGAGCTTTTTTATAACCTTCGTTTGTTTTTCATTTGGTATGTGAATAGAGAGTTTCTTTGAATCAAATATAATGAGCAATACGCAGCATTTTTGTTGCACAGTTATATCTGTTATCATTTTCACTGTCTTCTCATTGAGCTCTTGTACAAATATCAGTAAAAAATGTGACAATTTAGCAACGAAAATACTATACTGGCTTTACCGAAAGAATTTTCTGTAAAAAATCCCGACTGAGATAAGTAGGTACGGTTCACTTTTCCGATTGCCTATTCCAATGACAGAGGGAAGTCCGAACATTGTATGATCTTTTCTCGAGAATTTCCTCGGTATGTCATTTCCTTTTTTGCAATGTTCATTTACTCTGTAGGATTTATTTTAATTTTTTTTTGAAAAGGATGAAATCTGAGTCTATGGGTTGAGAATCTTGAGATGTCACAACTCATAATCCTACTTAAATACTCGATGTGCATGCATTTAATAAACTGACTCAACTCAACTCCACTCCACATACATATATTTAGGTCGGTAAACAACCTAACTCTTTGTTAAATTGAATGGGCAGGGTAGGTAAGATTGTCTGCGGAGTGGCTTTCATACTTATGCCAAAGACAATACATTTTGTCTTTACGGCTAAATACCATACCACAGCATTTCTGTCTTTGTTGCCAAAGATATTGGCCACTAGACAGATGTGTGGAAACTACTGCAGCAGAATTTACTGATGCCTCCACGTGATAAATGAGACTTAGTCTTATCATATTACACAATTCAACTTTCACAGCTAACCACGGCACCTTGGATCAAGGTCTTACTCTTAACATGATTCAAGATGAAATCAACCTAGCACGCCCAATCGTTTGACGTAAAAAATTTCAAACCGTTATATTATAACATTTAAAAAAAATCTGGTGGTTAATAATAGAAACGTCTAATGGTTGGACGCAAATAAAATAACCATTTGAATTTCCAAAACTGAAATCCAATGACTTAGCTTTGTTATGCCAAATCATTTAACGCAAAAAGTAAAATTTGGAACGCCAAACCATTTGACGCCATAAAACTAATTCTAGATAGCGTTCAAACAACTCCTTGAAAGTAATTTGAAAATTATACTTTAGGCAACATTTTTACCGTGAAAATTGAATTGTGAATGTCCATAAGACTAAGTCTGACTACCAAAACAATGAACACTATAACGCGACACTATTAGAATATTATTTAGAATTGGTCTCTATGAAGGCTTTCAAACAAAATCTTGGAGATCTTGTATTCAAGATTATCTTTATACATTTGAAACTATAAAATATATCATCATCCATCTAAATCTGTGACGAAAAGTGGAACCTCAAATAGTAGACTCCCATCACTCACAGAATAATGTACAGCTTTGTCAACGGATGTTTTCAGTTTATTATTCATCACAAAGATCCTTTCCATTTATTATAATAATGGACATATATCGTCTGTTGAATGGGTGGAATAGATGGGTGGAATAGAGGAACAAAGTATTTTTTGGTAACAGATGATCCGGAGCCATAGAGGATATAAACAAAGTAACTACGGAATATACCAAATTTTCTATATAAGATAAAACCTCAGATATATACCTTTGGAATGTTAGATCCCTACATACATTAACAACCATGTTAATTAGCTTGGTCCTAACCGAGGCATATTTTGGCTAATCTATGTCCCAGAATGCATGAATGTGTGCCTCATAGTAAAAAAAACTTATCTAATGTGATCCATTCTACTATACCGTGTGTTCATCCCAAAGACAACCTACTTTTCGTGCTTATGAGTATCTAATGCAATCACAAGATTAACAATCCAGCTCTTTCTTTTTGAGGGCAATCACTTGACTATAATCCTCGAACTCTTGGAATCACATGCAAAGCATACAAAAGATACGTAATGTAACTCACATGCCATGTATCATCTTTATTCCAGGAACCATATAATTAGCGACTATTGAACGTTACATATTAATGAAGTCTATTTTATAAGAGAATTACATCCAGCACTTGTCCTAATTCCTAACATGCTGCAAGCACAAAATGCAGAATTTGAATTTCCCAGAATTAAAATACCTCAGACTTTACCAATTTCACTTGTATTAAAAACCAATTAACAGTACACTTAAAACGAAGAGGATATTAATACATGAGTCGAAACCATATACTGACATGCATACCTTCTTGCTCGCATTTCCGTTCCTTCTCTCTAGCATTTTCTTGCAACTGTGTAAGTAATCCTCAAATATCTCTTTCTTCTCGCTCTCTTCTGCAGTGGATCTGAACAAGCATATAAACTGATTAGGATATCGTAAATAGAGGGGTTTGACAGTTGTTTATACAAATAAAGTTGAAAGCTCGCAATACCTATACTCTTTGGATGTCCTCTAAACTTGTAGTCCTCCCAATTTGAAGATGTCGTTATACTCTAAGGTGAGAGAATATATGAGCACGAATACTTGCAAAGACTATCATCTTATGAAATATTGCAGAGTAAGGATATAAAAGTCCTAGTGCTAGTATATAATCACTGATATACCTTAATAGATCAGAGAAGTCATCAACTAGACGTTGACACTTTTTAACCTCCTTCTCCTTGATCCTTTCCAGTAGCTCTTCAAATACAAGCTGCAAATCATGTTACAGGTCAGTCTAGACTCGCCACCACAGACGCCGTACACAAACATCAAAGATAGAAGAAAAGAATAAACAGGAACATGTCCACAGGATTTTTTTACTTTATGTAGTGAGTCTAGTGACCAGACCAACTTTGATACTCTCAAGGACTAGAAACTTACGTCGATATAGAAGAGGAAAATCACTACAAAAGTTCAAACTAGGTACTGTGGGACTTATAAATCAGAAGGAGAACTACCTGCAAGTTAATATCTGATACAGAGTTCAAACCCTCAGCAGTAGCAGCCTTAAACTCTTCATAAATCGAAGTAGATGACATAGCAATCTGCAAATAAACAAACAAATGAAATCACACACAAACCCAAAATTTGCAATTAAACGATTTCTGCGAATAAAATGAACAGTTGAAATAAGATATTACCTTTCCCAACTTCATAGCATCTTTTACTTGAGTTTTATCATCTTGGTACTGCAAGGCAAATAATGAAGTGTTACATAGCAGAAAAAAGAAAAATATCTAATGGACTCCAACGAACAGTTAACACAAAGTTAATAAATTGTCAACCTTCGAAAGAAAAGATAATAGTTCAACTATACAAACTTACTTATCAAAGAAAAAACCACATACACTGTGCCCCTTCGGTTTCAGAACCAAAGCATAGAACTACTATTCCATGATATACAATTTTTTCCTACGTAGAAGCATCTCAATATTTATAACCGAAATAACAATACAAGCATAAATAGCAGAGCTAAAATATGAAAGAGAAGCAGGAACTAAACAAAAACAGGAAAGCCAATGTACACTACAATTTGAGATTATGGATAATTACCGTGTATGCATCTCATCAAATCCTTCAGTTCTGAGGTAGGTCTTGGTAATTCAGCTGGCATTGGAATACCTTCATCAGTTCAGGAACTTCTTGCTCGTACTTCTTGACGAATTTCTCCAGAAAAGACTTGTCTACCATTGGTAAAAGTGAATTAATACAAATTCTTTCCTGGATCAGACCCTTGGAGACTAAAATCCTGACAACAGAACACCTAGGGATAATCCTGTTCTTCAAGCTATAGCAAAAAACCATTGGGATTCCGGAAATATTTAATGAATTACAACCCATTCCGTTCACTAGAAAATTCATAATCCCCATAATCTTCTTTTCAGAAGCCATAATACAGGCGGGGTGTTTCCTAAATGCTGTATGAATGTGATATTCAGACCATCCCCATCTCTCGTACACCTCCTCCTTTTTTTTTCCAATTGACTTAACTCATTGATGCCAATCCATGTATAGCTTTAAGAAATGTGGTTTGTCTATGATTAAAACCCATTTCTTTAACCTTTTCTACAATCTCTTTAAATTTTTTGGCATTTTCCTTATATGCTCTTGGCTGTTGGATTAGATACTTAATAAAATTAGCTTCAGGGACACCTTCATTTCTCAAAAGCTCTACACTGACCATCATTTTATTAACTTGACCTGTACGGAGAATCCAATGATTTCGTTTAACAATTGTAATGACATTTTGGTCAGACTGAACGACTCTTAAGGGTATCAAAGATAGGGTTTACAATTGCTTTATTTAAACTCCGCCTCAGGATCGTAGGGTCACTTGAGATGAAGTTGGCAAGGTCTAAGTCCAGAAATCCCTTTAGAATTAAAAAAATCGAGTTTGGGTTTTATGGTTTTATGAAGGTTAGATGAGAGGATCATTGGGCGCCTAATTATCACCTTAGAAAATGTGGGGTTGAGTAAATCCATAAGATTTAAGTAGAGATAGTACTGAATCGGGATTAGATGTGGTTTTGAAATTGAGTTTTTTAGAAGCAGTAATAGCTTCATTTTCAGAAATTCCACATGAATTTATCAAATAACAAACCACAAGTGCAGAATCATAACTAGCAGTAGCAGTAGAGAAGGAAGAGAAAATGGAAGTAACCCTAGCCTTGTTAAGAAGAACATTTTGATTTTGTGTTGTAAATAGAAAATACTTAGCTGCTGATGATGATGATGAAGAAGAAGAAGAAGATTCTCCATTGATGAATCTTCTTAGGGTTACTCCTGATTTACAACACAAAGATCGATACATTTTGCCTTCCACCCAGAAAATAAATAAATAGGGAGAGTGAATTATAATGGGAAGAAAGAGTTAAAGAACCCAAATTCATATAAGCCCTAAAACTAGAGATACCAAATAGTAGATATTTCCACCCTAAGGTAGAAACTCAAAAACATATATTGTAGTTGGCATCCTTGTTAGTGCTAGGGGGTGTAAGACTAAGAATTCAAAATATATACTACTTCAAATTAGTCTATTTTTAGGTTAAAATGAAAAGTGATAGTAATACTTTTCCAGAAACGGAGGGAGTATATTGTAGTTGGTAACTTGGCATCTTTTTCTCATATGCACTTGTTTTGAAATTCAATATGAGTTTAGGTTCATCAAGGCTTCATTAGAAGACATTTTGTCTACAACACTAATGCATTATCATGTTTGGATACAAAAAGCAGAAGTTAGAAGTAAAATATTTTTCACATATCTTCTCTTTGGTCTGGGAGCTTGCGATGGTGTATATGGAAAGCGAGTAATGCATCTACATTCCAAAAGAAAAAGCCAAGTATCCATCACACAATCTTCAGCCTGCGAGTTGTTGTGCCCCCACCCCCACGATGATGCTACAACCTCCTCCATATCTCAAGAAAATGCCCCTGATAAATGGTCTCCTCTGACGGAGCAATCAAAACACCAAAATGGCACATTCATCGCGGCTAAATCTTGTTGCTTGACTCGATTCGACACTTTAGTCACAAAACTTGTTCTAATGTGATGTCAGTTTGAGTCTTAAAAGTAAAACTAAAACAACAACAATTGAGCTTTTATATTATGATAGAAAATATATACCATATGGTTGTTACAAAATGAATGAATGAAGATTTTTAACTATAATCTTGTACTACAATTTACACGCCCATTCAAAAATTGGATATCACCTTCAGCTGCATGAAATCTTTCTTCAACTTCTGTAATCTTCTTAATCAGTTTGTTTTGGTGGTCTTCAAGCATATTCATATGCTTGATAATTCTCTTATTTTGTTTTTCAAGACTTATCAGTTTGGGAAATTTGCTAACTAGTCCAAAAAACCCGGACCGTATTAACCATTAGTCCACCCAGAAAACCCATTTTAACCATAGGTCCAAAAACATGAAAATTACTTGACTACCCACTTGCCAAACGTGTGAATAAAAACACGGTATCTGTTCGTTCTTCCCATGTATTCTTCGTTCTTCTTGTCTTTCCGTTTCTTCTTCTGTGATAAAAAATCCACATAAACCACATCTCGATTATTTCAGTTTCACCATTCAAAACTAAAATCTAGGGCACGGTTTGCCAAAACCACCTTAAACTGAAATCTAGGACACGTTAGAGAAACTGAAATCCAAAACCACTTGAAACTGAAATCTAGGGCATAAAAGCGAAAATCAAATTGAAGAAATCAAAAAAGGTGTGATGCAAAATACACTTGCGATTCAAAAAGGGTAAACAAAATGAGATTAGATAGCAGAAATAGTGTATGAAGTAAGTTTCCCTCTTCTCTAAAGAAATAAAAAAAACTTTCTTCCCCCTCATTTGTATATGTGGTTGTGTCCCCTTTTATGAAATTGAATATCGACTGTTGAAACCGGAACAGAAGCAAAATTTGGTAAGAAAGCTTTCAAATTATTTATGTTTATACTCTAATTTTATTATTTTGTTGATACTAATTTTTTCATGTTTAAAACCCTAATTTATGTTTGAAGTATCAGTACAAGTCATTATGCATTGTTGGATTCTTAGAATATTGTTGTGTGTATGATCCATCAGTACATATTGACATATACTATGTAAAAACCTCTTTTATGATTAAATAAGCCTCATATATTGATATGTATTGTTGGATACTTAGATTACCTTTCTATTGGGTACATATAAATATGTACTATCATACAAAAGGAAAAAAATGTGTAAAAATAATATGTTCTGACATTACATATTGATATGTACTGGTGGAAAAACTGACTTCTAACATTACATATCCATCAGTACGTATCAAATATGTGTAGTTGGATAGTACATATTAATATGCACTGGGTAGAAAGCTAGTTTATCAATATATATTGTATAATGTGTATCTATAAGTTGTTTTTACCAAGTAAATATTAATGTGTACCCATTGTTTTGTATGATTCCAACAGCGAAAGCAAAGAATATAACAAATAGAGTTATCGTGAAGATCGTACGAGAATTTAACAAGCCAGTGACTCATGCCAACCCAATAAAAAAGAAAGATCCCGCTTTCGATAGTGGTAGTAGGTTTTCTCCATCCTACAAAGAAAAGAAGAAGTTGAAGAAGTCGAAAGTTGATGAATAAGATATGGATATGTAACTTACTTTATGTTGACAAAATATTTGGATTTGGAATCACATTTTAGTTATTGTACTTTCTTTTTAGTTGTTGAACTGATAAAGAATTATTTCCTTGAATCAGGATGTTATTATGTTTATGTATTTTGATGATTCTTACTAGCATTTTCATGTTTGTGTTCAGTTTTTTTTAGTTTTATAGAAAGGCAGTACTTATTTGACAGTACATATTAATATGTACTAAGCAATACAAATGTACCACAACCACATACTGATATGTACTCATAATATATATTGATATGTACTAGACAGTGCATATGTACAACACCAATTGATTCATATTCTGATGGTACATATTGATATGAAATGGGACAAACCAGTTTACACAAAATACTCTCAAGAGTAATGCTACACTCTCACAAACATGTTTACACAAAATTTTAAAATCAAAAATAGAAAATCGCAATATGTATACACATGTACTGAAGAGAATAAGAATCGAAAGCCTAGTAGATATTGATGTGTACTGGTAAAAACCAAATACAACCAAATATAGTTCAATTTTTTCAATCAAAACAATACATCTTTCATGGGATTTCAATGCTTCTAAGAGAACTCTGCAACTTAGATTGGCCTCTTTTTCTCTTCTCATGTTAATGTTGACACGTGTATACAATTGAGCGAACTGTCCCTGATTTTTCCACGGGATATTTTCTTGCAGTAGCTTACACAAGTCTTGTTCTTTTACGGAATACTTCTTCTGATCGGAGAACAATGAGTTACCAAGAGCAAGTGTGATCTTCAAGTCCTTGTTTTCCATGCTTCTAAGAGAATCTAGCCTTGGTTCTGATGCATTTTGCTTTGTGGTTCCATTAGTGCTAAAACCAAAGTCAATATAACAAGGTTGGCAGGTTCCAAACTGAGCCACATAAAATTTGATTGGGTTTTGATGTTGGTTCTGTGAAGTTGATTGAATTTGATTCACGGAAAGTGTTGTATTGGTTCATGTTCGATCCTGCTGCATTAGCCCACCAAGGAAAGGATGAATCACGGTTGTTGAACAATGAAGGAGAATTAGGATGAAGCTGATTAGACCTTGGATAGTGCAAACTATGACACTATCTGTTCCATTTCCTCCTCAATTCCACCAAATCATCCTGCAATTTTTCGGAGATAAATGTGGTAGCAAAATTGTCATTATAGTTAGACAAACATAGAAAGATAGACCCAGTATGTCTTTGAATCAATACGTTCAAGTCCATTCGATTATTACCTTATGACGAGAATCAGCTCGATTAGGCTGCAACCAGTACGAAAACTGGTTTGAACCCTTGTCCATTTCTTTAGCATTAGAAGAACTATGGAAAGACGACGACAACTTCTGTTGTCCTGATTTTAAAAACCCTGCATCTCTTTCAAAATTAGAGGTACATTCAGCGCAACAAGTGAGCTTTTCTTGTTCATCCATCGCATCAAATGGTTTAGTTTCTTGCATCTGAGATTGGCTTTGTATAACACTCATCCTTGAATGAATACCACTGCAACAAACATGAAACACAATCAAAATCAAAATATTCACATGAAAAAAACATCATCAGCAAAAGGGTGATCATTTCAACTTAAGACTTAAGAACTGGTTAAGTCCGACCGGTTAAGTCCTAAATCAACTTAAGACTTAAGAACTGAAGTTTAGGCACAAATTATTTCCACAAGAAACACTATTGTTGAAAGGAAGGCACCATATAGAGATAGATATTCTAAAGTTTGAAAATAGTAATACTAGTAAATGAAGACAAAATCAAAAATATGTTTGACATAAATGCAGTTTGGTCCCCTATGAACAAAAAACATAAAAATTTCAAAAGAATAAAAAAAAAAAGCAACAAAAAGAATCCTATCAAAATCATAATTTTATTCTCTGTCTCAATTCTAAATTTATCATTTTTGATTTTAAATTGCAAGAAACATATACACATGTACTCAAAAGTCATTCCACATTATACGGCATAGAAAAATAACTCAAAATAAACTGAAAATGAATGATAACGAGGGGGCGCTGCCCCATTGACCCCCTAAAACGTTAATGATAAAAACCGCCAGATACAAGTTTCTCCTTAGGCTGCAATGCTAACAAATCTACTTGTCTTATTTTAATTGTACGTATGCTAGAAGTTTATGCTTATTACAAAAACATGATATTCTAGTATCATTTTCATATCAAGGGTACAAGAAGAATTCATTCATCATGGACATTAACAAATTCATAACAAACTTTCTTATACAAGTAGATTGACCAAGAAACCACGGCCCTGCATTTAGAGTGAAGCCAAAGGCAAACAAGTGATCCGGAGTGCAGAGTTCGGGAGCTTCGTCAACAAGAGCAGGCAGTAGATCAGCCAGCACATGAACATGGTCAATTTTCTACCACAGATATTCGACTGCCAAAGAAATTTCTCTTAATAATTTTTCTGGTTATTTTGAAGAAGAAAAATAGTGTACCAGAGCAGCAAACTGTTTTAAAAAGAAAGATAAAGAGCGGTGGCAAAACCTCAATGTTCTTATTCACTGCACTGGTTTCTTAAATTTCAACCACCTATCTGCAGTTGGGCAGACATAACTGCATCTGGTACATGCCATACAATTGTTGTCTCTGTTGCAAGATTGACAATGCAACTAGCTACCTGTGGCTGCTCAAACACATAATAAACAACGCAAAAAGAAAAAACTCATTAACATTATGTGCCATTGTCATGCACCGTAAAGATACCACGCTTCATATTTCCTTCGTCTAATCTTTCTATCAGTACACACATCAATGTAAATCAGATTATCTCAAATTAACATTACAATCAATCTTAATAACTTACTTGATTTTCTAGTATTCTCTTCACTTTACCAGCACATCCTCCGCAAGTCATTCCCTGCAACAACATACAAATTGAAATCCACGCTGAAATTGATACCGAAAGCACTTGAAATAATTACTTACACCAACATCAAGAACAATAACTTCAGGAGACAAACAATAAAATTTCTTCAAGTCCAGCAACAACTGATTTTGCTCCAATTTCACCTTCACTAGATCCACCACCACCACCACCATTACCCCCATCACCACCACCACCAATATTCCCATCACCACCACCACTGTAAGATGAGAATGAACTAGAAATACAAGCTAATCTAAAACTTCTTCTTAAATAACAACTTCGAATCAATTTTCCAGAACAAGATGATAAAGAAAGCAATTCATTAAATCTCTGAATTTCACCACCATACTTAATAATCTTACTAATAGAAGAACTACTAAATCGTTAAGAGAGACTAAGAAACTGATCTAGTGATCTAGTTCGACATTATCAGTTAATATTACATCCTTACTAGCATCCGGGAGAACAAGAATATCAACAACATTAGCATTTGTGACTGATAGAGAAATTGCAGTTTGTGAACTACACATTTGGAACTAATATAATCGTAATTACCTGCATCATCTAGTTTCTTCTCATGATGATGATGGATCTTCCACCTTCACTGATAGAATTATTAGGAGGTGAGCATATCAAGATTCATATATGTATTATCAACTGTAAATTCATCTGGATCTGAATAGGTTTCTTCTTCTTGGGTTGTTACGAAACCTCCTTGTTGGGGTTGGAAAGAAAGAAGTGATCGATTCATAAGGTTTTCTTGAGGATTAGAAATCCTGCAATGCTAAAATCATGATTCAAGTAAATGGATCTACTTCTATCTCTAGAGGCAATGGAAACTTGTATGACAACACTTCTCTTCCTGCAATGCTAAAATCATCTTTCATCCATTTCACCTGAATGAAATGATGAAACAAGTTTTCGTCTACCAAGAGCTCTCCCGTTGTTGGAGAAGTAAAAGTAGAGTTAGATCTAACTTATAAGGGTGTTTTAGGCTTTTAGAAAATACGTTTTGTAACTTCCACACGTGTGATGGACCATGAGTTAAATTTTTAGGTCCTAAAACAAGTTTTTGAACTAGGGATTGAACCGGGTTTTGGAATAGGATTAGAGATTAAACGGGTCTCTAATATAGGATTATCTAGTAATTCCTAGTATCAATTTTCCTGGAAATTTTTCTTCAAGGGAATTTAGTTTACGTGCTGTAAACCATAAACTTGCACAACCAACACCCAAAGGAACAAGAAACTTGATGAATCGATCATTACCACCGCTATCCATTGATAAGAAGAATCGAACTAGTTTTGAATAAGAAGATTAAAGAAGGAAGGAAGAAAGTGTTTATTTTGCCCATCAAATCAAACAGTGCCTGTAAGATTATGTTCACAAGTTGGCGTGCCTTGCTTATACAAGAATAAATGACCCAATAAAGGTGTAGCAGTATTAAAAGGAATGTGTCATGTAGAAGATAGTAAGATAACCATGGCAGCACAAACACTAAAAAAGCCTTTATGAATGCTACAATTGAGAAGGCAGTATCCAACAAAACACTGTCAATGTTGGAGCATAACTTCTAGCTTCTAAGTGTCTATGTCCTTTGCATCTTTTCTTTCTTTCTGCTACCAAAAACCTAATTTTGTTATCTTTATTTATCAAATCAATTTTCTAACAAACTCACTCCATGTTTACATTTAGGGTAAGACATGGAAACTTTGTAAATATGACACTGCACTGCTGCCACACCAAGACACCATTCTAAGAATCTTGAGCTAATACTAGCTGTAAGCCACTGCTTCTTTAATTACCTAATTAGAGAAACAGCTAATTCACCGTACACTCAATTGCTCCATTTTCATTTCAAAATCCTTCTACACCGATCGAAAAAAATCCAAAACCTTACAATTTTATCCCATAAAATCACTATTTTTAACTGCTCTTAAACAAAAAGAGGTTTTAGTGGTCCTTAATATTGTTTGCTGGTTTTAGTCACTCAAAGATGCTCTTTCCTACCCAACTTACTACTGTTTCCCATTGTAGATGCATGATTGTGAGACTTCATCATCTAGTTGTTTACAATCATATTTATTCATACCTTGTTTTCAGAAGATTCATCTTTAAACATTAACAATCACATACGTTGTTTGTTTCGAATTGATTTCGAAAGCAATTTGACAAATGGGAGCAGTTATTTTCATTTGTCCTTCTGCCCTATTTACATATTACCACTATTAATATGTCATTTTATCGTGGAGGCAGCGTTTTTACTAGGCCGCCGAGTGCCGACACGTCGAATCAATAATGACATGTTTTGCCTTTTTTTTGCTTGCTTTCGAAACTCGAATGTTTAATGAGCAATAGCCATTCTTTTACATGTCTTTCTCAAAGCAATGGACCATGTACATTCGCAATTGCGTAAAAATTAATGTTTTGCCTGAAACGGTAAATTGATTCGATCATTGATCGAAAAATCTTGTTCACTAAATAATAGTATCTGCCATAATATCGTCATAGAATAACAATAATTACGAGTAGTTCTACACCCGTCGAGAATAAACTCAGAATTTTCTCCAAGGATTTTACAAATTTCATAGAAAAACCAAAAATATGCTATTGAACTTAGATAGATACTTAAAACGTAGTATCAAACTAATCTCTTCTACTTCTCTACACCAATTAAGCTAAATATAAATGACAAAGACACTTAATGATCCCTTGATTATTACTCTAACCAAAACCCATTTCCACTAATCCTTCTTCTTGGATTAGCAACTCTACAATTCTTCCTAATCTCACCTGGTTTCCCAGACTGCAAATCCCCCATTTTCACCATTCCATCAACAAAAGCTCTGTAAAACTCATCTTCATCTTCACTAAACATCTTCACATACTTCCTTGTTGGTTCACCAGTTGAATACAAAGTCTGATCAGAATTCAAAAACCCTTTACCAGAAACTAAATCCTTGAAATACTGATTATCAAAATAATGTGGTGTTGCATCAAGATCACCTACAACATCTTCATCTCCACCAATTGGACAAAGTTTATTGAGTTTTGACTTATACGTTGATTCAAGCTCTGGGTCTGGTTTACCTGATCCAGATTGATTGTACAGACGAAACATTATTGAAAAACATCTTCCATTACCAATTGAATGAGACCCAGAAAGTGCTACTAAATCTTTAACAGAGAGATCGAATTTTGCAAAAAGGTCTATGAGGTATGTTGCATTTGCTCTTGGACTTGGCATGATTTTGTCTGAATCTTCTTGACTTGCTATTAAACTATCTTCTCTTCCTAACTTCACTTCCCAATTTGGTCCTCCACTCTACAATCAAAAAAATCAGAATCAGAATTAAAGGGTTCGCAGAATTGATGAAAGGGTGTTTTTTTTGTGTTTCTTACCAGGACAACAGCATCTCTAGAAGCCATGATTATGATATCAGCACAAGAAACAACATTAGGACAGTGCTTCTCTAACTCCTCCTTAATTTCATCGATGATTTCGTATGATCTTAGTGAGTTTATGTTAGAAAGTGATAATTTTTCACCAAGCATCATTGGTGTATCATCTAGTAACAGAGATGCATCACAACCCTGTTTACACCAAAAAAAACAGAGCATTTAAGAGGAAAAAAAAGAAAATTGAGAAAAAAAGAAGAAAGGGAAATTAGTTCTTACATTAACAAAACAGTCATGGAATTGTAATCTCATGACAGAAGCAGCAACTCTGAGTTCTTTAGTCATGGCATTTCTCAACACTTGTTTGACAATAGATTCAGCATTTGGACAAGTTTGTTTGTAAAACCCATGTTGTAATTCTAAAGAAGAAGCCATGAATATTTGAAGAAGTAAGAAGAAGATGAAAAAGTATAGAGATGAGGTTAATGGAGGAGACATTGTTTTTCTTTTTGGTTGGGAAGAGAGGGGAGGGAGACAATAATTGATTTTGTAGTGAGTGAAGGGGACTTAAATGGACTCACTGGTCTGTGAATTTCATTTATAGACCCCAAAACCGAAGGGTCAGCCACACGTTACAAAGCTACTTCATAATGACTCTTTTAAGTGATGAACCAATTTTGCAAACTTCATTTTAAGGACAATGAATTTGATAATTTTATTTGAAATCTTCTGGGTCTTTGACTCTTGCTATAACGCACCCGAGTACATAACACAATAAACATACATTTCAAAGCCAATGGATTTTACATAATTTATTTCAAAACTGTCAGATTTTACATCCATTTTTATGCATCCCTATAATAACAAATCTAATGGCTAAAAAAACACAGTTAGTATGCACTCAATAACATTAATCTCTGCATATCCATTTTTATACACTTTCTCGAGAATCTGTGGAAATTGTTGTTGCATGGAGATGTCAGTTGAGTCAGGCTCAGAGATAGAGTACAAGGTTTTTAGGTGAAGAGACAAAAGAAAGTCAGGCTAATAGAGGGGCCGGCCAATAGGGCGGTATTTTGATTTTGATTGTCACGGAGCTTTTCTAATACTGTTTGATCATGTGGGCCATATACATGTTATCACCCCCCTGCCACACACGTATGCTGACTGACATGGTCCCACCTCCTCTTTCTTTCTTCTGTAAGTTTTTGTGGGACCATGGTTAACTGACTTGGTCCCACCGTTTCTTGTGATTTTCATGAGTCAGACTAATCGTTGTTTTCTCTTCTTTCTTCGAATTCCGGTGTAAAATATCTTCAGTTGAGAAACTTTAAAGTGTTTAAGAAAAAAATTAGTTCAAGAGAGGAGGGAGATTGGTGTACTTGTTTCATCAGAAAAAAAGGCATTAACTCTTCTTGGCGGTTTGATATGGCTCTTAATTTGGAGGTGTTGGCTTTTTCATGCTGGCCATTAACCTTACTAAATGCATGATGACTCTGTGAAAGAAGAAGCACCAAATAATTCACAAAACTAACTTCCACCTGAGAGAAGAGAACCAAGTTGGAGACTCCACCCGCACTACTAGAGTAGTATGCAGGTAGTGTGGTACTATCGCAAAAAGTAAATGTCAACAAACTAAAAACAAAGCAAGGACGTAGAAAGAGTTGCCTATTTAATGCAGCAGGATGTGGATGTGGCTTACTTTTCTCTTTACTCCTAAATTCACGATGAGGCACTCGTCGAGAGAAAAGACGAGCTTGATTCTTTTGACAAGATTGGTGGTGGGTGTCTAGTCTAGGAAGGAAGGAACTCTGGTGATTACTATAGCGTAGCATTTGGATTTGGTCTTTCCCAATTTCCCAAATCTCAAGAAATATTCAAGGGTCGTCAACAAAAACTATTGACAAAAACACAGATGTGTCGTTTTCCCAAGTTTAAGAAGTCTATGACAGACACTTGTGTATATTGTTGATTGCACTAACGCGGTGGAGTTGATGCATCAATATTGGGGTGGGCTTAATACAAATATCTTCACAGTGGACTCGTAACTCAAACATAGAGGAGTCGGCTGGATTAATAATGTACCGTGTACATAAAAGATTATGTCGATGGGTTGGAGACAGAGAAAGCAATACTATTCCTGCCTGCCTGCCTGCATGCATGCCTGCCTCAATGTCAGCTTTAAAAATCTAACAATACGAGACTTTACCTCTCTTACCCCTGTAGCTGCATAACCTCCTACAAGATCATAGGCTGTTGGTTGTAGGCAAAGTAAAGACAACTTTTTTTTATATGGTTCGGTGCTAAAATTTATGAATTTATGTTCACATGATGGTTTTATTAAGTATTAATATCGATGAGTACATAGTTAATGAGTTTTTATTTAGTTTTGCAATTTATAGGAAATAAAGCTCGTTGGATTAAAATGTGTAATTTTGTTGGTAAAATGAAGGAAATGATGTAATTTATGATTCAACGAGTTAAGCCCGAAAGGAAAAACATGAATGATTAGTTTATTGGACTAATTATTTGGATATGGGAGTGTGGTAAGCATGTCACAGCGTGTGGATAAAATATGGAGACCATTTTATAAGATATTAATTATAATAAAAAGATATTTAAAGATATATTGTTTAATGAAGAAAAGAATCAAAATAAAGATTATGGAAAAATATTATTTTTTATGGTTGGAGTTAATAAAGAATAATATATTTTCCGAATAAAGAAAATGGTGATTCATTATGAGATATTATTTGACACGTGACACATTTTTATTCGAAGATTTTATATTGTTCCGACACATGGCGCATTTTCATTGGATAATGATGTGGTAGTGGAAATAGAAAAAGAAAGTGGTTTCCCTTAAAGCTATATAAATAATGGTGGAATCAAAGGAAAATGGGGTTGACTTTGGAGTTCAAAGGAGCATGTAGTTTTTTTTTTTTTTTTTTTCTTTTCTTCTCTATTTGTAATGGGTAGATAATGTTAGAAAACAATATATAAAATATGAATTTTAAGGTTTTAAGAAAATAAATAAATTCTTGTTTTCTTTTGTGAGTGAAAAACTAATTAGTCCCACATTAGAGAGTTTCCAATATTAAGTTGTTTTAAAAGACTATATAAAATTATTAGTCCCACATCGGGGAGATCCTTCTTCTTAAGATGTACTAGGTTATTATATAAACAAGCTTTTCTCAACCTATTGAATTAATCCATGGAAAATGGGTTTCTCTATATTTTCAGAGAGACCAAAAAAAAAATATCTTTCTATTATTTTTCTTAAGCTTTCACGATTTTCCTTGAGGGTTTTTACGGAGTTCCCAAGCTCAGGTTGAGCATCTACTACGAGTGCTACTAGTAGGTGTAGTAGAGTGTTTTATCCTGGAGGCATCCGCCCTGTGGAAGCTATAGCATCACTCTTGAGTGTAGCCGGACACTAATGTCTTAAGGACAGCGTGTTGAACACGTGACTCACTCTGTTTTTCCAAATTTTTCCATATTGTTGTTGCGGAGATCTGAGGAACTCATCCGTTTCGTCAAATCGATCACTTCGATTAAAAATGAGCTAAGTAACAAAACTTTTGTTAATTTAATTTTTTCCTTATTTTTGATTATTGCATCCAACAATCTTAAGACATTAGCTTTAGTAGAAATCAAAAATGAATGCTCGATTTGTGAATTGTTGACGTTGATATTATATTGGAAAACAAAGGATAATAATTGTGAAGTGAAAAACAAAATTGAGTTTTTTGGTCAGCTGTAGAGTAGCGAGTATATCTCTTAACTTAGAAGGAATTTCGACAAATTCTTTTAACCGAATATAGTTGACATCCTGATAGTTACTCACACCAAATTTCAGAATTTTTGAAGTTGTAAAAGTATTTTTTAGGTATTTTACAAAACTGATAAACGTTCCTGAAAAATTCTGACGGGCAAAAAAATATTGTTGACTAAATTAGTTTTTCTGGAGTAACCCTGTGGTTTTTGAAATTGTGATTCGAACGAAGTTTGTAGATGTAGATGAGAATCATAATACACTAGTATACCATAGTCATATGGATAGTGAGGTATAAAGTATCTTTTAGTAACTAGTGCAACAAGAAGGTTAAACGATCAAATGTGCTTGAATTGATACGTATGTACACAAAAATTATTTAGCGTTTTTATTACCAAGTTTTGTTACTTACTTATGATAGTGATAGTCTAATGTGAAGAGAGACTTAAGCAACTTGATAACTCTGTGTCCGCAATAAATATTTTGATAAGATGATCACTTATAATATCTTGATAATTTTATATTACCTATGACGAATGAAAGTATCAACCAATTTTTTGAATCCTAGTTGGTCATAAGTTTTATCATCTTAAGTTGAATGATAAATTTAGTGTTAATCTCTGATAACTTATATTTTTTTAGTTGTGTGCTTATCTCCTCAGAATAGAGAATTGTATATTCAAATTTGAATGGAACAATTGACATTCTTACTGTGTTAATTTTACTTTTCAGTGGAGATGATTGATTGGTAAATGCCAGAAGTGCTGGAACGTGTGCTCCAGAAAAGGCATGTTTTGTCTTCTACCAGGAATGGAAAAGATTAAAAGCATTTTCATGAACAATTCAACTATCAAAATAGTTGAAGAAATAGGTAATGATGTGCAAGGCTTGTCAGGTATGGACATTAATCAAATTATGATACCATTCTCAATATGTGCATTGCGATTTAAAACTAGTGTCAAATGCTATCTACCTAAGTTACTATGAAATGTTATACATAAAAATATGGTCTTGTGATGCTTTGAGTGTTAGCTTAATTAGAACAAGACAATAATAGATAAAAGGAAAAATCGTCAATGAATTGAGAATGAATACATGAACATGTTATATCATAATGTTGGTATAGAGTAGCATTATATGGTGTGTCTTAGTTAGATGCAACCTAAAGGGCACATAATTGTATTTTCTTATGTCGAGAAATCCTGATAATTGTGGGGGCCCTTATGCCTCAAATGTGGGGGTATAAGATGGAAACAAGTGTTTGTTTGATTTCTCAAGCATATTTATAGAAGACCCTAAATTTATATGTGTCCTACCCTGTAGACCTCAACTGTGGCGGTCTAAGATGAGAATGAAGAGTTGATTTTCTTTAGCAAATCATTGCATATGATCACCAGAACCGTACTACAATAACTTCTAAGTTCCGAAGTTAACAATATTTGAATAAAATAAGTGTGTATTTTCCGTTTTAATCAAACGACAAAAGAATTGAGATGCTTGAGGTACATATTTAATTTCAAATACTCGAACCGACCGTTATGCAGCCCTAGTTATAAGCATTGTTACCAATACGCGAAATTGGGAGCATTTGCTTCGGTTTCTTTTTTAAGGGAAAACAAAGATGGTTTAGCTTAACGCAATTAAGTTGAAGATTACAGGAAGTGTGGATACTAAAGTGATAAACATCAGGCCGCATAGCGCAGTGGATTAGCGCGTTTGACTTCGGATCAAAAGGTCGTGGGTTCGACTCCCACTGTGGTCAATTTTATTTTTTTCGATTCTCTTTACTTTCCGTCTTAATTGGTATACCATGGGCTTCATTGAGACACATTACTACCGTGCTTGAGGCTCAATAATTCAAAATCGTGGTCATCCACCATTTAGTGCCTAACGCCATGATTTTGCAAGATAAATGCAGAATCCATGGCAAGTCCCACTGTCCATGAACAAAATCCACCACTGCTGCATTTCTCATATGCTCGGGTCTAAGATTTTGTTGGTGGGTGTTCTGTCTTGTTCTGCGCGTTTCATTTGTCCATTATAAAATTGTTGCACTTCGGATATATGTAACAAATTAGCCGTCCTCCTGGCCTTTGCTCATGCAAAAAAGAACAAAAACCAAAACCAAAACCAAAAAACAAATCAAACAAATTTATGCAAATACACCATAAACGTGTTTTATCTTATCTCCGGAAAGCTAGCATGACCCATTTCGAAACGAAATATCTGAGAAAGGTAAGCTTCAAGATTTACAAGAGAAATGCCATGTAGTTCTGTAACCCTACAATAGACGTAGAGATCGTCATTCCATTGCTTCATCAACCAAGATTCTTCATCGCGCGCCCTTCTTAGCTAACGCAACACGTTTCCCTGCTGGACAGTTGACTACACATTTCTGTTATCGCCTTCGATATCCACCAACTATCCGCAACAACCAGTGGCTCCATCATCATCAAATAAATGTCATCTACACCATGAGCTAGCACGACTAAGTCTTGTTTAAGTCATTTAAAAAGCAAAACACAGGCTAATTATTGGATTACTCTGTTAAACCCGAAATGTTTCACATAGTGACAGATTTATATATTGCCAAATACAGAATCTCAGTAATGTAAATACGAATTTTAGGTAGTTTGATCGTATTGGCTTTGCAAAGCTATTATATATGGCAAGTTGCTCTAGCCTTGGATTATAATATAGGGTGGCTATACCGGTGGCAGTAGTTATTCATCTGTCATGTTCTCACACCAACCAATTATTTTGGCAGTGTTCTCTCGACCAACGTAAATGAGTAGTAGGTACACAAGTCAAACAATTGAAATTTGCACCAAACATATTATAATTCCCAAATGTACGAGTATATCGTGAAAAGAAATAACGAAATACCGAACAGAATACTAAACAATCCAAAAAATTGAAAAATAGTTTTCCGATTACAATCCAATTATTTTGATTGAGTTTTTTTTTCTAGGAAAAAAAAATGTTCTTGTAAAAGAAAGTAATGTGCGCAAATGTGAAAATCCTTACGACCATGCTGTCGCATTCAGTTTGGTGTCAATGATGGACATGGTGTGTTAATGCATAAATTGTAAAAATAATATTATTAGCAACTAACTAATTTTAAAATATTTGAAGAGCAGACCATTGACATCATAAGTAGGCATGTAGTAGCTATCACGTTCATGCATTCTTCCTATAAAACAATAGAAGAACAGGAGCTTCTTCTTCATCTTCGTCTTCGATTAACTTCTCCTTTGTATCTGTCACTTAAAATTAAGCAATGGGACGAACATTATGTTTCGTCCCATTCGTATACGTTCTTATAATCACTCTGGCTTGTTTTTCTTCTATGATTTATGCTAAAGTTGTCGAGCACACTTTCCATGTAAGTTTTCATCTACTTAAACTCATAATCATAGTCGCCTTTCTCTTTAAATTTCATTAATTCGACAGTATTTCTTGATTGTATTTTGTCTCCTTTATTTGATTTGGAGTTTTGAAACTTGTAACTTCAGGTGGGCAACATGACTGTCAGGCGAATGTGTCAAGAACGCACTATAATAGCAGTGAACGGTGTCCTCCCCGGTCCAACAATTCTAGTAAATGAAGGTGATACCCTTGTTGTTCATGTATTGAACGAATCCCCCTACGATGTCAGTATCCACTGGTACGTAATTCCGATAAATAAAAAGAAACATTGGTTTCGTTGTTGTAGTTTGTTCTATCGCTTCAGCAAATAGATTCTCATATTAAGGTGCCTTTGTGTGTATTAATTGGTTCAGGCATGGAGTATTTCAGCTATTCAGTGCATGGGCAGATGGACCAGCTTATGCAACCCAATGTCCTATGAAACCAGGGAACAAGTATACTTACAAATTCAAAGTCACTAAACAAGAAGGCACCCTGTGGTGGCATGCTCATGTATCGTATATGCGAGCAACAGTGTATGGTGCGCTCATTATCCGTCCAGGGCCAGGGAGAAAATACCCGTTCCCTAAACCTTACAGAGAAGTCCCAATTATGATAGGTATTTTATTTTTTGTCTTCATTTTTCCGGTTCCGGTTCCGATTCACTTTCAGTTCATTTAGATATAAATTTCAAAAGACTAATCCCCCTGCACGGTAAAATTTTCAGGGGAGTGGTGGAATGCAAACGTGATGGATGTAGAGCAGATAGGCATGACCACTGGTGGTGTCCCAAATATCTCCGATGCTTACTCAATCAACGGTCGCCTTGGTGATCTATATCCGTGTTCGAAAAAGCGTAAGTAAAAAAATTACTCTTTGATTTGATTATACCAAATTTGCATTGAGTTAATCAGATTGCTGTTTTTGCTTTGGCAATGGCGCTATCCAACAGACACATATAAGTTGAAGGTTACACCAGGAAAAACTTATCTTCTTCGGATCATCAATGCTGCGCTCAATGCTCAACACTTCTTCAAGATTGCTAATCACAAATTTACAGTCGTTGCGATTGATGCCAGTTACACCGAACCTTACCATACGGATGTAGTTGTAATAGCTCCAGGCCAAACAGTCGATGTTTTATTAGAGACTAATCAACCCATGGCAGATTATTACATGGCAGCTCGTCCATATAATAGCGCACCAGTAGCTGGTCCATTTAACGACGACACAACCACCACAGGAATAGTCCACTACATAGGTGGTGCCGCTAAAAATTCAACACCCAAAATGCCAATCCTACCGGCCTTGAACGACACCGCAACAGCTCACAAATTCTACACCAATCTGACTGGTTTAACGACCGGACGTTTCTTTGTTCCGGTTCCACGTAACCCGGATGAGAAAATGTTCATAACCTTTGGACTGGGAATCAGCGTATGTGGAACACCAAATGGTTGTATTAATAGTCCATTTGGACCTATGATTACGTTCTCTGCCAGTATGAATAATCACTCACTCCAGCTCCCGACCAGTACATCGATGTTGGAAGCGTTTTCTGAAGGTGTAAAAGGAGTTTACACAGAAGATTTTCCTGATCATCCACCACTGAAATTTGATTATACTAAGGCTAACTTGAGCAATTCACTGTGGATGACCGAGAAAAGCACACGCGTTAAAAAGGTGAAGTTTAATTCGATAGTCGAGATCGTGCTTCAGAATACAGCTTTGCTTTCGCCTGAGAGTCACCCTATGCATCTTCATGGTTTCAATTTTCACGTCTTGGCTCAAGGGGTTGGGAATTACAATCATAAGAAAGATAGGAAAAAATTCAACTATGTTAACCCACAAGAAAGAAATACTATTGCTGTGCCGACCGGTGGATGGGCTGTTATCAGATTCCGAGCCAATAATCCAGGTAAAAATACTCTCCGACATGCCGTATGTTTTCTGAAATTTACATTGCCAGTAACTAAGTAATTGCGCTATCTTTAGAAAAATTGACCTGAATAATCTGATGGTATTGTGTAGGTGTATGGATGATGCATTGTCACTTGGATGTTCATATGCCGCTGGGTCTTGCAATGGCATTCGTTGTAGAAAATGGACCAACACGATCGACGAGACTCCCACCACCGCCGGCAGATCTTCCTCGATGTTAGATTTTTTTTTAATCGTCGTTGATTGATTGATTTATTTATTTATTTTGTGTCAAATGGGTGTCATGTGTTGTAGGATTTGCTTTATTGATCGACTCTGTAACGTTGCCGTATGAGGTACATAATAATTTCTTTTTTCCAAACTTTTTATGGATAAATTGTATAAAGGATCATTGAGAAGTGCTCTAGAGTCTAGATTCAATCCCAACGAAGTATGTAATGATTGTTAATTGTTGGGGACACTAATAAGAATATCCCCAAAGTTGTCTAAATAAACTTATTTCAAGTATTCGTTGGTGTAAATTTTTTATGGGATGACGATCATAACACTAAAAGAATTCATAATGTTGGTTGGACTACGGTCTCAAAATCAAAAGAAAAGGGAGGTCTTGGCATTAGAAGATCGAAATTAGTGAACTCGGCTTTGTTAAAAAAGTGGTGGTGGCGGTTTGGCTTAGAGAAAGATGCCTTGTGGAGGAAGATTATAGTTGAAAAATTTGGGGAAACATCAAATATTTGGGAAACTCTCCAACCCAAAGAATCCAAAGGAGGTAGTCTTTGGTACAACATCTACAAAGAGCTAGAAAATTTCAATAAATATATCAAATTCAAGGTTGGCGCGGGTGAGGAAACTAGATTTTGGGAAGATGTGTGGATAAGGGATGAAAAACTTTGTGATATGTTTAAATCGGCCTATGAAGCATCAAGGACCAAGGAGTTGGTGGTAGCACGCATGTTCGATGTAGTAGACGGCGAGATAAGATGGAAATTTATGGTTAGAAAAAGGTACTCGCAAACCATCTCAAATGAAGTCTCAAGCATTTCAACTATTCTAGCCCCTTTCTCTTTTCAAGAAGGCGTTGCGGATAGTCGTATTTGGGACGGAAACATCAATGGTCAATATACGGTCAAAGATGGCATGAAGGTCGAAGAGGAACAAGAGATGCCAACTTTCACTATAGATGTTGTGTCTTGGTTCATTGGGTTGGGGTACCCCCTAAGTACCTCCTCTTTTTCAATGAATTTCCTTTTGACCGATCAAAAAAAAAAAGTATTCATCGGTGTATTTTACCACGATCGTTACAAAATTAGCCGACAAATAAGATATTTTTTTAGTAGAATGGTAAAATCGTATACTGGAATGAAATTGATAACGAAATACATACTCGTTTATTTATTAAAGAAGTCTTTGAATAAATAAAACATTAGTGTGCGATGATAACCGAACATGATATGTAACATGCATCGACAATAACAACCGCTCCATATTCATGGAAAAAAGCTGTTTTTTGGGCTGTTTTTTTTAAAGGGCTCTACAAAATAATAAAAACTTAATTAGTTAGCTAATATATGTTACTGTTAGATTAGATTAATGAATTTGACTTATATTTAATGTTTTAAAATCAAAGTTAAACATTTTTAATTTTAAAGGGAGGAAATTGGAAGAAGAAGTAAAGGAATTTTTTTTTGTTTCAAAACCTTTAAAATTTGGGGGTTTTCAACCAAAACGAGTGATTTTGACCAAATTTTTAATGTAGGTGAATCCTCATCTTCCAAATCAAACAAGTGTATACCTCTTGACAAAGATCACATTATGGCTGTGTTTGTACCAAAAATTTACTTTCGACACAGCATACGATTGATTTGATGATGACGATGATGAAATATGGTTAGAATAAGAATTCAAGATAAATAGAGAAGATAAAAGTTTAACGTGATTAACAGGCATTTCTGGTGGGAAATTTTGGTGAGGATGTGTCTTCAATTGTTGTCAGTGGAACTAAACTGGTCAGTAGTTGCAAGTACAACAAGAGTGCAAAAGTTACGTTGAAACTGGATTATAGCAGTTGCAGGGAATTAGACTGCACCAGTGATGTGGGACTGGACTGCAACAGTTGATGCTAAACTGGACTGCAATAGTTGATGCCAAAATGGACTGCAATAGTTGATACAAACTGGACTGCAGCAGTAGCTACGAACTTGGACTGCAACAGTTGCGGGGAATTGGACTGCAGCAGTTGCTGCGAAATGAAACTGCAATAATTGTTGGGAACTGGAGTGCAACAGTATATGCGAAACTGGACTGCGGCGGTTATGAGAAAAACTGGACTGCAGCAGTTGTATAAAACTGCACTGCAGCAGTTATGAGAAAAACTGGACTACAAAAAATTGTGATCAATTGGACTGCAACAGTTGCATGGAACTAGACTACAACGGTCAAGATCAACTGGACTATAGCAGTTATAGGCGTGCTTCTTTTAACGTTGCAGTTTGGTGATATTTGCATCGAAATATAAAGGGTGTATACTCGCTCCTTCTTAATCCTGTAACTTGTTGTAGGATTAAGAAGTTTAGGTTTCCCTTTGTTGTGATTTCTGGTAGCTGAATTCCGCATTGCATTTAGGCGCTACGTAACTCTCCCCCAGGCGTATGGAGTGTTACGCAACTTGCCTAAAAAAACTACTTTATATGTTGAGGTGCTACATATCTCTCCCCCAAGAGATGATTATCGTGATTGAAGTGATATGCAACTCGCCCCAGTAGACAATTAGTGTCATGCTGCTTAATACTCGCACAATGGTGCACTTCCTTGCTACATCTCGCTCGCGCATAGAATGAAGGTGAAGGTTTTCTGCTATCTGGAATTCGTGCAAGGGGCCAGTTCTACTATTCCAGATGCACGCAGAAATGAGGTGTGTGTATCTTCCCATGCCTTGGCATGCGGAAACGCTCGTCATATGTACTGTAGACAACTCATCTGATAAAAATATGCATAATGCTATGAAGTGATGTGAAAAAATAAAAATAAAGTGTGCATATAACTTATGAGAAGTGTTATTGCGACTTTGTTGATATGGTGATTAGGATGTCCACTGGATACGTTGATGTTTCCTAGTAGTGATGATTTTCGAACATTTTTTTTTCCTCGAGCATGTTGTTGATAATTTTTCAGGCAACAACTCTTTCGAACTGTAAAATCAATCAAGTTGCTGGAGAACATCTCAGACAACAATCTAATGAACTCGATAATGTTTTGGACTGAAAAGTCTACGTAACAAATATCACGAACTTTGTTGTTGATAACCTTGTGGACAAAAATCAACACAACAGTTTTCGAGAACTTTAAAAATTGATCATGTTGTGGACAGAAAAGTCAACACAACAATTTTCCAAACTTATCCATAAAATATTAAACAAACTTGGATCTTGAACGTGTTGTGGATAAATTGGCAACACAACAGGATTTACGAACAATGAATTTGAGCATGTTGTGGATGGAAAATCGACATAACAACGTTTACGGGCTTTATACTTGAGCACGTTGTGGATAGAAAATCGAAACAACAATTTTCACAACCTTTGCTATGAAATCTTAAAATGAACTTTGAACTCGATCAAGATCAACGCAATATGTTTTAGGATCTTTGCTATAACAACCATGAGGCGGTCGTTGCGGGTATCCAAGATGAGTGGCGAAGATGGGAAACCATGGTGCGCGGCCTTGGGGGCGGCCAAGACGAGCGATAATAACAGGAAGCTAAAAGAAGGACCATGATAGTCATCCAAGGTGATAGAGCGTCCACTTCGAGCATCCACTTCAAGCGGCCTTGATTAATTTTTTTTTTTTGACAATCTGTGTCAGGCAACTGAATGCTTGTAGCTGATGCAAGCAGTTTAACATGTAGGCATTCGAACAATTCCGATGAACCTTCAGGCAGCAGTTCTATTTATCTTGAATTATTGTTCTAACCATATTTCATCATCATCATCATCAAATCAATCGTGTTCCTTGACGAAAGTAATTTTCGGTACAAACGTTGGCACCGACTAAGGGGAAACAAGAAAGAAAAACGTGTTTTCCCATACAAGAAAAGTTAGCAAAAACTTGGAATTCTATTCGGAAAAAAAGAGTTTAGATGTAGTAGATATCGCCGCAGTTTAACGTGGTTCGACGAGTTATGCCTACATCCACGGATAAATCCCCTTGGGGAGAGATGTTTATTGATATAAACATTACAATGGTGTTTCTCATGGTTGAAAGAGATATGATGTTTAGGGTTTTCTTTCCCCCTTCTTGTCTGTCTTTTTAGGGTCTAAATCCCTTTATTTATATAATTGAATTAATGAGATAAACCGTAAATTCGAGATAAGCTCCGTCATTGTGACTTGGCCAGCAACACATTTGTAATGTTCCAGAACTTTTCTCGTAGTGACTTGATCAGCAAGCAATCTAGAACTTTCCAGAACCTTCTTTTAGGGTTCTAACATTGGGTCGGCTGGAACAGACTGGAAGACTGGGCTTGCAGTTTGGATGAATGACTGGTTGGACTGACGGCTGACGCATGGATGGCTACATGGTTGGCAGCATGGCTGTCCGTGGTCGGAAATATTGGCTGCCGCCCGTGGCAGGATGTCGTGGTCGTAGGTCTTAGTCGCCGGTCAATCTGGATGATAGGCTGTGGAATGGGCCGGATGAAGTGGGTTCGTAGGTCGGGCCAACGAACTGGGCCTGACAGAATAACCTGACGAACTGAACCTGGCATAATGGGCCTGACAGACTGGCTCCGCAAAATGGGCCGACAAACTGGCTTGACAGCAAGATGGAGTTCTGGATATCAATCAAGCCCAACATGTGGCTATTTTGTACATGGTACAAACATGTTGATTTCTTAAATCATCCAAATTTTTTAACCCAAACTCAAACTCAACTTCCTTACGATTTATATTATATTTTAATCCACAATCAAGTCAAGCAAATGAAGATATATATAGTAAAAATAGTCAGAAATACCTTTAACTTAATTACAATAGCAATTTTGTTGGTTATAATCACTTAAAGTACATAAAAAGTTATATTTTTTTTGCATTTTGAAGTACCCAAATTTAAAGTCGTAACCCATTCTACGGCTAGGAACTCATGATCTCCTAGCCGTAACCTACTTCTACGGCTGGGATTACACGAAGAAGTAAAGAAGTTGGATCGAGAAAAAAGGTTAAAAAAATGTACATTATAGTCTAGAATAATCAAGTAAAACCCACTAGCTTCCAAATGATTTGCGAGTGTAGTCGGACATACAAGAGTCATCAAAGAAAAAGTTTTGAGTATAAAGCAAAAACCGTGAGGAAGAAGAATAATTGTCATACAAAAAAAGTGATTGCCTTTTTAAGCTTCAACTTAAATGCAACAATGACAAGAAACTGTGGTTTATGAATATTGTAGTCTCAGGTTATCATAACCATTCGATTTCGAAGAGTTTGATCAATCATCCTTATGCGGAAAGGCTCTCACCCAAAGAAGTGGAGCTAGTAGATGTTTTGAGTTAAAATAAGAAATCTTCCTTAGGTACCATCTTCCTAGGATTCCAATCTCTGTTCCGGTGGAGCAACCAATGGACCAACATTTGTTTCGACATTATATTCTTCTTCAATTTCTTCACCCTCTTTATTTTATGGTTGATAAATCATAATTGGCGTTCACTCTCTTCTTCTCTTGGTTCACCAATGACAAGTGCACCTTTGTTCCTTTGCTTTGCACCCAATGAAATTTTGTTATGAGGAATTAGAGTTCGAAGATGTTTTGGTGTTACTTCTTGTGATTTCTTCTTCTTTTCCTTTGGCCGATTCCTAAAACATGTTAAGAACTATGTTCAACAGATATAACAAAGCTAAAAAATTTACAAACCAAGAAATTCAATTATTTTTTTGTGTTATTTCAGAACCACTTACGGTTGGCTCTTGCACATAAAATCTTTGGCATAAATTTTTTTTTGTGCTAAACAAATTGCTATTATGATTCCTACGTCTAGGAATCATTACTTACGGCTAGGGTGTTTGTGAGGAAAACAACATTTTGAAAAACATAGTTACGGGTAAGAGTCCGTTATTTTATGGAAGTAAAATCAACATTTACTATTTTACGGATAGGAATTCATCGATTCCTAGCCGTAAAAATCAATATTCACTGTTTTACGACTAAGAGTTCATCAATTTCTGGTCGTCAAAAAGGTTTATGGTTAGGAAATCAGACTCGACCTAGCCACAGAAGTTCCTATAACTGAAAACTGAATCTAAAATTGAACTAATCTAACCTATTTAAGCAATCGAAAACAACACAAAATATTGGATTTGTCAATTCTTACCTAATAGAAGTCATGGATGGAACATGAACTGGTTGTTGAGGTGTTTCAACGTTTTAATTGATTAATTATTCATTTATTGGGGTTCATCATCATTATTATTTGATGGTGGATTACTTGCATATAACATTATTTTCGATTTTCGATTTTCGATTTATATCTCTTTGATGACTCTTCGTCCGCCTCTACGCATCCTAGATTATATAATCCTTTCTATACAACCATAATTCCAGAAACAGCTTCCCCCCTAGGAGTTTGGAACCCTCGGCACCAAATGGGCACACGCCCAAGAATGACTCTTCAAATGGGCACGGCCCCATCACTGACTCTCAACAACTACACGATCTATGGGGCCACGATCATGACCGTTCGATTTAACTTCCGAATTAACAAAAATCGAATTAAAAACTGAGACCCTAAAACCCCCAATGAACCTTAACCTCCTCCCTCCATCCCTAGTAGTTTCAGCAGCAGTTGAAGAAGCAGCCATGGGTGGAGCAGGAAGAGGTGGTGGACAAAAGAGAGGAAGAACACAAAGAAAACACTTTAAACAAACCAGAGAAAATGTATGGAAGAAGACTAGATCTGATTCTACTAACAATGATAATAGCAACAATGGTGAAACTCAACAACAAGGGTGGGAACCATTTGCTAATCAAAACTTAGCTTTTGAAGCTTATTACAAAGTAAGAACAAACCCTTTACTTTTTTTTTCTCTAATTCTTCTTGATAGAGATACATGGTTATAATTTTTGATTGGTTTATAGGAACAAGGAATAGTGAAGGAAGAGGAATGGAAAGTGTTTATGGATGTTCTTCATAAACCATTGCCAGCTGCTTTCAGAATCAATTCAAGGTATTACCAATTTATTCTTCTTTGTATATTGATTTGGGGTTGCTTTGATTTGTCAGTGTTTTCATGCAAATTCAAATTAGGGTAATTTGAAAGATCTGAAAGATTAATCTGCATACCCTCTCAACTAAAACAACAACTTGAACCTTTGTCAGACCCTTTGCTCCTCCTCAAGCATGTGAACTGTTAGCAGCAGACAACGTGTTGTGTGATTCTATCGCTTCTGCCATTACACTGAAATTAGAGCAATACTAGTCGTGTTTTGTCTCTTTGCTACATTGATAAAATTGAAAAGCTTTAGAAATCTCATTTAGATATATTTGTATGAAACGCCACTACATGTATGTTTGATGAATAAAACTTTCCTGAGTAGGAATGATTGAAAAATTAGGTGTCTTCGGTTTGTTAGGATCTGCTACACTTGTTTCACTTCTGTTGTTTTCTTTACTATTTTCCTGTTTTATCATTCTTCTTTAGCTGTTCAAGAGCTTCATGTTCCTTCTTCTGATTATAGACCTCTATAAATGAAAATACTCTTCCTTTTGTTTCTTCACAATCTCTTCATAAGTCTTTTTCTGTTCCTCGCTCATATTCTTCTATTCTTGTCCTGCAATTTTCAATATCTAGAGAACATCACCGAAAAACATTAAATTAAGGGAAACATGTAACAAGAATATAACAGGGGACTAATCATTACCTCCACAACATTCTTGTTATCTCAATGTATTGAATATAACAGGGGACTAATCATTACCTCCTCAACTTCTACTTCTGTGTTTACCCATATTGAAATCTGAGGCTTTTTGTTTTGTTGATGAATTTGTTTTCTGATGTTTGAAATTTTGTAGTGGCCAATTTTATGAAGACATTCGTTCGCAGTTAGAGAATGACTTTATGAAAACTCTTGAATTCGAGGTGTGTACAATTACTTTATATATATAAATTTTTATGCTTGTACTGCAGTTTCGGAAATTTTTCTGAGATATTCTTGGCAGGTGACTGATGATGATGAAGGGATACCTGTCAGACCATTACCTTGGTATCCAAATAATATGGCTTGGTATTCAAATTTTTCAAGAATGCAGCTACGCAAAAATCAAACTCTTGAGAGGTAAACCATGGTGTCTTATGCTTCGGTGATACTCCCTTTCAAAATGGTTTAAACTGGAAGTTTTCATTTGAGATTAGTATCCTTGTTCAGTATTCTGTAATCACTACTTTGAGAATTAACAACTGATTTATCAGGTTTCATCATTTCTTGAAGCAAGCAAATGATATTGGAAACATAACACGACAAGAGGCTGTTAGCATGGTGAGCAGATTTTTCCAATTTTATTTGCTTATGAAGTACTCTATTTCTGCTACTGAATATTACTCAGGCTCATTGGAGAGTAATTAGTTTATATGTGGTCATTGATTTGCGGCTCTTTCTGTTTGTTATGTGCACTGCTGAACAATTACTTGCTAAGAAGGTGATATTTTGGGTGAGACAGGTACCCCCACTATTCCTGGACGTACGCCCTGAACATTTCGTACTTGATAGTAAGTTACCTTGGTGCCCATGCTCTTTGTGAGATTGAGTTATTTTAGCGGCATCGCTTGCTTTCCTTTATATGCATAAACTATAAACACAATTTTAGCAACACATTTTCTTAAACACCATTCATACCTTGTTGCTGAAAGCATGTGACGCCAAAAAGAGTCATGTAATTCCTAGATATTTGTTGTAAACTAGTTGATGCCGATAGGCTTTTTAATGACTTTTTTAGGATTCTGACCTGGTCCACCTGGATTGGCTGTTTGGTTTTACCATATCAGTGTGTGCAGCTCCTGGCTCGAAAACGTTTCAATTACTCGAGATAATACATCAATCATCTGACTCAGGATCACTGCCTACTGGACTGGTCATATTCTTTTCTCATTCAGCTCTCTCTTTTATTTCTTATTCATGTTTTTGCTGTGTCTGCTGAATCTGGATAGACTTTTAGCATCCACCTATTGTAATTTCAAAGTATACTTCCCTCTCTGCTCTGACACGGGGTTTATGGCTTCTGGCTATTTATTTTTAGGTTATCGCTAATGATGTGGACGCCCAAAGGTGTAACCTTCTCATCCACCAGACCAAAAGAATGTGTTGCGCCAACTTGATAGTTACCAATCATGAGGCTCAGCACTTCCCAAGCTGCAATTTGAGCAAAAATGGCTTAGACACATCTGAACTTGGAAATCCAGATATAAGTCAACTCTTGTTTGATCGAGTCTTATGTGACGTTCCATGCAGTGGAGATGGAACTCTTCGCAAGGCTCCTGACATTTGGAGGAAGTGGTTGTTACTTACTCGCATCTCTTATTTTCTCCTTTACTTTAAGTGTTGTTACCTTTTTAATTTTTTTTTGAGATAAACTTCCATTTTTATCCAGGAGTGGAGGTATGGGCAATGGAGTGCATCGCCTTCAAGTGCAGATTGCTATGCGTGGTATGGTTCTTTTAAACAACATTGGGGAACTGAAATTTATTCCCTTCTTCACAACCTTATCAGTTTTTTCTCTTTTTATCTTTTTGAAAATCTGGACGCATCCAAACAAAACTTACAAGGAATATGGGTAATATGGCCCATTTATAGGTTAATGGTTTATGGGTGTTTCACATACTTAGCTCCCGACAGATTTTTGTCTTCAATTAGAATTGTACTGCAGAAAGTTTCATACCAAAGTGAATCCCCTCTATTCCAATTTCATCAGACTCGCTTATGATTGCATGGTGTCAAAACTATAAGCATAACCAGATGCTTGTGCTGATGTGCATATTTGCTCTACATCAAATCATATTCGTATAAGCTCCCTTCAGTCAAATATTTTGAATCAGAAAATGTACTCTTTCCATAAGTCCCCAAACTTATTCATGTAGTACACTGCAGGTATTGCTTTGCTTAAAGTGGGTGGAAGAATGGTTTACTCAACCTGTTCAATGAATCCTGTTGAGAATGAAGCTGTGGTTGCTGAGGTAATGCCGAAGCTATTTATAAGGAAATTACAGATGCTAGAGGCATTTTTTTTTTCTGCTACCCTATTATATTTGCATAGCTCATTTTTCTCCTCAAGGATCCTAATCCCCGTCTATTTTTCTTCAGATTCTTAGGAGATGCGGGGGATCTGTTGAACTTCTTGATGTTTCTACCGAGCTCCCTCAATTGATCCGTCGCCCGGGAATTAAGAGTTGGAAGGTTGATTTTCTGATATCTATGTTTGCTATTCATGTACACTTCCAGATAGAGATTCCTGGATAAATGATGTAGCTATATAACTGATACTACTATGTATGAGGTATATAAAATCATTTGATTGACATTTGTATGTCAGGTCCGTGATAAGGGTGTATGGTTAGCTTCTTACAAAGATGTGTCCAAGTACCGTAGAACCGCCATTGTGCCAAGCATGTTTCCTTCTGGTCAAAGCTTTGATGCCGAAACAGTGGTTCCTTCAGGTTTAGATGAAGACGTGGTTCCTTCTGGCAATGTCATTGAGATGGAGAATGTGGAGGAGAAACGTGAAAGTGGCTGTAATGTAGATTCTGATAATGTCACCGAGCAGTCCGAGATCCTTGTGAGTCCAGCTGATGCTTTAGAGATGGAAGTTTCAGATCTCCCTCTAGAACGTTGCATGAGGATAGTGCCCCATGATCAGAACACTGGAGCTTTTTTCATTGCCATTCTTCAGAAAGTATCCCCTCTTCCTGGTAAGCTCTTCATTTTATTGGTCATTACTAGAAAATATGAGATACAAATTCTGTAGACTTCGTAAAGTAGTGGGGAACTGTCAAAAACACCCTCTGAGTGTGTTGATTGTGTATTATCCTTGCGATGCACTAGCTTCACATATATACTAGTATAGGTTTACTTTTAACTGCAGTATAAATTTGATCTATTCATTACGTTATATCCCATTTTGTTTTGCAGCGGTTTCAAGTTCCACCAAGCCGAAGGAAAGTTCAACAAACGGGAATCACAAGTTACCATTGAAGCTATCAGATGATATACTCGGAGAAACTAATAGCTCAGAGGTATCATTAGACGAAGCAAAGCAACTGCCACCCATTTTATCAAATGTGGCTTCTGGTGCTGAATCATCAGATAAAAAAACAGAGGTTGGTGCTTCAGGATCTAACGGGTTGGTCGAAGAAGAAAATGAGAAAGAACACACACAGAATGTGAATGGAGAGACTGACAGTAAGAAAGCTGGAGGTAACCGGAGGTTGCAAAATCAAGGCAAGTGGAGAGGCGTTGATCCAGTTGTTTTTTTCCGAGAGGACACTGTTCTTAGTAGTATTAAAGATTTTTATGGAATCAGTGATTCATTCCCATTGAATGATCACCTTGTGACACGGAACATTGATTTCCAGAGTTGTAAGAGAATTTACTACATCTCTAAGTCAGTTCAGGATGTTATGAAGTTGAATTTTCAAGTTGGGCAACAACTGAAGATAATATCTATTGGACTAAAGGCCTTCGTAAGTATACTTACTCCTTGTTCATAAAGTCTTTTGAGTAAGTAGCATGCAATAATTACTTTAAGATGAAGCGTAATCGTTTATATTTTTCTTTATTGTTTCAGGAGCGACAAACAGTAAAAGAAGATAGTGCTTCGGAATGTATGTACCGTATATCGTCCGAAGGATTACCATTACTTCTTCCTTACATCAGCAAGCAAATCCTATCTGCATCCTTGGCGGACTTCAAGCACCTCTTGCAGTATAGGTCCATCAAATTTGCAGATTTTGTTGATCCTCAATTTCGCGAGAAGGCATCGTCAGAGATAAAGTTAGGGTGTTGTATTGTTGTGCTGCAAACAGGTATGTGCACATCTTTGATACCATTGCTGACTTGCTGTATTCTTAGTTTACCCTAAACTAGAATTGTAATCCTCTTCATGGCCGTGCAGAAGATCAACCTACTTCAAAACCTATGGATGCCTCGACAATAGCTATTGGATGTTGGAGAGGGAAGTCCAGCGTAAGTGTAATGGTTCCAGAAACAGACTGTCAAGAACTGCTCGAGCGACTTTCTGCACGCTTGGGGTTCGAGATGGTTCCATTGAAAGAAAAACCGACAGTTAGAAGAGGCAAGAAAGATGACGCTGAAGAGAAGCTAGAGAAAGAACCAGTAGAAGAAGCTATAGTTGGTTGAGTTATTGATCCTTCATCCAGAAAATTTTAGTGAATTTTGTTACTGAATAGTTCCATCGCGAGTAAGATGGTACACTTGCTGGTCATTTATAACAGTGCATTTTTGTATAACCAGTCGGTCATTGCCGAGGTTTGTGACAGAAGTTCGAACTAACTTTATGGGGAGTGGAAATCTTTCGTGATTCCGGTAAAACATATTGGATTCAACATATTGTACAACCCATACCCGCCCAATACTCAGGTTTTTAACATCTGGCTCGGATTTTACCGGGCCAAGTTCCGGTCATTGGCATGATCACCCAAATGGTTCTATCTTTTGATACTTGTACCCCATTTTTCACATCTATTAGGTTTCACATGAGCCCCGCCCCGGTGTGACGGAATTAAAACGAACTCAGATGAAAAGCGGGAATCTGATAAATAATTTTCACGGGAGAGAAATAAATACGGGGATATTATTAGCAAGAAAATTCAATAGAAGAAGAAAACACAATGAAAAAAAATATTAAATCTCATTATTTAGATTTTTTTTTTTTTTGATTTTTGATGAAATGGGGAGCTATAAAATGTTCATGTGTTTTAGTAGAAAATTTAAGGCGCATGAAACTCAAACACCACCAGAAATGAAAGTTGTGTTTGGGAAATTTACAGAGTTAGGTTCTTTAATGACATCCCATCAACTGCATCAATTCCTGGTTCAATTTCAAGGCGAAAAAGAGGCAACCGGACGTGACGCCGAGAGGATTATAGAACAGATCATGCATAGACGCCACTATATTTCTAGATATACCAGACACGCTCTTAGTTTTGTTGATTTTCTCCAATTCCTTTTTTCTGAAGATCTTAATCCAGCTCTCAAATCCCAGGTAACAAAAATGATTTATTAATATTGTTCTGATTTCTTGATTGTCATTGCAAAAGTGGGTATGCATATAGATTTGCTTTGGTTCAGCTTCAGAAATGATTTGTGATAATTCGCACCGCAAGCATCTTTATGGCCCCTTGCAAGCACCTGGTAACATGTGCATGCCCAGTATATTCCGATCGAGGCGACTTATAACACCGTCCGGCATGGTTCCAAACCACATTCCGCCTACGCCTAGCATGTTTGGGATTTTACTAGTGAGAATGCTTTGGTGATATTACGTACGTGTTTCGCTTTAAAAATGACTGTATGTGTGTGAATTTTGATATTACAGGTACACCAGGATATGACTGCTCCATTGTCACATTATTTCATATATACAGGCCATAATTCTTACTTAACTGGGAATCAACTTAGTAGTGATTGTAGTGATATCCCAATCATAAAAAGGCTTTGCAGAAAGGTGTAACTGTGTAAGAGTTATCGAGCTTGATATATGGCCGAATTCCTCTAAAGACGACATAAATGTTCTTCATGGAAGGTATATAAGCAGCTCTTTCCCAATATGAACGGAAATTCGTACAGCTTTAATTTTTAAAGTAATCAAACTGTCTTGCAATAGGACATTGACAACTCCGGTGTCGCTCATCAAATGCTTGCGGTCTATCAAGGAGTATGCTTTTATGGCTTCTCCTTACCCTGTGGTGATAACTTTAGAAGACCATCTTACTCCAGATCTTCAGGCTAAAGTAGCTCAGGTGACTGACTGTTCAGTTTCTCGCGTATTCTAATAATCGTTCATCTTATATGCGATCTTTTCTGTAACTCGGTTCATTTTTCTGCCTATAGATGGTCATTGAAACATTTGGAGAAATGCTATTTTTCCCTGAATCAGAACACTCAGATGCATTTCCATCTCCGGATGCATTGAAGTATCGCGTTATGCTTTCAACTAAACCACCGAAAGAATACCTCGATAGTACTAAGAGTTTTAAGGACAAGGGAAAGGAGTCATCTGAAGATGAGACATGGGGAAGAGAAATCCCAGACCTTAGGGAGGAGCTTGAGGCTTATGAGAAGGTGAGTTGAGCAATGAATTCTGTTTATACCTCCATTTATTAGTTAAGTTCTTATATCCAACATTTTTGTGGTAGAGGAACAGCGTTTGCAGTGAAAAAAAACCGGATGACGACGGCTATACAAGTGAGTATGATGTCCGTAGATCACAACAGTTAGGACCAACAGAATATAAGCGTTTAATTGCAATTCATGCTAAAAAACGTAAAGGCGGGTTGAAAGAGTCACTGAAGGTTAATCCTGCTAAGGTCGGACGCCTTAGTCTGAGTGAACAAGCCTTTGAAAAGGCTACAATATCAAATGGAACAGACATTGTTAGGTACTTATATCATTTCTCCAATCAAATTAACAATCTGTTGTTCATTACTTGACGAATCTTGTGTGCTCTTTCGCTATTGCATTTTCAATGTTAATTGACTTCTCCCAATTTCATATTTTGTTAGATTTACCCAAAAGAATCTACTGAGGGTATATCCAAAAGGCACACGAGTTAACTCCTCCAATTACAAACCATTACTTGCGTGGATGCACGGAGCTCAAATGGTTGCGTTCAATATGCAGGTTCGGTTCTACATTGTGGCATGAAATTTCAGTGTTTTCTGTATACCAACCAGTGACTGAGTTGCGCGGATGTCATTGAACGAAGGTGCGCATGCCTGTTACTATTTTTTAATGCTTAGACTAACTAAACTATGGGTTCTTTTATATCAGGGATATGGTAGAGCATTGTGGTTGATGCAGGGTATGTTCAAATCCAATGGAGGGTGTGGGTATGTCAGAAAACCTGATTTCCTAACAGGCGAGTGTAATCAGGTCTTCGATCTCAAAGCACGAGTACTCGTGAAGACAACGCTAAAGGTGTGCATTTGACTGAAGTAAGCGCACAGTTAGTGTTTTCTCAATGAACTAGATAAATTACTCCTTGAATTCTCTTAAGCAGGTAGATGTATACATGGGAGATGGATGGTGTTTAGATTTCGATAAAACACACTTCGATTCGTACTCTCCGCCAGATTTCTACGCAAAGTTACGCATATAATCTGGTTCCAAAATTTATGTCTCCTAGTTTGTTCTAAGCAAGATCCAACAGAACATACAATCTGCAATTTGTTGGGCAGGTTGGGATAGCAGGAGTTCCAGCGGATAGTATGATGAAGAAAACCGAGATAATGGATGATAACTGGACACCAGTCTGGGACACGGAATTTTGGTTTCCGCTGACTGTTCCTGAACTGGCATTGTTAAGGATAGAAGTACACGAGTATGACAGATCAGAGAAAGATGATTTTGGTGGGCAAAATTGTTTACCTGTATCAGAGTTGAGGTCTGGGATTCGGACAGTCCCGTTGTTCGACAGGAAAGGAGAAAAATTCAAGTCTGTAAAGCTTCTTATGCAGTTTCAGTTTGTTTGATCTTTCTATGGTTACCAACATCCTGAATTGTTAATTGATCCTTTTCCGATTGGAACCTTATACCTTATAAATTGACTCCGTAGAGCAAAAAAAATTAGTGGTAATATTACAATGATTTTGGTTAAGGTATTCACCAGCAGAAGACTTTAAACCGACAAGAATAAAGAAAAATTGCTGCGAAAAAGTAAACTTCTGAACTAAATGAGAAGAACTCCATTTGGATCAAAAGGTAAAAAAGATGTCTGCTATAAGAGAGACAGATTTTCATTAAGCAAGGGACCAGACTTTCCAATTTTTGACGAACAGAGTCGGAGTAAATGAGAACAATTTGCAAAGAAACAGCGAACACCAGTGGACCCTTTTGCTTTCCCACAGTCGAGACTCAAGACCACTACCAATCTACCAACACGCGATTTCCCTTTAACCTCAGATCCCTGCACATCATAAATACTTTGCTAATTAGCATCAAAAAGAAATGTAGCGAGATCTATGTAATAAATATCTTGAACACAACTTAGAATTGAAAGAAGAAGAAAAAATACCTGTTGTAGGTGGAGGAAAATGCTCGACGATTGATTACAATTTACTACATCCTTGCTCCAGTCATAGCACACCTATATTATACACATAAAACGAAAAGCAAAACTTGAAGTCTTGATGGAACAACAAGTTCATAGCTACTTCAGAAAAACGTCTGGTGGCCTTTGTTGAGGGAGAGCCTAGCTTCTAAGACCTAACTCGTGCTAAGAAATTGGGGTTATATCAAGTAAGATAATAGTATTGGCTGAGCAAGGCCCATCCCATTTCTTCAGAATTTTTAATACGTTTCCAGAGTATGATTTTGGGTTGATATGTTTTTTATTGGAGCAGAAGGAATTTGAGAAACATCCAGCCCTGATGATTTTGAAGGAAGAAGAGATGTTAGAAAATCGTCAGAGATGGGAGATTACAAAGAAATGCTAAGATAAGCCTAGTATACGATGGTCCTTAGAAGATAGGTCCTTGCAGTGCGCAAGAGACCTATCAAATTAAATCAAAGGATTAGAATATATCTTAATCTTTTAATATATATGTTGTTTAGGAATACTAGCTAATTATATTTCATTCTGCAAAGAGATCTCATCATCTTAGGATTTCCATTATCACACCTAAACCTCCACAAATTGAGTCATTTGTAGTGTCACCCGGTTTCGATCCCCGATAACGTTGATTTCTTGTTAGTTTCCTTTCTGGTTGATTTCACAAGTTATAGAAGCGGTATTAGTCCCACATCGAGCAAAACAAAGATAGTCCATCTCAATATAAATCTGATTGAACGTTGAGTCCGATTCACTGGGTAGGTTCTATGTGCACACTGAACCATTATAAGTGTTCATGATCAAATTATGGCATGCCCATTCACATTCAAAAGCAGATGCTATATGAGAAGAGTTCCAAAAAAGCAAAATAAAATCCCTTCATTGATTCTCTAACTGAGAGCTTCACTAATTTTTTCTACTCTACTACTATACTAAAGACAAATCAGGCACGTTTCTTTGCTCTACCACTTACAGGTGCTACTTCCACCTTTTTTAAACCTGGAATTTCAGACTTCTTTGCCCAAGAAGGAGCTCTGTCAGGTTCATAACGGTAATCATAAAAGAGTTCCTCTCCCGCATTGATCTTTTGATTAGCAAATATGCCAACTTTGTGATCACCTGCTACCATCATCACCTGCCATAAGGTCACAGAAAAACATCATTAGAATGGACAAAATAAGATATTGCAATTGAATGACAGAGGAGCTTAAATTATAAAAGAGAGGGAGGATACAACAAACAGACCTTAGCGTAGCAATTTGGATCAGGAGAGTGGTTAGCAAATTTCAACTTGTCCCCCTTCCGGTAAGCGTCAAGGACAAACTGCATTCGTTAAAGAGTTTGATAGAACTTAAAAGTTAGGGAAAAGAGAAACAAGAAAATTGCTAAGAAATGTCAGTATCATACTGAAACATGCCTGATCATTCAAATTGAAGAGAAATGACGAATTTTCACGGTCGTAAATCTTTCCACGCTTATCAGCTTCTCTGTGTGAGATCAATTCGCCGGTATATTCCCCGAGGTATTCATGTTTGCTGACGCCATTCTGTAAAATTGTTGAATATAATGAGATATCAAGTGAATTGCTAAGTGTAAAATACAAACAAAAAAAGGCAAGCACTTTGCGAAGACTACCTTTATGAACGCTCCCCAACCGGAGACATCTGACCTTCCAAGTAAGACCTGCAGTAACAGAACGGATCATAAAAAAAAGAAGAATTACTTTTACTTACACGACGCACAAAGAACCTCTTATAAAGGTCATTGAGAAAGACCAAGTGTAAAATACAATTAAAATTCTGTATGGACCAAATCAGATAATAGCTTCACAAGAAGTACTAATACAGTTATAATCACAATTACATTCTACCAACAAACATATTATTACCCTTTGTTGTTGCTTGAGAAAGAGCTTCATATTCCTACATTCGTAATTATCACCTCTTTGAGGAGGGCCTCCAAGAGTACCATCACCACAACTAAGAAAATAATTCAAATTAGATCAATATCATGGAAAAACAACTGTAGCAACTAGAAAACCCAACTCAAGCATAACCTGAAAAATTTATGATTTTGTAACCTTAAGTAAGAATTTAAAGAAGATTAAAACTGGTGAAATCAGTGAAACGTACCCCACCCAACAATTCCTACAAACATCTGGATCACATTCTCTATCTGCAGCAAAGCATGGGCACTGTCGACTTCGGCATTGACTTTTAGCACAATGGCAACCTCTAAAGCGATTCTTGCAAGTCTTAGAACACCTAGATGGCGAAAAAAAGATGTTACTGACGACTTTTACGCAAGAAATTTTGCTGGAACATCAACTTAATGCATCCAAAGAATATTGAGGCAGTTAGTCAATGTAAAGCAACAGTTAGAAAGAAGATCTTGATTCAGAAAGAAATGCAAAGACCTACCCACAATATTTCTCGCAGCAGGTTCCACCCAAATGGCATGAACATTGCTTTCCACAAGCAGATTGGCAGTTACAGGGATTAAACTGCTTACATGGAAGATCCTTCCTCTCAATTATCCGCTTCCTAAAAGCATGGTAGCCTGTGCTATACTTCAAGCGACGAACCTTACCTCTCCTTCGCATGAACCTTGATCTTGTTCGACCCTGAAATGTGCACATTTTTAGTAATGGTTTAAGCTGTTTAGGCAGTGTGCACGTATGCAATGAAAGGTAAAACAGGCATCGAGAACTAACCGTAGTATCATTGCGGTCACCTTGGGTTTGGCCCTCGGCAGTATTCAAACCATCAGCCCTATGACAAAGCTTATTTTCGGTGAAGCTCATGTACTGGAATACCTCAGCACATGTCTTCATGCCACCCAAAAGGTTCCTTGCAATTAAGCAGCTGCCAAGATGAATAAAAGGAAGTTTTTAAGACATATAACAACAGTTTGCATATTCAAAGTTTACTGAAAAAGGTGTAGGATCACAAAGTCGTGGTAAACTAATCTAATATAGGATACTAAAAGTGAGGGAGAAATAGAGAAAATTTTGAACCTGCTTCCGATTGTTAAACCTATTTAGTTACCTATTTTTTCCAAAGACCTCTAATCCTTTTGAGTAAAGGCACTTCTCAAAAGTGCTCCATAATCTACCCCCCCCATGTTTGTCCTTGTTTTCGTCAACAAACTCATCTTTCCTCGAGGTATCATCATTGCCCACTACAAGCGAGCCTTTAATCATTTCGTGACATGGTTCGTCCTGGACTTCAACTGGCAGTTGTTCATTATGGTCCAGCAATTCTTTCTGCCCTGACTTGTTAGATGCTGGAGACTTCACCTTCTGTTGTGAAGAAGAGCTAGCATCCTCATTATCCCTGCGAGAACTCGACCTGAGCTTCCTATCCTTGATCCAAGGAGATCCATCTGCAACTGAGTCAGAGTCGGAAGCTGACAGATTCTTTGGTCTTTTTCGCATGAAACTGAGAATATGCTCAGCAACTCGCTTGTTATTTCTCGTTTGAAGTCCCTGTTTATTGGCAACATTTCCCTTAGGTGGTGAGGACTGTTGGATGGAAAATTTCTCCATCTGAGGTCGAATATCAGATTCACTGCTTTCTGATATATGTCTTGCATTAGAAGAAGTACTATCACTCTGGTTTGACTCTGTACTCTTTCCACTAGACAAAGCAACGGCTTTCTTTCTGCGTGAAGTCTGATGACCCCCACTGCCAGATGAAGCATTTGCTTTATCTTCAAAACCATCAGCAGTAGAACAACTACCAGTAGCAACACTTTCTGACATCAAAATCTGAAATAAAATAATAGATTGTACACCCGTTAAAAAGCGTACTAAGCTAAATTAGTTTGAGAAATGGACCAAGCAGCACATAGTATCAATAAAGATTTTTGAATCATATCATCACACAATAATCCATACCAGTTGATAACAACAGCTGCCACACGGTACTTTTTCAGAATCTGGAGGGGCCCAGGGTAGTTGTTTCTCAGCCTGCCATTAGTTGAGAAATTTTATACAATATATAAAAGAAACTATGAACATTTAGACACTGTTTATCCCAAAACCAACAACTTACAGGAAAAACAAGATCTTGGGAACATCCATGTAATCTACAATCAAACACCTGCGTGGAAAAAGCACATCAGAAACTTAGTACATGGAATGAAAGCACCACAGTCCACAGAGATCGGAAATCCAGAAAGCATCATAAGAGAACAGATCTGATGTTTACCAGGCATCTACGGCAGAAAAGGTTGTCAAAAGAATCCAGAGCTGCATCTAGATCTTTATCACAAAATATATCCTCAATTTTAGGCTCATCTTTGACATCTGCCTTCTTAGAAGAATCCACAGGGTCTTCTCCATTCAAGATGTCATATCGTGCCTGTATAAGATGTTCGACGTGTGTTCATACCTCTGTAAAGCCAGCACAAAATGAATGGGCGACGGCTGGACTAAAGTTCATACTGACAGTTCTTATCAGATAAGATGATAACCAATTGAAAGATATACTGAAGACACAGCAAAACAAGTAAACAACACAAAGGACCAGTTTCAGCATATCCTCTTGTATGGGCATACCTTAATATCAGAGGGTCTTTTAGAAAAGCATTTAGCAAGTGAATTCAGCACATCAACAGATAAACCAACTTCTTGAATGGCATTCCTAACATCAAATCAAGGAAAAGCTGAATAAACCTCTTTTAACGAATTTTTTTCCCATAGTTACCACTGTGTTGACTTCATTAGTTATTCGGCAAACCAACCTGAGAATAAAATCTTCAGTATTGCCGAATTCTTTCTGGTCTTCTTCATCATCAGCCACTTCTTCTTCACTGTCGCTTGCAATAAGGGCTTCTCCACCAATTTGATCATAATAAATTCTCCTTCGGCCAACTACAGACTGATCCTCAGTCATCCTTTGATTTCTACAGCGGTGTAACAATGTAATAATTAATTAACATCTTGTTGAATCTGAAACATATCCGCAGAAAAACTATATCCCTGCACAGCATAGCTATTGCAAGATCATTAAACAAACAATGCACTAAAGGACTTCAGAAACAAGTAACTGGCTGCTTTAAACTGGCAACCTTAAAATTAACTATTAATATAAAGTTTGAGCTAGTCATAATGATCTATCTGCGTTCCAATAGAGTTATGAATACATTGCGTTCTGTGTCATATTGTAAAACTTAACACATTAGATCCCTCAGTCAACCTACTTCTCTAGTCTACATCTACATACTCTATTGGAACTAGCATCATCCAGAAGTGTTATGAGATATAGGTATTGAGGTGTAAACAGAACTACCACTAACAGGTTGAAAGTATTGGCTAAGTACTCTAGCAAAACCACCCATCAGAGCTAAAAATTGAAGAAATGAACGAAAAACATGACATATTACCTATCCAAAAATACCCAAGTCATATATGGAGGAATTTTTGAAACTTCGGCAAGCTGAACAGGACTAGTCAAATTCTTCATTCCAAAACTGTTCCCTATAAGAGAAGCTGAGGGCGCATTACTTTCTTTATCGCCGCTAAATTCGTTTTCCTCCTTAGCACCATTTAACGTACAAAGTGCATCTTGCTGCCTCTTAGTCAGTAAATCAACACAATTATCACCTTCAGAAATTATACTATTCGTTCTCATCTTTGAAGCACTATGCATATGGTTCGTAATACCGATCAATTTCTGCCTATTCTCTTCCATCTTTTTCTGCATTTATTGTCAACATTCCAAGTTTGAGATCTAAACCACATTAACTCAAACAAAAGAAACCACAACTAAACCGAAAAAAATACAAAAAATACCTTGACGAAAACACATCGATCAATAGCAACTTGTTTCTTCAAGGATTCAAGTACCAGTAGAATATCCCCACCAGAATTATCTCCATTCGTCATCTGCAGAAAATCAAAAATTCAAAACAATAATAAAAAAATGACGCTGTAATGAACGAATTAGAAGGGGTATTTTTGGTAATAAAAAGTACACTACCAGAGTGTTATTATCCATAGTGGTTCTGATCTACTAAAAGAAGATGATAGACTGATGATATCTCCTATTAAGCTGATGATGACATGAAGAGGAGGATAAATTACTGATGATATCTTCTATTACACAATTGATTTTCAGATTAGTGAGTAATGGCTGATTCTTCTTTGTTCATCTCAATCAATCGTGTAACGTAGGAAGAAATTGTTAACTCTGAGGTGCAATCATGGGTTTCGAAGGTCGAATACGACCTTCAGAAAACCCTAAAATGGCGGATGTAAACTGAAAAACCAAGCTCCGTCGTCTCGTCTGTGAGTGAGGGTTTAAAATAGTGTAGAAAAAAAGAAAAGAAAAATAACGACGCGCTATTTGAGGGTTGATGGAAAGAATATAATATTTTAGGGGGGAAATACGCGCGTCACTTTTTGAAACATTACTGCGTCACGCGCGCTTAAGTGGTTTAAATTTTGCCTCACGCGCGCAGGGTGGAGATGAGCTTATTATTTTGTACCTAAACTACTTTGGGCTACATATTCGCTGGATTTGTTGACAATGGCTAAGGGATAGCTTCACTCCCTACCAACATCAATGTTAGACCTTGGTCAAATGTAGTCCTCCTAATAGCAGCCACACCATTTCAAGAAAATATAAAACATCAAAACAGACCATGACTCAGCTTTGACCATTTCCCACTGTGTTTTCCATTCTTAGTACATAATAATCAATCCATCCCTCTAACTTTAACATACAAACAAAATATACAAGAATAAGCAAAGAGAAGAAAAATAGTACAATCCTAACACCAGATATGTTGTACCTGAAACCAAAAATTTGATCAGATTAAGATCAAGATGAACAGCACATACTGCTCTTAGTGGGAATTACTTGTGCAGGGCCAGGGACAATGATGTTTTTTCCAGTCAAGGATGCGTGGCTTCCATTGCTTTGATCTTCATCTGCAATGAGCGTTTTCTTGTTAACAATATTGAAGATCTCAGTCAACACGGTTGAGAAGGCAGTCTCAACGTTAGATCCTTCAAGTGCTGATGTCTCTAAGAAGAAAAGTCCTTCCTTTTGAGCGAATTCCTTGGCATCCTCTGTGGGGACAGCACGCTGGCTTTCAAGATCACACTTATTCCCTATAAGTATGATTACAATGTTCTTGTCTGCATGTCCTCGTAGTTCTTCTAACCACCTAGGGATATGATCAAAGCTTTGGCGTTTGGTTATGTCATAGACCAACATAGCCCCTACGGCTCCTCTGTAGTACGCACTTGTGACTGCTCTATATCTGTTCCTCAGTACAGAAACATCAGAAAGTAAAACATTAGAGAATGAAAATCTTATGGAAAGAACATAATTTCTGCAGTTCCCACCCCTTCAGTTTTGAACAGAAATTGCATAATATATCATATGAAACAGATTATACCTACTCTGATTAATGAGCAATGATTGATTAATGAGCTCAGCCTGAACTGCAACATTTTAGGCTGTTAGATAGTGGAAAATTTACAGACTACTGGGATATTCATGCAAAAAACCTCATCACTATCCTTTGTTCCAAACTAGTAGGTAATTTTGTGTTCGAATATCTGAATATTTCATGCTCATTTATACAGCCTGTTACGCGTTAGGAATTCTTGCCTAAATCTTCAAATATTAGTACCTTTTTATTTCTTATGAGGTGAGAAAATCTCAATGTAGTACCTTTTGTCCCTCTTGAGACCACATCGTTTCTTCTAGAGTTTAGCCTTTCACAAATGCAAGTCGCTAGTAACTATGGTCCTCAGATACAACCTAGTCTCGGTGTAAACTACAATGCACCAGCTAGTGAGCAATTCAAGGACTACTGAGGCATTCATGACGAGATATCAACATTACCCTTTGTCCCAAATTAGTAGCTAATCTTTGTGTTAGAATATACTTAGTTCATATCTATATCCACGATATACACCATATCAAGGCTATTACATTCCAAGTGTAAAATTAATGAATCTCAAACACATTCAGCCTGTTATGCACAAGGATATCTTGCCTAATTCTAAAGAACCTAACTATTATGAATCTCAATGCAAACCACTAGTATGAAGTCTCTAATGGTCCTCGGTGAGTATAACCTCATTCGAGACAGAAACAGTTTTCATTCTTAAGAAATCTAGGAAACTAAATCAACATCCTACATCATATATCAAGTTAACATAATTAGATCCAGTCATTTGCATAAATCGATAATCAGATGGAACCAACAAAAGGAGATACAAAGTCTAGTTATACAATCCTGACAGAATCCCAAACACACATTACCTGATTGTTTCCGGAATGGTAACTCTACAGAGAATGACAGTCCTTACATTGCAAATGTACCAACAGCAATCACCGACATTCTCACAAAAACTAAAAAAAAAAAACATAACCTAGCAGATAACTCTACATAATCATTCCTAGGAATTCAGATAAGTTGCTCTCCATTATACAAGCAAACCCAAGTAAGAATCCTTCACTATATCACCATCATGAACTCATCAACCAAATTGCCTACTACTAAATTCATAAACCAACATTTATTTTGTCAAATAAACAAACCCCCACAGTTAATTAAGTCCTAAATAGGATTCTAAAATAGTAAAGAACCGATTTTGCAACCTAAGATCTTTACTTAAAAACTCAAGATCCAGTGGTGGTCCAATAAAAATAAACCTAGTTTTATCCCAAAGTAGAAAGAGTGATAAAAGAGAGAGTTTAAAAATTACCTTTCTTGACCAGCAGTATCCCAGATCTGAGCTTTAACACTTTTATGTTGAATAACAAGTGTTCTAGTTTGGAATTCAACACCAATAGTTGCTTTAGAATCTAAACTGAATTCATTCCTTGCAAATCTTGAGAGTATCTGCGATTTCCCAACTGCTGAATCTCCTATTAATACTATTTTGAATACATAGTCTATTTTCTGATCCATTACTAGTATTTCACTCTCTTTCTCTGTTTTTTCTCTCTGTAGAAATATTGAGTTTCTTTCTTCAAAAGAGAGAAAAAGAGAAGAAGAAGAAAAGAGAGAAATGATGAAGACTAACTAGTAGTTGTAGAGAAGAAAAGAGTAAAGTGAAAAGTAATGCGGTCATTATATGTACTGACTACCTAACTGATGTGGGGTGTAGTGAGGCTTTAGGTCATGTTTGGAGATACTGAAATACATGGTCATTATTAGTGAGTCAGCTGTTAGTCAAATAAAGTCATGTTAGTCAATATGGTCAAAGTCTGTTAGGTGTAAAAATAGTGGAGTACAGCTGTTTTCCATTGAGAGGATATAAATAGTCCTGGTTATCTGTACCAAGCGTGGGTAAGATATACAATTTAATACACATTGATACATGAGAAAGTCTCTCTCGCTATTTTCATTTGTCTGTTTTCAATACATGTCATAATAACAAAGAAGAAAATTATCATGGTATCAGAGCCAGCTTTAATGGCTAGTATTCATTTTGTTAAAATTTTCAAAGCAATTAACATCTTTTCAGTATCTAAATCATTTCACGCTTTTGAAGTTTAAAGAACAAGTCTCTTTTCTCACGGAGTTTTTTAAAATAATTTCATAGTTTCATCAGAAAAATGTTCACCGTTTCATCTATCAGATAAAAACTTCCAGAAAAACTATTCTTGATCAATATCTTTTCTTCATCAGAGTTACTCATCTAAATCTCACTTGTTGTTAAAATCTTTTCATACTTTCATCTTATAATCATTCAATTTCTGTTATCTTCAAAAGATCTGTTTCGATTACTATCATCTCAGAATCACTTAATCAACCTTGTTTAGATTTTTAATTCTTGATCTTGTTTTCTTCATCAATCTTTCTACAACTCAACAAAGAAGTGTTTAATCTTTTCATGCCTATTACTAGAAGTATGGCAAATAGATCTGAAGCCTGGAATACAACCAATACAACTGCGGAATCTGAGTTTTTCGACAACATTTAATCTTCCTTCTACAAATATCACAAATTTCATTTCTATAAAACTTGATGCAACAAATTATATAATCTGGAAATATCAGTTTGAGTCTGTTCTGATTTCAACAGATCTGTACAGTTATATGAATGGAGAAGTAGAGGAGCCACAACCTCATATTGTTAGAGACAGTGTTTCTTCATCCAATCCAAGATGGATACAGTGGAGAAGAACAAATAGATTTGTTGTTAGCTGTCTCAAGGCGACATTCCCAGCTACCATTTCTAGTGATGTTCTCGGTCTCACCTCGGCAAGGGAAATCTGGATGTTTCTTGACACAACCTTCAAACAACAGTTTGCTGCACGCAAAGGAATGCTTCGAAATCAACTGAGTGCGGTCAGGAGAGGAAATCAATCCATTACTGGTTATCTGCATAACATCAAGATGATGTCTGACTCTTTGTCTGCTATTGGGGACTGCGTATCATCAAGAGTCCACATATGTATTTTCGGAACTTAAAGCTCGATTACTGATACATGAGCAGTGGTTACATGATCAAAACACAACGACTCTAGAGGTTCAGAATTCTTCAGCCTTCTACAACAAGAATGGCTATTCTAATGCAAGATCGGGTCATAATCAATTTTTTTAGAAATACAGAACATCAACAAACAATCCAGTTCTATCTTCTTCCATATCATCTAATAGATCTTCTAGTTCAATCCCTATATTCAACTCTAGTGGTGTGAGAAGATCACAGACTGATTATTCAAGTATTGAATGTCAAATCTGTAGAAGAAAGGGTCATTATGCAAGCAAATGTTATTTTCGTTATACACCTCCGAAGCATATAAATTCATCTGGTGGTGATGCTAATGTTGTCGAGGTTGAGCAAGATTTCACTGGTCTACATGTCAGTTCCGGTGACTTTGGTAATCACAAGACGGTTCATGGTGTTTCTTCATCTACTGGATTGTTGATAGTGGAGCATCTTCGCATATGACTGGTGATAGTTCCATCCTTAACCATACTTCTCTTTATGCTGGCAAAGAGAAAGGTTATGGTGGGATCAGGTAACAAACTTTCTATTACTCATCATGGAACTTCTTTATTGCACACATCTAAAACTAGATTTAGGATGAACACAATTCTATTTGTTCCTGAGCTCAAACACAATCTGTTATCAGTGGCTAGTTTTACTAAAGAGCATCAGTGTTACTTTATTTTTCATCCAAGTGGTTATGAGATCAGATGTTTAAAGGATCACACTATGTTGGCTCAGGGTAAAATGGTTAACAATCTTTATCCAATTTCAAACTTATCTTCATATGCGTGTTTTTCCTCTTTTGCTTCCTCCATTGTTACATCTCCCTCTGATGTGTGGCACTATAGACTAGGTCATCCATCCACTAAATTTTTTACAAATCTTACAGTCTCAAAAATGCATCTCTTCTGTTTCATCTGACAAAGATGTTCTCTGTCATCCTTGTCAGCTTGCCAAGAGTAAACGTTTACCTTTTCATCTATCTGAATCCCATGCTCAAACACCATTACAACTTATTCATTGTGACATCTAGGGTCCCTCTCCTGTCACCTTTTTTTTCTTCTGGTTTTCGATATTACATTGTTTTTGTGGATGATTTTATTAGATATAGTTGGATATATCCAATGTCTAACAAGTCAGATGCTCTGTCTTGTTTCTTACATTTCAAAACTCAAATAGAAAATAAATTTTCTACAACCATAAAATGTTATCAAATAGATGGTGTTTTTGAGCTTGTTAAAGGTCGATTTAGGAGTTTTCTAGATAATAGTGGAATTTTAGTGCGGATTTCTTGTCCTAAAACTCCTGAACAGAATGGTAGAGCTGAAAGAAAGCATATACATATAACTGAAATGGGGAATACTCTACTGTTTCATGCTTCATGTCCAAAGGAATTTTGCTTTGATGCTTTCCTCACTACCAATTTCCTTATAATCAAAACACCGACCAAAATTTTGAACTTTCAATCTCCTTTTAAAGTTCTATATAAGTCTGATCTAGATTATGCTGCTCTATGAGTTTTTGGTTGCATCTGTTTTCCCTTTTTAGGTCATTCCAGATCTGATAAATTGTCCCCAAAGTCTATCAAGTGTATATTTATTGGATATAGTTCTTTTCATAAAGTTTTAATCCCGTTTCTAAAAAGACTCACATTTCAAGACATGTTGTTTTTGATGAGAACAACTTCTATTATTCTGAGTCTTCTGCAGTTCTATCATATGTTTCTGACTCTGTTTTACCAAATTCTGTTGTTTCTGAGTTGTCTCCTACCACTGATCTAGGATCTGATTCTACAGCTACTGTTATCACTAGATCCAGGAGTGGGATTTCTAAACTAAAGTTTTTTCCTGATCATATTTCATATTCTACTGTTAATAATCCTATTCCTAGTAATTACTACTCTCTGTTGAGCCAAAGAGCTATAAGGTGGCCTCTAGGATCCCGAAATGGGTTTCATCTATGAAGGAAGAAGTGACGGCTTTAGTTGAGAATGATACTTGGGAGTATGTGACTCCTGAACCCTGGATGAATATCTTGGGATGTAAGTGGATTTACAAAGTGAAATTAAAGGATGATAAGACATTGGATAAATTTAAGTCTAGGTTGGTAGCTCAAGGAAATACACAACTAAAAGGGATAGATTACTATGACACTTTTAGCCCAGTAGTGAAATTTGCCACTATGATGATTGTTCTTACTATTGCAATTACTAAGAAATGGACTATCCGACAACTGGATGTGTCGAATGCTTTCTTGCATGGTAATTTAGAGGAGCCTGTCTATATGCACAGCCACAGGGGTTTATTTATCCAGATTTTCCTTTGTATATGTGTAAGTTAAAGAGAAGCTTATATGGTCTCAAACAAGCTCCTCGGGCTTGGTTTCATGCTATTAGTGCTTTTCTTATCACATATGGTTTCTCGAAGTCTGTTTCTGATCACTCTATGTTTGTTTATAATGATAATTCTTTTAGTATATGTTGATGATATAATCCTGACTGGCACGTCAGATGTGTTAATAAATGAGTTGATACGTGCTATGCAGTTGAAATTTTCTATGAGGGATTTAGGACAGCTGAGTTATTTTCTGGGTATTGAGGTTGTGCGCAAACCTGATTCTTTGTTATTAACTCAGAATAAGTATAATGTTGATTTGTTAACAAAAGCACATATGTTAGACTGTAAACCTTGTGCAACTCCTGTCACCAAGGCCAAAGGGTCTCTATGCATGATGGTACTGTTTTACCTGACCCTGCTGCTTATAGAACAATAGATGGGAGTCTACAGTACTTAACATTGACGAGGCCTGATATAAGTTTTGATGTTAATATATCTCTAAATTTATGAAGGCTCCAACTGAGGTCAATCTGATGCTAGTTAAACGGATACTTAGATATTTGAAGGGCAATATTGGTATTGGGATCACTATGAGGTCAGGTGATCTGCAGAGTCTGAGGGCTTTCTCGGATTCTGACTGGGCTGGTTGCCCGGACACGAGGCGTTCCACTTCTGGTTTTGTGGTGTTTCTGGGTTCTTCTATTGTTGCTTGGTCGTCCAAGAAACAGCCGACAGTTTCAAAGTCATCAGCTGAGGCGGAATATAAGTGCATAACTGTGGCTGCAACAGAAATGCAATGAATATCTTATGTGCTACATGAATTGAATTTTTCTTTGTTAGAATCTGTTCATCTTTATTGTGATAATACGAGTGCTATCTCATTGGCGACTAATCCAGTGTTTCATGCCAGGTCCAAACATATAGAGGTTCCTTACCATGCGATTCGGGAGATGGTTGCTACGGGATTCTTGAAGGTGCATCACATTGCTAGCGAGGGGCAGTTGGCGGATTTCTTTACCAAAGAGTTGTGCAAGCCTCAGTTTTCCAGCTTATTAGCTTTGTTGTTTGGTAATACAGGTATGTTGGGTACAGACAGAGATGCAGGTTGTTTTGTTCCGGCAGTCACGTGAAGTTCTTGTTTACTATTTTTCTTTCTGTTGTTTTTCAAACTGTTTTGGTTGCTCTCTCAACAGTTTGAGGGGGAGTATTAGTGAGTCAGCTGTTAGTCAAATAAAGTCATGTTAGTCAATATGGTCAAAGTATGTTAGGTGTAAAGATAGTGGAGTACAACTGTTTGCCATTGAGAGGATATAAATAGTCATGGTTATCTGTACCAGGCATGGATGAGATATACAATTTAATACACATTGATAAACGAGAAAGTCTCTCTCGTTATTTTCATTTGTCTGTTTTCAATACATGTCATAATAACAAAGAAAAATTATCAGTCATGGCCATTGTATAAAATGTTCAGATACACATCGAGAAATTACTTTTTGATTTAATTCTGTCGAAATCAAAAGTCAATTTGGTAATTTAATTTCAGAATGATTAGTAGTAATAAAAAAGTTAACACTCCGATGTTTGGATATCAGAAGTAAAAGTGCTTTTATTTATCCAGAAGCAGAAGTTAATTCTAAAAGTAAGAAGCAAAAACATTTTACTTCACAAAAAGTTAAACTTTTTTACTTCCAAAAGTCATTCTAAAATTATATACCCAAGACTAATTTATAACTTATCTATTTCTAGAAGTCGAAAAGTTACTTCTGAAATAATACCCAAACAAGACTTTTTTTTTTACTTCTGCTTCTGGTATCTAAACATCTTTTAAGTGTATTAAACTTAAACACTTGGTGGTTGTACTAAGAGGTCTGGGATTCGAATCCAACTATGGGAACCATAAGCCACTATATGAAGCTTTTTATATATATACTGGTCTTCTTCTTCTCTGTTCCAGGCACAGACCCAGGAGGGCTGGAATTTTTTTTTTAGCCCGGGCTATTGACTTTGCCCACACCTTCTAGGCCATATTGTGTGTCCAACATGATTATTGAAATGAAAACTGTTGCAGTTATATTACCACAAATAATTATTAACCTTACCAACTATTCAACTTTATTTATATTTACCTTCTTTCTGTCATGATTTCTTTTAGAAATTATTGTCCTCCATCTACACAAAATTAACGTGAATGTGTTTTTTTTTTGACTAACTTGTCTCCTCAATTCAATTTTTACCTTTTAACTTGACAAATCACAATTGCTATACCAGCGCCAGTGATGCATCCCTATGGTAGTATTCCATGTAGCTAGGCTTTCCACTACCCTGCTCAGTACGTCATTTTCCAGAGGTAGGTACTCTGTCAAAAAAAGAGAAAAGGCCGGATCTTGCCTGCCGGCCTTCCTTTGGGTTAGCAGCACAGCAGACTTGATAGTACTGTCAGCGGCCACTACGGACGCGTAAGACAAACCGGAGGCGGCTTTATATAAAGGTTAAGAAGGAGACTTCGAAAAAAAGAGTTTTGTCTAAGAACATTTAACTTCGTTTGTTAATTTTATAGATGTCCGTCCCCTTTCACCACCTTGTAAGGGCATGTGTTTCCAAGGACGTATAATCAGTACACCGAGCAACATTGAGTGTGTGACGATTAGAGCCCCCAGTGGCACATAGCTTTTTCCTGTGAGGATCAGATAGCCTTGGTGATGATCTTTCTGAAATACCTATATACATCGCCATTGTGTCGCTCTCGAGCGAAAAAAGAACACGTTATTAATGTGGAAAAAGGGTGTTACAGCTGCAAATGGAAACTGTTGCAGCTACATTTTTCGAATGAGTTAATATGGCCAACGGGCCAAGTTGCCAATAATACATGTATATATATACCTAGTTGCTATTCCCGTGTCTGAACTCTATGAGTTGTCATAATCCATTCGGCTTTAATTATATGTACCTTGCTATTTCTGTCCACGATTTTTTGACACATTATTGAGTACTCCCTCTGCACAAAATTACTGTGATTCCTTATCATGACCTTATCTATATCTAACTTACCTTTTCCATTCAATTCTTAACCTTTGGCAAATGACAAGTCTATATATCTATATAAATGACCCTAATGGTTGTTTCATGAACATCCACAGAATCACAGTTTAGATTTTATAATATCATTACTTCTCAAAACAAATTTGTGTACAGATGGCTTCAGTAAATGATAATGTGCCAAGATATATGCCAAATCTAAGCCCAAGTAAATCACCATTGCCACTTCTTAATTATAACCAAAGTTACCAAACAACTTCAACAATGGAGATGGAATCACCATTACCAACTTCAAATGATCAGCTTGGGAATGGGAGGCAGAGGGGATCATTCAGAGGCATAGGTGGAGGCACTAGTTCTTGTACAGGAGGTGCTGGGGTTTTATTGACATGGGATGATTTATGGGTCACTGTACCTTCTTCAGGAAGTGGTAATAACGATGCTAGAGCTCTACTTCAAGGGCTTAATGGGTATGCTCAACCTGGTGAGATGTTGGCTATTATGGGTCCTTCTGGTTCTGGCAAATCAACTCTTCTTGATGCATTAGCAGGTACTATAATATACTTATAGGTGTTTTTTTGTTATCTTTAGCTTACTAATACCATAATAACAGCCTCTATGAAACTAAAATTGAAGAGTTTTGAGAAAAGCCATAAAGCCATTGTTCTCCGTTTAGTTTTACTTGTTCGCATGAGTGATAAGGTTAACAACCTTATTTATCAATTATCACGGCCATGTTTTTAACCATGTTTACTACATCTGACGACCGAAAGGAGTCCCTTGTGTCTGTGTCTGTCACAATAATTGTCCTTGAAAATTAAGTTTTTTTAAAAATTTAATTATTTTTTTTTCAAAGTTTACCGAGTAGAGATCAGTTTTTTTCAAAAAAAAAAAATCTATTGGAGAGCTTTTCATCGTAGTATTCTAAATAAATAGAAGACAATTTCAATAAATTTTATTCGATACTCAAAAGTTTTTGAGTCTAAAATTTTATCGGAAAAAGAATGTCAAAATCTAATCTAACTGCAGGCAGGGACAGAGCCAAGACTTATAAACTATGGGGTTAAATAAATTTGGTTCACCTGTTTACCAAATTATTTTCACTTAAACCCCTTCTGCTCTATAAGTTTCAAATGTACTCACACGACCTTAAAATTAACTTTCCACGTCTATTATCACCAGAATTCCAGATCAAGTGGCACACCCCACTTACACCCCTTGCCTCCGTCCCTGACTGCAGGCGTAATATAGAGAGTAATGGATCGGATGCGATTCGACGCAACACTAAACCCATATTTAGCTGAGTTAGATAATCAATTTTTTTTCTAAATTAAGGGATAAATATTTTAAACTTTTAGGAAATTTTAAAAGATCTATTCATTTTAAATAAATACATCCAACTCCAAGGATATTTTACTAATAAAGGTAAAAAAAACAGATAGAGGAGACAAAAATAAAAAATAAAACATGATAGAATTATCCAAAATGAAAACAAGACAAATATAAATACATGACATGTCACTCCCCGAAGCAGCACGTATAAAATGTGGTGGTTCACTCCACCATTGTGAATCTATGTGAGCTCCCTATTTAGGTGAAAGAATCAGCCACCTCATTATTTTCCCTACAAAGGTAAGAGTATCTGAATTGGACGGAGGATAAAAATCTCAGACAATGTTCCCAGTGCACAGTTAATTTCCACATCACTACTTTTTTTCTTTTAAAAAATAAATAGATTAAAAGCATAGTAAAAATTAATAAATTCCTTGTAAAAAATAATTTAAAAAGTATTCTTTCAGAACAAATTGAAAAATATGCTTTTCACAAATTTAGAAAAAATATATACTTTTTTTTATGAAATCATCTAATCTAATGGAATATTAATTTTACGCATTGCTTTTCCAATCCGTCTTTAGCCGTAACAACAATCATTTAATCAAGGAAATATCAGCAGAGTTAAACTAGCAAGCTCTTTTGCTGGCAGCGGCGGAAGCACAACTGGGCTTACCTTAGTCAAAACCTGCCCCAACAGTCTAATAAAGGTTTCTTTTTATTGTTTATTTTGTCCCAAATTCTATGTACTGAATTTAGGCTTAAGTCTGGGTATAAAATTGATCAAGCCCACCCCACAAAACATGTTTGCTAATACTCTTTTGTCAATAAAATTGACCAAAACTCACTAGAAATTGATCGAGTTAACATTTTTGGATGGAGAGGCCTATATTTGTAAAATCCAACAAAAACGGGCATAGATTTACCCATCGGGATAAAAAACAGGCCTATATCTAAATATAATCAATCAATTAATTGCAGGAAGAGGAGCTTCAAACACAAGACAATCAGGGTCAATCAAAGTAAATGGTCGGAAACAAACACTAGCTTTTGGAAATTCGGTAAAAGCTACACACTTCTGTTTGATTACACCATATATATATATATATATATAATCGTTTAGTCGATACTTAAAAACATATGTTCTTTCCTTGATGGTTTAGGCTTATGTTACTCAAGACAATGTGTTAACGACGACATTAACGGTGAAAGAATGCATTTACTACTCTGCTTTGCTACAATTACCCAACTCCATCACAAGATCGGAAAAGAAAGAGAGAGCAGAGACAACAATAAGAGATATGGGATTGCAAGATGCAATGAACACAAGAATTGGAGGATGGAGTAGTCAGGGACTTAGCGGGGGACAAAAGCGTAGAGTGAGCCTTTGTATCGAGATTTTAACACGTCCGAAACTACTCTTTCTAGACGAACCCACGAGTGGTCTTGATAGTGCAGCATCATATCATGTTGTAGATAGAATCATGAAGCTTTCGCAACAATATGGAATGACAGTAATTGCATCCATCCATCAACCAAGTAGTGAAGTTTTTGATCTCTTTCATAATCTTTGCCTACTTTCCTCTGGTAGAACTGTTTACTTTGGTCCATCTTCTGCAACAAATGAGGTAATTAACCAACTGTGCGCGGACTTGTCAACACGGACACCTTGTTCTACTCATTCTTTGGTCTTTTATATTCCTTCCGTTCCACTTTAGATGATAGTCTAAGGTTATCTTTTTGTTCCACATTGCTTGATAGTTTTAATATATTTCCATTAAACTATCCATAATACGCTTGAAAATATAAGTTTATTTATAAATATACTAATAATAATTAATGTTTGAAGACTGATTTCAGGAGCATAGATGGAAAATTTTTATATATCTTTCCATTTATTAATCTGCATATCTAAAGTGGAATAGAATGAGTATGTTTTTGGTAGTTATTGATTGTTGACATTGTTTTTTGTAGTTCTTTGCACTGAACGGGTTCCCTTGCCCAACTATGAGAAACCCGTCCGATCACTTTTTAAGAACAATCAACAAAGACTTTGATACTGTAAGAAAGGCTAATTTCGCTAATAAGATATGAAGAATCACTAGTATACATACAGGGAATACATATAGACTTTTCTTGGTTCTTATGTGCAGGACATTGAACAAGGTTATGGGGGGAAACAGACTACAACCGAGGAAGCAATTAACATTCTTGTCAAGTCATACAAGTCATCTCAGTCCTTCCAGCAAGTCAAATTGCGAATATCCGAAATATGTAAAATGGAAGGGAGATTACTAGAGAAAGGAAACCAAGCTAGTTTCTTAACACAATCATCTGTTCTCACAAGAAGGTCATTTGTGAACATGTACCGTGATCTCGGTTACTACTGGTTGCGTCTTGGAATCTATATAGCACTAGCTCTTTGTATTGGCACAATATATTACCAAGTTGGTGGTAGTTTTGGTTCAATCCAGGTAAAGACAGCATTTTCGCTTGCTCTCAAGTTCACATGATACTCAAACCAAAATGAAAATTAACCCTAACATACCATTTCCTCGTTTCGCAGTCTAGAGGCGCAATGCTTATGTTTATTGGTTCATTCTTGACTTTCATGGCAATTGGTGGATTCCCTTCTTTTGTTGAGGACATGAAGGTACGTACCTCCCTTCCTCTTAACCATTTTACTGGTAGATTATTGTCATATGAAACTAATGCAACATTTTCCCTTTTTTTGGCCTCTATTAATTTAGATCTTCGGCCGAGAAAGATTAAATGGCCATTACACGGTTGCAGCTTTCGTAGTTGGAAACACACTCTCTTCAATTCCTTACTTGCTTTTAATCTCATTAGTCCCGGGAGTCATTGCTTATTACTTAGTTGGTCTCCACAAAGGAATTGAACATTTTCTATTCTTCGTCCTATTGCTTTTCGTGTGTATGACGTTAGTCGAGAGCATAATGATGATAGTTGCGAGTCTAGTACCGGATTTCCTTATGGGTATAATAACAGGAGCTGGAATCCAAGGTATTATGATGTTAAATGGTGGTTTCCTTAGATTACCAAATGATCTACCAAAGCCATTTTGGAGATACCCAATGTACTACATTGCATTCCATAGGTATGCAAATGAAGGTTTCTACAGAAATGAGTATGAAGGATTAAGTTTCCCTAATAATCAAGTAGTTGGAGGATCCTTGCCGTCGACTATTAAAGGTGAAGAAATTTTGAAAACCATATGGCAAATGCCGATGGGTTATTCGAAGTGGATTGATTTGGTTATCTTGTTTGGGATGGTGGTCATCTATAGACTAATGTTCTTTGGTATTATTAAGATGTCTGAAAAGCTTAAACCCATTTTAAGAAGTTTCTTAAGTGCTAACCATGGAAAACCTTGAGCTGCACACCTGATAATCACTAGACATGATAGTTCATCGGTACGTTTGCTTTTGTCTAGCTACTCCTGTTTTATTGCTCAAATAATGTAAGTATATTGAACAAGAATTATGATAAATGAGGTTTGCTACTTTGGTGTATTTGGAATATTTTCTGTGTAAAATTGTGTTACTAATAGACTTAATTCTATCGCTATGGAATCCTTAACCCCCACTATTAATCATGCTCTTCCACGATCTATTCCAATTGCATAGATGGTGATAAATTATCATATCTGTCCAAAAGAAAACTAGCTCATGAAAGGATTGCAATTTGCTGCCAATATGCTGCAATGCACCTGTTAGTAAATTAAAGAAGCATGACACGTGGAAGAAGATCAAGTTAAGAAGCAACCAGATTAAAAAAGGTGAGAAACACATGATCATTATTAAAGATATCAAATTTCAAAAAAGACACGAGACGTTTCCTGACATCTAAGCGATGAATCGCATGAATGACACATAAGATCGAGAAAGCTGAACACCATCGAATAAAACAAACAGCATTAAATGATAGCTGATCGGAAAAGTAAAAAGTTATTATTACTATATTATTTTAGGATCGAGAAAGTAAAATGAAATAATTACTCTATGGTCGAGAAAGTAAATTGTAATAATTACTCTATTATTTTAATGATCGAGATTACAGAAGTCTTTGAAGATAAGGAAACACGCGTCGGACATATAAAGCATCGAATCAGGAAGTAATTAAGAGTGATCTGTCATCTATATGATCGCACCAAGTAAAAGACAAAATACAAGAACGATAGATACATCGAGACAAG
>JAJJMC010024209.1:805643-830033 GCA_023531435.1 Papaver californicum | reverse complement strand
TAAAAGAACGTTTCTCTATTGTTAGTTTACATTTATTTAACTTGAATTCAAGAGTTTGATTGGTTGTTTAGCTGAAAGGAATTTTTGGCATAAACAACACCTAGTAAAACTGCAAGATCTAGCTTTAAATTGCAACAGCTAAATCTAACTACTCTTACATTTTCTTAATTTCCCATGCTGTGTCATTTCACCGTACTAACATTCACAATTATTGTTGCCAACCACAATATGTTCACATTAATCGATAATCCATAGCTCCTGAGCCTCATGTCAAAGTATAGGTCATGACCGACGTCATCAAAAAATCAAAAATGCTTGCTGCCCCAAAACTTTACCCCCAACCCTTTCCCCACGACGCATCATTACATTAGTGGTCTAATTCAATTATAATGAACTCCCTGTTTGCTCAAGGGGAAGGGAGGTGATGACACATCTTAGGGGAGAAATTAGGGACAAGATTTTGGGGGTGTCAAACAAAGTCGTCAAAAATGTATATCAGTTATCACGGTTGTCGGTTGATCAATGTAGAATATTATTAGCTCGATCGCTAGCCTTTCATTAGTTTTTAGAACATAGCGCAGTTGCCTGCATACATCAACATAATTATAATGATCCGATCCTTTATTGATTGTCCCCATTTAGTTTTGTAGAAACTCTAAAGGTAATTGGACTAAAAAACCCTCAGTGTTTGTTTTAGTTAAAAAAAGTTTATAATTTATTCAGCAAACCTTACCTGTTGAATCAAAATATTATAGTAATATTTTTAATCACGTTTTCTTAGAACCATTAAATATGAAAAATGCTGCGAGTTGGAGTTTTATAGATCGATGAGCAGAAATTCGCTAGCTGCAAAAACACTGCTCAATTAGTTATACTGTCAATCTACTCTAATAGCATGTCTTTATGGTTTTTACTTATTCCTTTCTTGGTTGCGCTTCTCATCCGCGTTCAAATAAAGAAAAGAAGAGACAAAAAACATGGTATTCTATACCCACCTGGTCCGTTTAAACTTCCCTTCATAGGAAACTGCTTGCACTTGCTATTCCATGGCTTACCACATCGTTCTCTATGGCAACTCTCGAAAAAATATGGCCCTATCATGCACCTTCAACTAGGCCGAGTACCAGTCCTAGTGATCTCTTCAGCTGAATTAGCAAAAGAAGTTCTGAAGACAAATGATCTATACTTTAGTAGTAGGCCTTCATTAGTATGCCCTGGAAAATTTTCTTATAATTTCATGGATGTTACGTTTAGTTCTTACAATGAGCACTGGAAGGAGATGAGAAAGTTTTTTGTTTTGGAGCTTTTAAATCCGAGAAGAGTCTTATCTTTCAGGTCTATTAGAGCAGAAGAGGTCACGTTTATGATCGACTCCATTTCTCAATCGTCTAATAATCCTATCGATCTTTCTGACCATTTGCTTTCTCATACTTTCACCATAATATGCAGGATTGCTTGTGGCAGAGTATTTGATAAAGTTAGATTTCAGCATATCGTTTTCGAATGTTTGGAAACTATTGGTAGTTATTTTGTAGCCGATCTTTTACCTTTTTTCGGGTCTGTAATCGATGTTCTCACCGGACAACATTCAAAGCTAAAGAGGAATTTTCATGAACTCGATGATTTCTTACAGCAGGTCATCGACCAGCACATGAACTCACATCAGAGTAGGCCTATATCACAACATGAAGACATTATTGATATCTTGCTTGGACTAGAAAAAGATGGAGTTGGTCCAGTTCAAGTCACTAAAGATCGTATCAAGGCACTCCTCATGGTTATCTCTCTTTTCTCTCTCTCACCCTGTCTGCGTCTCTCATATTGAAAAACATGTAGGAACCCTGTGTGCAATATGTCACCAAAGGCACGACTGAGAATTCATGAGGCGCCTCGCCTCGCCTCATGAATCACAGGACATAGTCGGCGCCTACTCTAACGTGCAAAAACCAAGTGGATAATAGTGTATGCAGCTGGAACATTAATTGAGTGCAGGTTGGCTTCATGGCTCTCATGCCATCGCCTCCTTATGGGCCTCAAGCTTAAGGTTTTAACTGACATAATTTTTCTTGCAACTAGAGATTGATATTGAATTGCGGCTAATGGTTTTCTCACTGAATTTAAGCAATTTTGTGTTGCTGCAGAATATTTTTGTAGGTGGCATAGTTACAACTACTATTACAATGGTGTGGCAATAACAGAGCTTATTAAGAACCCAAGGATAATGAAGAAAGTGCAAGACGAAGTAAGGAATTGCATAGGCAAGCAAGGGAAAGTCGAAGAAACAGATCTTGACCAGCTTCATTACTTAAAGATGGTGCTGAAGGAGACTTTAAGACTGCATGCTCCAGCTCCAATGTCTATTCCAAGAGAAAGCATGAGACACTGCAAGATCAACAACTATGATATTCTTCCCAAAACGACAGTTTTAATTAACGTGTGGGCAATTGGACGAGATCCTAGTTCGTGGGAGAATCCAGAAGTTTTCCTCCCAGAGAGGTTCATGACTAACACCATTGATTTCAGAGGACAACATTTCGAGTTTTTACCGTTTGGATCCGGTCGAAGGGGTTGTCCAGGGATATCATTGGGAACTACAATAATTGAGCTCACACTTGCAAATCTTCTTTACTGTTTTAATTGGGAATTACCTCATCGATTGAGGCCTGAAGATATGAACATGGATGAGGCTGGTACTTTCGCTAATTATAAGAAATCTGCTTTAGAACTTGTGCCTGTCATGTATAAATGACTGCCACAGTCTATGGATATTACTAAAAGGAACAAGATGCATAAATAATTAGCTTCATTCGGGAGATAAATCCCATGATCAGCACATTCCACTGGGTAAGCAGAAGAATTTTCTGCCGATATTTTTAAGTTTATATTATTTGTCAGTAAGATATCCCGCGCTAAACTCAACTAGCTAGCAGCAGTTTCTAATGAATCAATCAATTGGCGCCTTGTTTATCGACTTGTGGATGGTTGTGGCTGTGGCTGTAATTGTAACTTGTAAGTTAAAGCAATAAGATGAGTGTTTGTTTAAGTTAGCATATGAGTAACGGTGCCACATACATAATACAAATGACTTGCGAAGGAAATTAGGCCTACCCAGTTGGAACCCCCGAGTCCCTGACTACTCGTACTCTTCGTATCGAGTAAAGCTCCACTTGTTTACCTTTTTCCACATGCCTATCTATTTCCACGTACGTTCCGGTGGTTGAGCAGTAGAGATCAGAGGACCCAACAACTTGAGCGGCTGGGATCAAGGTTTAAATTTCAACAGCTAAGTCTAACTACTTCTGGGAACATGTATCTGAGATTTTCTTGATTTACCATGTTTTTGTCATTTCACTTCACTATTCTTCTAACTATATTAATTCACGGTTATTGCTGCTAACCACCATAGCTCCTCTGCCCCAGGTCCAAGTATAGGTCATGGTCGAAGGATGAATCAGAAGGATGTGAAGAGGTTGAGATAAAAAGGCCTAAATTTTAAGGTCTGTAGTGATGAGAAGATCTAGTAAATCAAAAGGCCTACATTATCCCCAATTATAGCTTCGATTCTTCATCTTCCTTTAACTTACTTCAACTATTTTCGAAATTTAGATGACAGAACTCTTCGACTTGTCTCCATCGCACATTCCTAACCATCAATATCTTCGTTCTCAAATCAATCTCTCTGGGTTTTTTTTCTTCTTTTCTTTTTAATGTCAAAGAAGAAACCTGTTGAGAAGAAGAAGGAAATACGTACACAATTATGTGCACGAGTTAGATAATAAAACGGACTTTCTTAATGGCAATATAAATAATTTTTCTAACAGACGTTAATGGACACTAACTGTTTGACCGTTTGATCGCTTTGACTAACGGGTCAGCAACCCAAATCCTAAAACGGATAAACTTACAATCCAAACTCAAAAAGGTACCAAAATCTACAGTCTTACTCAAAAACGTACATCATAGGTTGTCGGTTGATCATCGGTCAGTTTATTGGCTTCGTATGTTGAAAGTTAATAGCTTGATCGCAAACCTTTCATTAGTTAGCTAGATTATTGGCCTGCAGGTCATGATCATCATCATAATGTACGTTAAATTTTCGTATGGACCATGAAAATTCTGCGACCTAATGTGGAAAAGGTGATACAGCTAGCTGAAAAATAATGGAGACTGTTGCAGCTACCTAACCTAGATAGTTATACTCGTGTCTGAATTCTAGTGAGTAGTCAGTCAGTCTTGTAATCTAACTCGCTATGCAGGTTTTATTGGATTGGATGTAGGATTTACCTTGTTATGTCTGCCCATGACTAGCTTATTGTGAAATTATTGCATTTGGTTCCACCACATCCCCAAATCAAAGGGCAATACCTCTCCACGGAGTTATCTAATAATTTTACCTGCTATTACCTTGGCAAAATATATTACATTTGTCTATATAAATCATAGTGTATCATTATACGTACAATTCACAGCTTAGGTTCATATCATTACTATCTCAAAAATATCATTATTATCTCAAAACAAGTTTTTGTTTAAATGGCTTCAGCAAGCCCAAGTAAATCACCATTACCACTTCTTAATACCCAAACAAGTTCAACAATGGAGATGGAATCACCATTGCCTACCCCAAATCATCAGCTTGGGAATGGAAGGCAGAGAGGGGGATCATTTACAGGAGGTGCTGGGGTTTTATTGACATGGGATGATTTATGGGTCACTGTACCTTCATCTTCAGGAAGTGGTAATAACGATGCTAGAGCTCTACTTCAAGGGCTTAATGGGTATGCTCAACCTGGTGAGATGTTGGCTATTATGGGTCCTTCTGGTTCTGGCAAATCAACTCTTCTTGATGCATTAGCAGGTAACTAAAATTTTCTTACGAAATACTAGCTACCTAAGGTCTGGAAATAGTTAACTTTGGTTATGGACCTCACCGGCATTACTTACACATCATCAGTACTGTTTGTCGGATCTAAGCTACCGGCCTCTATAACGGCTGAGACTAAAATTGAAGATTTTTGAAAAAAATCCACAAAACCATTTTTTTTTTCTTTCTTCTTCTGTCATTACAATAAATACTGTCAATACAGCCGTTAGCACTGTTTATTCTTGGTATCTTGTGTTCTCGCATAAATCGAATGGTTAGTAATCTTTACTGTTATAACGACCATTCAAAAAAAAAACCTTTTTAACGTTGTTTGTTACATCTGGTCAAAGAAATGCAAGTAGAGTCCAACTAGCAAGACATGTGTTTCCTGGGGCGCGAGGCGAGGTGCCTAAGGCGTCGCCTTGCACTTTGGGATAGTACTATACTACAATCGACTCTTGCTTCAAAAAAATTAGTAGTCTAAAAATGTACAGCAAACAAGTAAGCAGAACAACACGAAAAACAAAGAAAACAACCCTTTGGCCGCTTTGGGTCGCTAATTTGAGCGCCTTGGACTTTGAGTGTATAAAACGGGATCGCATTTATCTGAGGAATTAAAGCGAGGTGAAGCACCCACAATCAAGTACTGATCAAAGTAGTAGATTGATTTGGCTTTAAATTTTGGGACGTAGTTAAGGATGACATATTTGGAATTAATTTACTTATTTTGATTCGGTTAATTGCAGGAAGATTAGCCTCGAATACAAAACAATCAGGGTCGATCAAAGTAAATGGTCGAAAACAAACGTTAGCTTTTGGAACGTCGGTAAAAACCAACCACTTCTGTCTAATTTCACTTGTAGTCATTTTTCTCCAGTACACAAAACACCCTTCCATCTCCGGTATCATTTTAGTACGGTGTAAAGTTTGTGGGCGATGATACTAACTATCAAATTCTTTGTTATCTGGTTATTCTGAAATTAAGGATTGCTAATCGTTGACCGTTAAAACTTTTATTTGATGAAAATAATTTTTTAATTTTATTTTATTCGATTTTTTAAGAAAAGTTTCGTCAATTAACCATTTTACTTATTTATCCACATCTTCATTTATTTTATTTATTTTTGTCAACTTTCATTTTTTATTTTTTTAAATAATTATATTAGAAAATAAATTTAAAAAAGATATTCAATCAAACTGGAGTTTTGACAATCAACATTTGGTACCAATCCTTAATGTTTAAAAAATTAAGTGTTAAAATAGGGTTTTGATCAAAAACAATCAACATTTGGTACCAATCCTTAATGTTTAAAAAATTAAGTGTTAAAATAGGGTTTTGATCAAAACATGAGTACCAAGTTACCCTTGAATAAGTTTTGATATTATATGTAATGTCTATTAAAATTAGCCACAATATATAGCAATATAAAATTGTCAATCATTAGTTACAAGTTACCCTTGAATAAGTTTTGATATTATATGTAATGTCTATTAAAATTAGCCACAATATATAGCAATATAAAATTGTCAATCATTGGCTACAAGCCTACAATATTGATAATTCTGCGAAAAATTATCAAGTCAAACATGGCGTGTTTTATGCCAGTTGTGGCGCTGGATACGTTTTACGTGAGCTGTACTGAGATTTGCTAGCGTGTTGTGTTATCCTGCTTAGTGTGTTAATGTTGTGCTTGTGATCGTTAATGTGTTGTGTTTTTGCTCGCTCCTACGCATGCCACATGTTGTTCTCTGCCAAATGAACTGACTAGCTTACCACGGTACCTCACCCAAAATTCTGTAACATGCCGTGTTGTGTCAAATTATGTGTCATGCCGTGTTGTGCACACATTTTAGCATGCTGTATTGTGCCAACAATGGACCAGCACATTTTACGCCTCTAGATCATCCGTCCAGAATTTTGACTATGCAAAGATATAGTTTGATAACTTGTTATCACAACTCAATAACTTTCATTGTAACTCAATTTATTTGATATTTATAGGCTTATGTCACTCAAGATGATGCACTGACAACAACATTAACAGTAAAAGAATCTGTTTACTACTCTGCTATGCTCCAACTTCCTGAATCCATGACAAGTGCCGAAAAGAAAGAGAGAGCAGAGAAAACAATAAGGGAAATGGGATTACAAGAAGCAATGAACACAAGAATTGGAGGGTGGAGCAGCAAAGGACTTAGCGGAGGACAAAAGCGAAGAGTAAGCATTTGTATAGAGATTTTAACACGTCCAAAACTTCTCTTTCTCGACGAACCCACAAGTGGTCTCGATAGTGCAGCATCTTATCACGTCATGGACAGAATTTTGAAGCTTACGCAACAATGTGGAATGACTGTTATTGCTTCCATTCACCAACCAAGCAGTGAAGTCTTTGCTCTCTTTCATAATCTTTGTCTACTTTCTTCTGGTAGAACAGTTTATTTTGGTCCCGCATCAGCAGCATATGAGGTAACTAACCAGTTGTCTTGTTTCAGCTATGCGAAAACCTCTTACATTCTGGCTTATGGTTTTAGCAACCCGTAAACCATTCCATAAATGTTTATGGTAGTTGTTGATTTTCGGCGTTTGTTTATAGTTTTTCGCATTGAATGGGTTCCCTTGCCCCACTTTGAGAAACCCATCAGATCACTACCTCAGAACAATCAACAAAGATTTTGATAAAATAAGTCTTACTGAAGACGCGGACATTGAACAAGGTTTTATGGCAAACAAACTACCAACTGCAGAGGAAGCAATCAACATTTTAGTCGAGTCATACAAGTCATCCCAGATGTTCCAACAAGTAAAACATCGAATATCTGAAATCTCTAATAAGGTATGCGTGCGACGTAGGCAAACATCCTTTGAAAGGGTGGCCAATAGCAGCAAATTTGTCCAAATTCTCAAAAACTAAACGCTTTAAGGAAGTAAATCGGAAAATAGTGATTGCCGGGGCTACCCTTGGTCTAAGTGTAGCTTATCCCTTTTGCGCAACGTTTATTGCATCTTTGGGACTATTATTTTTATCGAACACAAGATGGACATAGTAATAATGTCTTCAAAATTTTACAGGAAGGGAGAGTACTTGAGAAAGGAAGCCAAGCAAGCTTCTTAACACAGTCCTTTGTCCTTACAAGAAGGTCCTTCGTGAACATGAATCGTAATTTAGGTTACTACTGGTTGCGTCTTGGAATCTATGTTTCGCTATGTCTTTGTATTGGTATGATATTTTATGACATCGGCCACAGTTTTGGTTCAATACAGGTAAATAGAGAACAATCTCTGAAGTTTCACATAAAACTGAAACTAACCATATATGCATGATGTAAGACAAACTAGTTCCCCAATTTTGCAGGCTAGAGGTTCAATGCTTATGTTTGTAGCTTCATTATTAACTATCATGTCAGTTGGTGGATTCCCATCTTTCGTGGAGGATATGATGGTATTTTCAAACTTTTTTCTCCATAGTTGTTTAAGTACATACTAATAATATTACTGATCAGAGGTTTGTTTTTCGCCTTTTCAATGTTAGATCTTTGGCAGAGAAAGATTAAACGGGCACTACGGTGTTGCAGCTTTCGTAGTTGGAAATACACTTTCCTCTATACCGTACTTGCTAATAATCTCCGTAATCCCGGGAGCCATTGCTTATTACTTAGTTGGTCTTCACAAAGGACTCGAGCATTTTCTCTTCTTTGTTCTAGTAATTTTCGTACCTGTGATGTTGGTCGAGAGCTTAATGATGGTAGTGGCAACTATGGTTCCTAATTATCTTATGGGTATAATAGTAGGAGCAGGAATTCAAGGTACTATGACACTAAACGCTGGTTTCTATAGACTACCATCTGACCTTCCAAATCTGTTTTGGAAATACCCAATGTACTATATTGCATTCCATAGGTATGCAAATGAAGGACTCTACAAAAATGAGTTTGAAGGATTAAGTTTTCCTAGGAATCAATGCGGTGGCTCATCAACTATTACCGGTGAAGAAATTATAGAAACAATATGGCAAATGCCGATGGGTTATTCGAAATGGATTGATTTGGTTATCTTGTTTGGAATGGTGGTCTTGTATAGGCTAATGTTCTTTGGTATTATTAAGATGTCTGAAAAGATTAAACCCATTTTAAGAAATTTCTTAAGTGCAAACCACGGAAAACCTTAAGCTGCACACCTCATGTTCACTAGACATGATTGGTCATTGTTTGGCTTTTGTCTACTCCAGTTTTAATGCTCAAATAATGTAAATATATTGAACAAGAATTATGATAAAGAAGGTTTTCTACTTTGGTGTATTTTAAAGTGATTTATGTAAAAGGGTCTCAATTACTAGCAAAATATGTGTTACTATGTTTGTAATCGAGTGGTATGCTCCGGCTACCTATGCATGGCTTTGCAGAGTTCCATGAAATTCGCCAATACAGTCTTTTTGGTGCATTCATGAAAAACTTAAGGTGCGCCTACGTCTGTCTCCGCCTGCAAGCTCTTGATTACTATCGCGAATAGTTAAACACACGACCAAGGAGCTCTTCATATGTAGAGGTTCGGTCGGTTTGGGTTTCACCCATACACTTGGGTTTGTCTGGCCGGATCCTCCATGCACTCACCAGTAGGTGTACATTAAACCCACCACAGCTCCTCTGCCCCAGGTCCAAGTATCGGTCATGGTCGAAGGATGAATCAGAAGGATGTGAAGAGGTTGAGATAAAAAGGCCTAAATTTTAAGGTCTGTAGTGATGAGGAGATCTAGTAAATCAAAAGGCCTACATTATCCCCAATTATAGCTTCGATTCTTCATCTTCCTTTAACTTACTTCAACTATTTTCGAATTTTAGATGACAAAACTCTTCGACTTGTCTCCATCGCACATTCCTAACCATCAATATCTTCGTTCTCAAATCAATCTCTCTGGGATTTTTTTTTTCTTTTCTTTTTAATCTTAGAAAGATAATGGCTTTTAAAGATCATTTGTTGGTCCAGGACGGGATCGTGAATCAAGGATGTAGCGTAGTGGTCTGCATAACACGGAAGAAGCTGCAGGGCTGTCGGATTGTGTGAGGCCTGGCTAATCGGTGTTAAAGAAGAAACCTGTTGAGAAGAAGGAAATACGTATACAATGTGTGCACGTGTTAGATAATAAAACGGACTTTCTTGATGGCAAACGTGTAAATAATTCTTATAACAGAGCTGTTTTATCGATTTGATTAACGGGTCAGCGATCCAAATACTAAAACGGATAAACTTACAACTCAAACTCAAAGAGGTATAAAACCTACGATCCAAACACTAATTTACTCAAAAACATATATCATACGTTGATCATCGATCAGTTTATTATCTTCGTATGTTGAAAGTTAATAGCTTGATCGCAAACCTTTCATTAGTTAGCTAGATTATTGCAAACAGGGATCTCATGATCAAAAATTCCAGCGATTATCACGAACACGATTATGAAATGAGAATTTCATGGTATGTCACATTTAAGAACTAATGTGTAAACTCTAACGATAGTTCTATGCCAAATATTAATCATGCAGCTCTCCCAATTACATTACATTTCATTCTCATTCGAAAACGTTTTTCTTGCTGCGTTTTAGCCTTACCCACGTGAGCGACACTACTTGACATTTCTTTTGATTGGTCATCGAATCATAACTTATTCTAGTAAGATTTTCTTCAAATGGAAGGTAGAATATTGAAATGAGAATCGAAAGGTAATAAAGGATGAATCTAAATTATTTGGCCCCAACAAACTCATAGATCTCCTCATGAATGACGAAATGAATGCGATTTGAAAGGTTGTTGCAGTTTCATAGTGCAAAAAATCACATTTTTGCTATATGCACCATTTGCCTAATTCAATCTGTCATGGTAAACAACGTTTTCTACTTCTCACATTAGAAATCTCGATATTTCTTTCGGTGGATGTCGCAGGATTCACCGTGGAATCTACTGCCTTTAGTATGATCATTTCAAAAAATAAATGGAATTTCACACTGCCAATTCACTCATGATAGTTTAACCTTTTTGTTTATTTAACTCCCATAAACTGGAGTTAAGAGCCACCCATATTTGTTCATACTCCATACACAAAATTACTTAAATTAACATCTCAAAACAAATAAGAAGGAAAAAAAAACAGTGCTCAAACAAATAAAAGGTACAGAACCAAACATGATGGTGGGGTAGTAAATTATTTCACTAATTCCCTTATAAGAAGTAGTAGATAGTCTACAGAACTGAAGATGAGGAATGGGTCACTGGAACTTCTGAGATAGGCCTTCTCTTTCTTAGGCGCTCGGCGATAATGAAGGAAAGTTCAAGAGATTGTGAAGCGTTAAGTCTTGGGTCACAGTGAGTGTGGTAACGGGAGCTTAGATCGTCAAAGGTAACAGTCTTTGACCCTCCGATGCACTCAGTCACATTCTGTCCAGTCATCTCAAGATGGATTCCTCCTGGGTTGCTTCCTTCTTGTTCATGAACATCGAAAAAGGCGCGGACCTCAGCCTATAAGAAAATCAAAGAGATTTAGGCGATGACACTTTGATTGTAAAGTAAGAAAACTATGCCACTTGCGCAGACGGCTTGAGGATGGATATCTCATTGACTGAGTTCTCCCCACTCCTTAGCCGCCTGACCCCTCCATTGTGCTTATTAATATTGCAGTTGAATTCTTTACTTAGATATACAGTTTCCACCTAAATTATCAACAAAGGGTTTTATTTTTATACTGTCTAAAGCTTCACCTACCCCCATCAACTAGGACTACAGCACTAGCTAATGTTCAATAAGAATATTAGTTTGATGTTTACCCTTTACCAATAATTGAGCAAAAAGTTTGGTAGACCATCGTGGAATATGTTATTTGTAGGTTCTGTTATCACTCATCTGGTAAAGGAGGAAGAGGATATAACTGTTGTTTGGTGCTAATTTGAGTTAGAAACAATGGTGTAGAGATCATACCCTGATTGCATCAAAAGGTCTGGTCTTTAGACCGCAGGGAGCCTTGATAGTGTTACCGTGCATAGGGTCACTGACCCATGTCACAATTTGTCCTGATCTGCGAACAGCCCGGATCAAATGGGGCAATTTGACTCTCATGTTTTCAGCTCCCATCCTTACAATAACTGTAATTCTTCCTGCCTTGTTCTGAGGGTTCAAGATCTCAATGAGCTTCACTAGGTCATTTGGATCCATCTTGTCACTGACCTGCAATTATAGATTCAAAAATCATTTAGTGACTGATATCAAGACCCACAAACATTAACCATCTTCAAATTCAATACAAAGGACCGTGTTTGAATCAATAACTCTGAATCGAATTAAGCAAACTTGTCAACTTTGATCTTGTTAATCTCTTAGAAACTCAAACTCTAGTAGAATTTAGCAATTTGATGCAGAGACGTACAAACTTATTCAAATTGGGTAAAAGTCTAGTAGTTGCTTAATAACTTAAACAAACTCGAATTTCGAATATACCTTGATACCAAGGGGATTGGCAACACCTCTCAAGAACTCAACATGAGCACCATCCAATTGTCTGGTACGCTCACCGACCCAAAGCATATGGGCAGAACAACCATAGTAACGCCCTGAAATTGAATCCTCTCTAGTTAAGGACTGTTCGTAAGGCAAATGCAAGCACTCATGTGATGTCCAGAACTCAGTGGTTGACATGATTGGATGATCAGCAGTGAGACCAGCAGCACTCATGAATCCTAAAGCCTCATCAACTCGGTGAGCCAATTCACGGTACCTATGTAAAGCAACCCCAAAGTTACACATCTAAATCAGCATATACTAGTCCATAATTCAACAATTAAACCCTAAACACAATCACTAATCTAGAATTAAGCAGATTATGAATCATATGAACCGAGTTGAATTGAATCAAGTACCTGTCTCCTTGTTCACTGTGTTCGGTGAAATCAAGGTTCCATTGAGTAACCCTTTGCATAGCTGCATAACCACCAGTGGCAAATGCCCTTAGTAGATTTAAAGTTGCAGCAGATTGACAGTAAGCCCTGATCAATCTTTGGGGATCAGGGGTTCTTGATTTCGAATCAAAAGCATCACCGTTAACATTATCTCCTCTATAACTTGGTAATTTCACTCCATCTTTTTCCTCCATATTGTCTGATCTGGGTTTTGCAAATTGGCCTGCCATTCTTCCCACCTAAAAATCAAAATCAAAATTCTCCTTCATTAGTTAATCAAAATCAAAATTTTCAAAACCCACATAATTCCAAATCAAAAATTAAACAAACCCCAGAATCTAAAATCAGAAATCAAACAAATTAAAACGATCTGAGTTGATGTTTGAAAGATGTATACCTTGACGATGGGCATTTGACCACCAAACATCATAACAACAGACATCTGAAGTAGGATACGGAAAGTATCCCTGATATTAACAGCATTAAACTCCTTGAAACTCTCAGCACAATCACCGCCTTGAAGTAGAAAAGCTTTACCCATAGCAGCTTCAGCAATACGTTCTTCTAAATGTCTAGCTTCACCAGCAAATACAATAGGTGGGAAAGAATCAATAGTTTTAAGTACAGATTCAAGTTCATTTTGATCTGGGTATTCAGGTAATTGCAAAGCTTTCTTTAATCTCCAACTATCAATACTCCATTTCAATGGTGTTGTTTTTGTGGGTGCAGCAGCAGCAGCAGGTTTTGGTTTTGCAGGTGAAACTACTTGATTCTTAGCAGGTTCAGCAGCATGAACAGCTGAGATTCTTTTGGTGGGTTTCTTGGGTAGAAACGGTAGGGAGTTTGATTTTGATGATGAGAGAAGCGGTTGATTTTGTTGGAGAAGAATTGATTTTGCAGACAGAGATGTATTGCTTGTAAGAGCCATCGTTTCGTAAGAAACAGAGCAAATGTAGGAGAAGAAGAGAGAGGAGGAGGAGAGATTTGACTGAAAGTTCTGAGTTTTAGAGAGAGAAGAGGAAGATGAAGGGTTTTTATAAGGTTTTTGGAGAAAGAGAAAAACAGAGTAGAAGAAATTTGATTATTCAAAGGGTTTGGTGAAAGTGGTAGGTAGTTGGGAATTTTTGTATATTGTGGCGAATTCGGTATTATTAATTTCTTTTAAGGAAATTCCTAAATAAAATGGATTAAAAAAAAATGGGTATCAAAAGGATAATTAAAAGGGCTGCCATAAAAAAAAATGATCCAAATCTTAAGTTACCATTATTAATATGAAACTACTAAATCTTATCTTGACGTTAATTTCGCTCGATTGAATGTGTTAAATGAAGAAGGTTAATTTAGGGGTTTCTATATTTATAGAGAGGTTTTTATAATAAGATGAAATATAGATATTTGAAGTAAAATTTAAATAACCATTATATTTTCATAATGGCTAAAGTATTATAAAACTAATTAGTTAATAGATTAAACTAATTATGGTTAATCGAAAATAATCTTAAACTTAATCAAATCAATTTAATTTTTTTTCTTTTTGGTTTAGTGGGAAAAAAATTTAGAAGAAATGTAAGATAATTTATAGGTTTTTTTTTAAAACCCTATATTTTGATTCAATCAACCAAAGCATAACTGAGATACATCTAACTTAAACTCTTGGTCTTTTAATGGCTCAAATTGGGTGAAATTACAGACAAAAAAATGATTTATTTTTGATTCAGAGAATTTTACAGTTGGGTTTTAATGTCGAAGCACAACCGTAAAAGCTATTTACGGTTGGATGTTCTTCCCAACCCAACCATAAACAGAAGAACAATGGATGAACACCAAATCGTAACAGTTTTACGGTTGGGTTTTAACACCGGACCCAACCATAAATAATCTAAAAAAAAATTCTTATCCGAGATGATTTACGGTTGGGATTTGCCAAAAAACCCAACCGTAAAAACCAATTTTAGTTTACAATTCCATCCAAAATTTACGGTTTGGTTTAGGCTTCCCAACCCAACCATAAAACATCTTTTGGAGCATTGAGTTTAAGGTAAAATTGGGGTTTAAAAATCAAAATTTTAAACTTATTCAATCATTTTAACTAGATTGAAGGTAAATTGGGTCATTCGAACAAAGAAAAACCGAAAACAACACAAGTACTAGAATCCAATTTGAATGATCCAGGAGAATTTACGGTTGATTTTTGGCTGAAAACCCAACCGTAAAAAATGATATTTGGAGCATTGAGTTTAAGGTAAAATTTGGGTTTAAAAATCAAAATTTTAAACTTATTCAATCATTTTAACTAGATTGAAGGTAAATTGGGTCATTCGAACAAAGAAAAACCGAAAACAACACAAGTACTAGAATCCAATTTTGAATGATCCAGGAGAATTTACGGTTGATTTTTGGCTGAAAACCCAACCGTAAAAAATGATATTTGGAGCATTGAGTTTAAGGTAAAATTTGGGATTAAAAATCAAATTTTCAAACTTATTCAATCGTTTTAACTAGATTTAAGGTAAATTGGGTCATTCAAACAAAGAAAAACCGAAACAACACAAGTACTAGAATCCAATTTTGAATGATCCAGGAGAATTTACGGTTGGGTTTTGGCTGAAAACCCACCCGTAAAACATCCTTTGAAGCATTGAGTTTAAGGTAAAATTTGGGATTAAAAATCAAAATTTTAAACTTATTCAATCATTTTAACTAGATTGAAGGTAAATTGGGTCATTCAAACAAAGAAAAAATTGAAAACAACACAAGTACTAGAATCCAATTTTGAATGATCCATGAGAATTTACGGTTGGGTTTTGGATGAAAACCCAACCGTAAAACATCCTTTCATATTTACGGTTGGGTTTTGGCTGAAAACCCAACCGTAAGTCTGGCATGAAAAATTTGTTAGGTTTACGGTTGGGTTTGCAGCCAAAACCCAACCGTAAACCTGTTAAATTTTTCATATTTTTACGGTTGGGTTTTGGCTGAAAACCCAACCGTAAACCTATTTTTTTTTGTTTTTTTACTTGCTTTTTCCTTTGATTGGTTGGCAACTTGAAATCTTTGTAAAATAAACATGAGCTAGACAAATTTAAAGATAAAATCTTTTTCATACATTCACATTAAAGTTATAATTCACCACAAAAGAAAAAAAACCTTAGTTTGACGCAATTGTAAACATAGAGTTAGGGAGAAGGAAGAGGGGTAGGTTGATGAGTTTGACGAGCTCTTTTTTTTTCTCTTAGGATAACGAGAATGAGCACCAGCACCACCGCCACGAGTACGAGCACCAGCACGACCGCCTCGAGTACGAGCACCACGTTGCACATCCTCGGCTTCATCATGTGCCTCTTCTTCACTAAGTTGCGGCTCTCTTCGGCTAGTAGTCGCATCTCTATCACCGGCTCTTGTAGCGGCTCTACTCCTCTTTAAATTTCTTGTCGTCTCATCTTCGTCTGCATCATGAAGCTGCCCAATTTTGGCTTGCAGGTTTTTCAGTTGGTCAGACGTCGTCACATCAACTCTGCTTAAGCATGGAGTGATAGAGTCTGCCAATGCAAGTACTTTCTTTTTCACCTTATCTTTCTATTCACATATGAAAATAAAAGTTGCTTGAGTCTTTAGTAATAAATCTTAAAAAACATTAATAACAAAAGTAATTTACGTACCAAATTGAAATATGCTTTCTTCCAAAAACCATTTTCTGTGTTGGAATCACCCTTTTGAAGTATTTTCCTAGTTTCTGGATCAATGTTGATGACATTTGGATGACCAAAATGGCGATACCAATCCAAGTAATCTTCTTCCGCCTCTCTTTGTGCCCAGTGATGGATTTACCTCCTCACTTTGGAGTTGGTATTCCGGTTGATGGCGGTCGTTCCAAACCGCGACCGAAGGCGTTGGGTTGTAGTTGAGCACGATGCTTGGGCCTTCGATCATCGATCCATTCACACACAATTTAAAGGCTTCGTGTGTTACCTTGGTTTGGACAAATCCAGTTTGGCGGAGAGTTCGACGGGGGTTGCACATCACGAACCCAAACGGATGGTACAAAGGCCCGTTGTAGCCTGCCACGTCTGAAAATCTCCATAAATCTTCAACATCTCCATCATCATCTATGTTAATCTTCACATAAGGATCAAAAACAACATCTTCAACGGTGAAAGCATCAATTTCACTTCTCATATTTGCTATCTGCACTTCTTTATGCTTTGCCTGAATATTGGTGAAGATGAATTTCTTTCCTGCAGGTCCAGTACCATCACCGCTCGACTTCGTTTTAGGAGCCAGGCTGGGAAAGTGATCATAGACCCATGTCTATGGAGATAATACATATTAATATAAGCGCAAAAAAAATATCTGCATTTAAACATTGAAATTCCAACGATAAATTACCTGAAGAAGACCAGTATTCCCGGCAATCTCAGTTCCCCTAACCCTCGAAGCTTTTCTAAGGTTGGAAAGTAGGTAAGACAGGGTGGCAGTTCCCCATGAGTACTCATACGTATTTTGAAGATTACCCGTCAACCACTGTAGAAAGTGCACGTTGACCCTGTTTCCTGAGTTTTCAGCAAAGAAGATGGTGCCGAGCATATATAGCAGATACGCTCTGGTTGTTCGCATAGCTCTGGTGTCATCTATGACGACCCTATCCTTTTCCAACTGCACGGTTCCTCCAAACTTCTCCCTCAGACTATGCAACAAGATTTTTTTGGTCATACCTAGACCTTTCTTCGTTACCTAGACTTTTTATTTATTTATTTTAAAGTAAAAATATAATATTATTTTTCCTGAAACTAAAAGAATATTATTAGAAAAATTAATAACAAATTATTAATTTAAAGAATTTATATCTGTTTTTACCGATTTATCTTGCTCTAAATTGTTAGAGTGGACAATTCATGGGATGAATCAGATATTCTGAAAGTCAAAAACGCTGAGTCAAGAGTTACTTTTTAGGTAGCCCATATTTTATTTAACGAAGACTTTTTAATTTATTAAAGTAAATTAGTTTAACTTTTATCAAATCAATCTCTTAATCACTTAATAGCTTTGAAAAACAAATTAATCATCTTTTCCACCAAGAAAATAAGTTGGGCAAAAGGTGTTAACAGGCTATTGGATCGTTTTATGTTTTACTCAAACAAAGGGTGTTTTTTTTCCTTCCAATGCATGAGGTATGGTTTTACCTAAAACTTGTATAAATAAGATAGATTTTTCCATTATAACGAGTGATGACTCTTGTTTTGTACTACTACTATTTTAACACGCACGGCATGATTAAGAGAGTTGTTGGGACTTTAGATGGTGGCGGCCCCTGCTCCAACTTCATACTCCTTTCCTTGTTTACAACTTTTTCATTTTGTTTCTTTCTTTTTTTTTTTCCTTTTTTTGATAATTTTTTTTCTCAGTTTATTTCTCAATTCATCCTTTTGTTTCCTAAATACATTATTTTCGTTTATACATAGTTTTTTTTACTTTTTATTTTTTGGTTTTGTTATTGTTTTTTTTTCTTGTAAAAAAGAAAATTCTCATTGTGTTTCTCAATTTATCATTTTCTTTTCTAAATTTATTATTTTCGTTCATCTTTGTTACAATTTTATTACAAGATGGGATCGTGTAGTCTCATATTATTGTAGAGAGATTTTTCGATTGGCGGACATCCGACGTGTGATTTACTAGACTATATGTTGTTTGTTTGCTTTGTTGTAGGTGCGGTGGATGGCGGTATTTCAAACATTTTATGTTTAATTCGGTAATTATTTCAGCTATATACCAAGGTGGTTCGGTGTCAGTGCTGATTAAACATAACAGGTTTATCGAATCTGTTTCAAATTGTAATTTTGATCAATTTCTCCGTTGATATTAACATGGCATGCAGTTATAATAAAAATCAACCCAAAACATGAAACCAGAGGCACAATCATGTTTTGAGAAATGGATGAGCAAGTCACTAGTGTGCACATATTTAAAAAGGAGCAAATAGAAAACAAAAATGGCTAAAACTGCATTAAAATGGCTCAATTTGAATTTGAAAACCAGCTGGACTGGGTGAATAACTGCGGATCCTCCTACCACGTGGCTCTGCCCCTGCACGAAATGGAGGTACTCATGGCAGATTGGTATGGAACTCATTAGCCCTATTGTATTTAGATGATTCAAACTTAGCAGTGCTACTAGCTAGTAGCCAACTTGCAAGTCCAAATTAGTCCACATATTAGAGAAAGCAATTCAAAAGCGCACGAGGTATATTCCAGACATCGTTTTTACACATAAAACTCCAACACAAACAAACGTGCTAATTATCAAAGTAACATTTAAGTATTCAGCTGCCAATGTTGTTTGATAATTGAGTCTGTTCAAGATTGATACCAACCAACAGTTATTCATCTCGCTGTTGTCATTTTGGTCAACAAAATACTATGTACACAAATTTGAGTGGATTTTTGTCTTTCTTTTCTTTGTATTTTATGGAAAGGAAGATAAATGAACAATAGAAAGAATTTTCAATAATGTCTACAGAAAGTAGATGAAAAAGAAAAAAAAAAAGAAAAAAAAATTCAAGATGCTGACGTGAATATTCATCTTCTTCAACCTTTTTGACCTGTAAAATGCCAATTGTCCAATACTTCTCCCTTTTCGCTTTTATTTTTGAGCAAAGTGATTCGATATTAACCAGTCTTGGATCAAGTGGAGTAGAGAACTCACATAACAATAAAATTGGAACAAACACTATTCGGAGGTTGAATTTTCGAACAAAAATATGACGGAAAAGCTAATTCTGAATAGGCTGTTGCATTTGTAAACGTATGATAATAGTTTGTTTGGTTGTACATTAAGAAGTTATTTTTTAGAATCAGTTAGGATATCGATTTTTAAAACGATTATTAAAAAAAAGTCTTTTATTTTTAGAAAAGCAGAAATATCTGAATAATTTTTGGAACATAGTTTGCGTACTTGAATTAATAGATCACGGTCACACTGACTCACACCTGTACAATGTAATTAATTTCGGATCTCGGTCTCGTCTCGGCCGGGACCTTGACACCTTGATAACAATATCTTGGGGAGATTATCAGTGAAATATCTGGAGTCTCAAATCTTATATTTAAATTTTATACATGTGAATGCCAAGAATTAACTATATTTTTGTTGATTTATTACCAAGAATCTTAACAATCACACTTTAAGAAGAGACCGTATTAGTATATTACAATTCTAAGTTTAAAGTTTTACAAATCTAGATTAAACAACAAACATATATCTTAAATATCGGACGAATCTCGACTGTATCGATCGATACGGTAACATTTAAATATCCATCGTGCTTTTAAAATAATATTTTTCAAATATCACCGTTATCGCGATTATAACGACCAATATTGACCACGTAATACCTGCACCATCGCTTATAAACCGCGATCAAAATTTCATAAAAATATATCTTTAATATTTAAATTAAATCTTCTACTCGGAAAAGGGAAGAGAAAAGTCTTCCAAATTTCAAGAAAACATCAAAACATGCAGCTCGTTCTAAATAATCAAAGATAATTTTGGTGTCAGAGTCAGACAGTGGCCTCCCAATTAAAATCATTTTTCATGCTGCCATCAGTATTTTAACGCTAGTGAGGGGTGACTGTGTCATGTGCACTGCACCATAAAATTAGAAGAAAAAAATTCCCCAATCATACACATGTTACAATCTGATGGCAGCCCCCTAATCATATATATATATATATAGATAGATATATATATATGCAACTCATCAGACAATCATCAAAGATTACAATGAATTGCTAGACATAATTGCAGTTTGCACATGCTCAGTTTCTTTCCAATAGAGAACAAAAAAAAGTCCCGAGAGATCTAGTCGATGAATGAAAGAAAAATCATTTCTTGATTGTTGATAATTAAAATTGAATTGTTTTGTTAATACCAATACCAATCTCAATGAGATCATAAAATTGGGACCAAAAAATAAAAGAAATTTCATAGAAAAGAATTACATTGATGTACAAGTATTGTGAGCGAATAAAATCTAATTAACACGTGTCCAAAAATTATCAAAGGAGTGATAAATTAAAGTAAGACGAGAAGCATCCAAACAAAGCCTTATAAAGGAAATCTGAAAAAGTCGATTTAACATCGATAATGCATGAATAACATGTACGCTTTGGAAAAGTAACATCATTAATTACATACGTTGTGGGAAAGTAATAGCATTAATTACATATGTTGCGGGAAAGTACGATGCTCTGATTAAAACAGATAACCATAGCTGCATGAATGACACCAAGGTGCGGGAAAAATATGACTCCTTAAAGAGTAATGATGAATTTTGATTAACGAGAAACACGTTTCAACTTTACAAGTTACAAGGAAGAAAGGACCAAAGCATGACGTTTCATTGATATGAAACCACCTGACAAACATGCAATAATCCTAACCCAAAATTAATGATAAAATATAAGCCCGAAGGAGAGCTACGGGATGATAACCATCAGACCGAAGGAGAGCTAGATGATGATGAATATTAGACCGAAGGAATATTACGGGATAACAAGTAAAATACTAACAGAGGCTTACGAAATAGCATGACTCATCAAGGATGGATAAGAATGAACAAGTGGAAAAGTTAATTGACGGGGCCCATTAAATTGGCTATAAATACCAAGATCAATAACAAGAGAAGGGGTCGGAAAATCAGGAGAGAAAAATTGGAAGAAAGGCATTAAAAAAGATTAAGGAGCTTAGGTATGATTCATATGTAATTTTCTAATTTATGATAAAAGATTTTAATTACAATTTACAGGATAGAAGATATCTCTTTTATCCAAATTTCAATACTTTTTATTTTACTGAACTGATCAAAGTTTGATCTTATTTATGAATTTAATCATTTTATCAATGGAAGAATACAATCATGATTTCAAACCAATATGATTTCTGTGTCATTTTATTATTATTGTGATTGTATTACATTCTTAAAATTTTATTATGAGTCGACTCATCCTTAGATATCTTATGTTGGTAATCAAAAAAGACTTTTGGTGTGATTCCTTTGACGTTATATTTTTGGTAATCACAAGTATATTCTAGTTTTCTCTTGTAGGTGGACTATACGTTGCATTTAGGTATTAACAACCTGGTGAATTTGAGGGCGACCTAAAATTAATTAGGGGCGACTAATAAAAAAGAAAGGGTCATTTTGAAGTAATTTCAGTACATCCCTTATCCATCTATTTTCTATAATGCCTAATCTATCCTTGTTTAATTAGTGTTAATTTTGATTAATTTGGTTATAGTTAGTGTTAAATGATGAATTTAAGTTTTAGTTTTAGAATAGAAATAGAGAGTGTGTTAGAGAGGAAGAAGAAGAAGAAGAAGAATTTTTGGGAAATCATATTTTACCTAAATTCAATCACAAACATGGATGAGTATGAGGAAGAAGGTGAGATGAACATGACGAACATAGTATTGAAGGTTCAAACAAGTCTAGAGATGACGATTTGGGTTATTTGTTGGATGATCTAAATTTTGGTGTGGAAGAAAACCTAGACGATGAATCACATCAAAATGAAGATAATAATGCATCAAACAATCAGGTATTGTGTTAAGAATCTCAAAACCCAATTTGTACGCGTTTGTATGTGATCGGCAACAAAATACATTCATTTTTGCATGCATTTAATGCCATGGACGTAGCATAATCGGTAGTTTATGGTACTTTAGAAACTACTGATTGTTCGTTTGCTCAGAAAAAATAGAACAATCGGTAGTCTCGTGAAGATTACTACCTACCGATTATACAAAATCCCCAAATTGAATTTTTTTTTTTTGAATTTTTTTCATAATCAGTAGTTTGTAAGAACTTGTTGACTACCGGTTAAATTAGTCGCCCAAATTGATTTTTTTTGAATTTATGTTTCTACACTCGGTAGTTTTGGAGAACTTTTAATCTTTCGATTAAGTTAGTCGCCCCAAAACTGAATTTCTCCAAATCTACAAAGCTAATATTTTGCAAACTTTAGAATCGGTAGTTAATGTCAAATACCTACCAATTGTATTATAATCGGTAGTTAATGTCAAATACCTACCGATTGTATTATAATCGGTAGTTGTGTAACACAATAAACCTCATATGTGTACAGGACTTGAGTAAATTTCTTCCGTGGTAGTCGTCCCAAAACTGAATTTATCCAAACCTACAAAGCTAATATTTTGTAAACTTTACAATCGGTAGTTAATGTCAAATACCTACCGATTGAATTATAATCGGTAGTTGTGTAACACACTAAACCTTCGATTATATGTGTACATGACTTGAGTAAATTTCTTCTGTGGTAGTCGCCCCAAAACTGAATTTTTCCAAACCTACAAAGCTAATATTTTGCAAACTTTACAATCGGTAGTTTATGAAAACACATAAGCTACCGATTGCATTATAATCAGTAGTTGTGTAACACACTAAACCTTCGATTATATGTGTATAAGACTTGAGTAAATTTCTTTTGTGGTAGTCGCCCCAAAACTGAATTTCTCCAAACCTACAAAGCTAATATTTTGTAAACTTTATAATCGGTAGTATATGAAAACACATAACCTACCGATTTTAAATAATCGGTAGCACGGGATTTTGATTAACTACCGATTGTAAATAATCGGTAGCAGGTGAACATAATTAATTACCGGTTAACATTGTCTAACTCATTGCTATTTTACTAGATTATTGAATGGGTTAATCCTGTTGCATACGAGGGTCCCGATACTTCCCTACACTATGCAAATGATTTGGTACGCTACATACCATTCTTAACTTGTTTTTACAAGGTATGTTATATAGTTAGGCTTATGATATTTATTTTGTTATATGCGCATTAAGACATTTGGAAGTAAGGCGGAGGCCAAGGAATGGCTTCTCAACAAGGCTAAAGAGAAGATGTGCGTTGTTGTTCAAAACTATTGCGTGAAAGTTGATCGATTTGAAATGATTTGTGAGAGAGGTGGCAAGCGAAAGAGTCATATGGGAAGCAGCTTCACATTCACTTTCAAATTCCTCATAAACAAGCTTACAAAATGAAAGATTCAAGTGCACCATTACAATTATTTGTAGTCATTATACATTATTTTGTTATATTGCTCGTGATTGTCCCTATAAGGCAAAAAATGCACCATTAACAATTATAAGGGGTTCTTATTTATCATGAAAGCTACAAAAGGAGATGCATATCAATTGCATGCTTCAAAATGCAATAGTTTTGTTGTTTTCTCTTGGATAAATGATTATGTATCTCCACATGAAGATAAAGCGCTGATATCAAACTTGTACTGTGCACAGATCCAGGTTGTGATGGTAAGAAGAAATTACTTACCTCACCAAAAAATAATATATACAATATAAATCAAGTAAAATTATATTATATGGAGGTCTAGATCTTTATCTAGCGCACCTATGGTTAGAAGTTCGACGGACTTGATCTGAGTTTTGTTGTGTTTAGTCTCATTATTGTACATGAACCTTAAGATAGTGCAGTTAAAAAACCTTGGGCAATCATATCCTTACAATCATATTTTCAAGGTTAACTAGACCCGTCAAC
>JAJJMC010024209.1:778417-805633 GCA_023531435.1 Papaver californicum | reverse complement strand
AGAATACAATCATGATAAAATTAATATAATAAACCTACTCCAAACTCTTCTGATTAAATATCCATGTGTTAGACATAACGAAACTATACATTTTAAGTGGTATTAGAAAATACAATCATGATAAAATTAATATAATAAATCTACTCCAAACTCTTCGGATTAAATATCCATGTATTAGACATAACGAAACTATACATAAGAACGGCTATAAAACCGAGATTTTATGTTTGGGGGTTAAAATTCTTCACGAATTTTCAATTTCATTCATTTCTATTCCGATAAGCTACCTGTAGTGAGCAAGATGCAATATGCTACGTTTTCTCTTTAACAAATAAGAAATCACACTTTCGATGCATCTCACTATATATATACAAACTTCTTTAGTTTGATAACGTGATGGCCAATGAAAAGGATCCTAACAAAACACGTGGGACCCAAATGTAGGAATCAGAGGAGGAGACGATATCCACCTGTGTTCCTCATGCATTTGCATCCTATTTCCAATCTCTCTAGAATTAGATACTAGTGTAAAGAAACCAAATGAAAACCCAACATGCGGTTGGTTTTTCACTTTTCCGCTGAAAATGTGTACCGATAAGGAACCCCTACACTTGTCGCTATGTGAAATAGTATGGTGAGAATAATCTCACGTTGTATAGACAATTCAAGATCATTTAGTTCATAAATCTTAGACTAACTTTATCTTTACGGATCTCTAAGATTAGTTAGGCTTATAAACTTGGATAACTATTTATCCGTAGACACGTACAAGTTGTTCTGGTAATTCACCTAAAAAAAGTATTGAGTGTTATCCAAAACAGTCATACTTTATTAATTCAGTTTATAAAATAGTTACACTATTAGAACAAAGCCAGTGGGGTGGATATATTGACTAATTTTCCAATTATCACCCCACAATGGGATGGAAAAACCTAAAAAATGAATTGGTAAATTGGTATTTGAGGGGGTTTTTCCATCGAGACTCAAGTTAAATTGATCGTCTAAGTTTGAGAAGATCGCCTCATATTGAGCAGCTCGACCAAGGATAGGCCGAGGCTCGAGCGGCTCAATATGATTCGACAATGGTTGAATCTCAACGGTTCTCATAACGGGTATGATTCTCTCCATAAAAATTCAAACATTTTCAACTCAAAAATTACACCTTCTCCACTTAAAATTTCTTCTACTTTCACTTAAATCCTAATTTTTCTTTCTCAAACTCTTGATCTCAACTTATGGATCCTGAAGTGGAAAATGAAGAAATACAAATGATAGGGGAAGTATGGCTTCAAGAAGATGAAAGAATTATGCTACATATTGATCAAATGGATGAAGATTTAGACGATGAGAGAAGGATGACTAAACATATGATATAATTATACCCAAGGAAAATACCGCGAGATCCAGAACCAAGAGCCGTATTGATAAGAAGATGGACGTGGAGATGTCGATAGGAAGGACATCAACAAATGATACGTGATTATTTTATTAATAGAAGTGTGTACTCTGATGAAAATTTTCAATGTCGCTTCCGCATGCCGCAACACTTGGTCATGCGGGTTATTGGAGAACTTTGTCGGGTAAACCCTAAATTCAACTATCAATTTGATGCACTAAACATACGAGTACATAGTCCTGAACAAAAGGTCACTGCAATCCTAAGGATTTTAAGTTATGGTATGCCGGCGGGTGCCTGTGATGAGTATTGTCGTATGGAAAAAACAACAACATACGAAAATCTCAAAATGTTTTGTGAAAGTGTAGTCAACCATTTTGGTCCACGTTTTTTACGACAACCAACGCAAGATGTTGTCGACCGACTACTAGCTGAAAACACCAAAAGAGGATTTCCCGGAATGATAGGTAGCCTTGATTGCATGCATTTGGTGTGGCATGGATGTCCTTATGCTTGGAAAGGTCACTATAAGGTTGTAGATAGTGGATTTTTAATGAATGATAAAATAGCAAAATCATCTCTACCCAGTAGTAGAATCAAACATTTTGTATATACTACTGAACTGGCATAAAAAGCATACAATTCATATTTTATATTCCGAAAGAGAATTAAAATACCGAATGCTTACTACATGAATCTCACATTGATCGTGCACTCTCTCTAAAGATATACATATGATATTATAGCCTCACCTGGATGAGCTCTCAATATTTTATATACAACATTGGTAATGTACAACTCAATGTTTACTCCTCTACATTGATATGGCAGCTCCTAAATGTATTACACACTAGTATAGATCAACATTGTCCTCGTAATATCACTGGTGTTGATAGTAGTTCGTTCCCAGATGATTTCTGACTATTCAGAATAAACATCCTGAACACCTTTTTTGTTTCTGGGTGGATGTCAATGCTCCTGGATAGATTGCCTACTAGCATAGAGCAACTTAATTCTTTTTTATATTCCCCGGTTGAATATTTAGAGTGATTTTAGATGAATATTCAAACTATATTTGAATAATATTGATTTATCATAACGCATAACAAATTGCGCACATATGCATTAAGTCGAAACATCGCATCTTCGTGTAAGCATTGAGTCTCCATTTCACCAAACACAAAGATAAAGACCCAATAATGAGTGGTTGAGCTTGAATAACACATTCCCAATGTTGGTTGCATTAAAAATCTCAACATTGGTCTAAATACAACAAAACCCTAATTTTGGTTAATACCTAATTTCTAACACATCATCATATATAATCACCTTATAAAAACGTGAAAATGGATCTGGAACGAAGCAAAATGTTATAAACAATATATATTCCCCTACACGTCTACTACGACATAATAAAATAGCATCTCATTCCGAATAACGGTCTAGGAGATATGATTCAAACCCTAGACGAACTACAATCTGAAAACTGTCAGAATTTTAGCTAAAAGTTCATGGAAGGTTACTGTTTGCTCCAATTGACGACCGATGGAGTATCACTGCTTCCTTTTTGGCATCATCACACCTACTCAAGCGCTCATGTCTTTGTTGATTACATGAAAACGACCCGACAACCCGTTGTAGTCACGTTTATTTGGATTCTCAGTTTCCTTGTCAAATGATTGAAAAAATTTCTTCCAAAGCGTTGCATGTTGTTGACTACCATTGACAACATTAAGCGCACATGATATATATCGTATTCAGATAGCTTTATCTTCTATGAGATTAAACCTTGGACCGTGAGGCTTTTATGAACCATTTTCTTATTCAGTACTCAGTGTTTGCGGTGAGCTGGCCATTGTTTTTCTTCTGATTTTTTTAGCAGAAGTTGAGATCAAGAGTTTGAGATGGAAAGATTAAGATTTAAGTGAAAGTAGAAGTGAAAGTAGAAGTGAAAGTATAATATTTTTGAGTAGAAAATGCGTGATTTTGGAGTTGAAATTGGTTGGATGTATAGGGAGAAAAGTGAGAGCCGTTGGATTAGACCGTTGATCCAACTGATATCGATCCAAGTTGAACCGCTCTCGGGAAAACCTAGGCCGAGTGGCTCAATTTGCCTCCGTCGATTCAGATCGCCTAGTTTTTCCTTTTCTCCACTGCCCAAAAACAAGTTTGCCCGTCCACATGACTTGGTATTTTAGCAAATTTGTCAATGCCCACTGGAATTGCTCTTACAAACTCTTTGCAAAATGATCTCTTGTCCATTAACTGGAGAGTTATGTCACTATTCACAGTTAACTTTGACATTGCAATTACCTAATTATCCCTAAACATTAGATTCAAGATCGTTACATGGCATTCATCCTCTAGGATTTACCTCTTCCTCTCTAGTGTTTAACGAATTCCATCCCGGTTCAGAATCGTTATATGACATTTATTCAATGGGTTCTCCACTTTCCTTCCGCAGTTTAGCGAAGCTTCCACCGCCACCACCACTTCATCACCACCACCTCAACCACTTAAGTTAAATGAAGAAAAATATTTTAGAAAACATAACACCGTCCTTTATTAAATGTTAACTTTAAATGAAAAAAAATATATTTTATAAACATTAATTAAAAATATGACCATTTTATAAAACTAATTATTGAAATATACATATTTCGTAAAATATTCAAAAGTATACCACGAACAAGTCTAACTTTGCGACAAAAGAAAAAAAAAACCTAACAAAGAAACATTTTCAGGACTGTTACACTTAGAGTCATTTTCCAAAAATACCATCACTTTTAAAACCACTAAACTAAAATACCATCATTTTATAAGCCTTTTCTGAAGTACATGCCACAACTTTTACTTTTTATGTTAAGTTAAAGGACGTTAAGTGACATATGTCAATTTTAGTTATATAATAAAAGACTGAAACACCCATAAACTGAGTCAGAACCGAGTCAGAACTCCATTTTAACACGTACATCTCACACGGTCAACTCCATCTTAACACATGCATCTCACACGGTCATCTTCATCTTCTTCAAACCAAAATTAAAGGAAGTATATACTTGAGAAGAAATCATATCATATACTTCTCGAATTTGATCCGGGGTCACCGGGTCTAATAAAAAAACATGGGGATTGGAACCTTGAGAAGAATCTGCTGCGTAGACAACTAGGGAAAAAAATGAAAAATCAATCGGATTAATGAATACATTTGAGGTTGCATTGTCCACAGAGAAAAAAAAAAAGTAAGAGTAAGGGAAAGAATTAGAAAAACGATGAACCCTACATCCAAGAACACGGGGATCTAAATAAAAACATAATGAACACAGTAACAAACGGGAATCACAGATATGAAGGTGTGAAATCCCTCAATCGATTACTACCTCTAAAACCAAACTTCCTAAAATCTAAAATAATTGCATAATACTAGATCGAATTCAAGAAAGTTAGGCAAGGAGTAAGACTTACCTTTCAATTACGAGACATAATTTTTTCTCTTCTATTTTCTCCATGCAATACTTTCTAATTGGATTGATCTCAATTGTATTTAATCAATCATGATCGTTGTTAACATCACAGGTGTACAATTACAGATTGAACTACATTGTTTTTAACGAAACAATTATGTACGTTGATCAGTTTCATAGATGTGCGGTTGTAAATGAGTAAACATTTTCATACGTTGATTATAGATGAGGTCAGTTATGTAATTACGTAAAGAAGAGAAGATTGACCAAACAAATACTCCGAGAAATGTTGTTAAAATGGGTGATACTGCAGACGTTTGAAATAAAACGATGGCCCTACTTTTACTACCATCCTTACATTATCCCACGTGTACAAGATAAAAAGTTTATTGTTTTCATCTTCTGTCTTCCCATTTGCAAAAAAACATTAAAGAGAGGAAGACAGAGAATGAGAAAGGAAAAGTAATCTAGAGAATCAGAGAAATGGGTTTTCTATATCAGCATTCGGGTTTTGTCACTGGAATGCTGATACTAGTAATATTTTCAGTCCTAATATCTTCTTCTTCATCATCAAAATTGCAACAGAAGATTAATGTTTGTAGCAAGAGAAATCCAGTAATATTTAGTTTCGGAGATTCAAATACGGACACGGGTGGACTTATTGCTGGGCTCGGGTACAAAGTTAATTTACCAAATGGTCGTTCTTTTTTTCGTTCATCGACTGGTCGTATGTCTGATGGACGTTTGATTATTGATTTTCTCTGTAAGTTCATATTTTATTTTTTATACTGTATATTTTAATTAGATTTTGTTACATTCCAGAAGAAATCTTTGTAGGAAGAATGAAGGGCAAAGCCCCACATTGTTTAAGATTATATTTTGTTTTCCTGCGTTTCGTATACGATGATTTCCGATTGATTTTGTTAAATAATTGTTAAGGCGACTTTCTATGTTCTTATTACTAAAAAATACTAATAAGAAAGTAACAAAAAATTAAGTTTTTTTTTTTGTTTTTGATGCTAAAATTTGAAGTTTTACAGCAACTCATTACATTTATGAGTCTATAATCCTGGAAGTGTCTGTCCTGAATCCGTTGAAATCATGGTCAGTTGGTCACGGACTTAACAGGCTACCTCTAAGACCTGTGTTGTATATAAGTTCAAGAAAATTATGATTTTATTACTCACTTGTATATACGGTTGGTGAAACTACTGAACAGTCATGAAAATCTGATCTTCTTATAGGTTTTTAATCCTGTGATAAATTGTTACACAACATAATTACTGGGTGGTGTCAACTATATTTGTAGGTGAAAGTTTGAATACCGAATATTTGAGTCCATATCTGGATTCAATGAAAGGATCGGATTTTGCAAATGGTGCTAATTTTGCTGTTGTAGGATCATCAACTCTACCGAAATCTGTTCCGTTTGCCTTGAACATCCAAATCATGCAATTCCAACACTTCAAGAATCACTCTTTTCAATTAGCCACTACCAAAGGTACATTGCAAGTGTTCATTTTAATATTCCCTTTCTGGCTTTCTCTATATAAATGTTAGCGTTGTCTCATTTTAGGTTCACGAAAAGTTATCGATGATGAAGGATTCAAAAACGCACTTTATTATATTGACATTGGTCAGAATGATCTTGCCGATACCTTCCGTAAAAATGTTTCTTATGCTCAAGTTGTTAAAAGAATCCCTGAGATTCTCGCAGAGATCAAGCACTCTGTTAAAGTGAGTTCAAAATATATGTTCTCGTTTCTAGTTTCCAATCTGTCAGAAGGTATATCATGATGGTCTTTTGTTTTGATTGCTGTAGACTATATATGATGAAGGTGGGAAGAACTTTTGGATCCACAACACCGGACCATTGGGATGTCTACCTCAGATGCTTACATCAGTTCGCGAGAAAATCAAAGTTTTAGATCAGCATGGATGTATTCGAACATACAACGATGCTGCTAAAGTTTTTAATGATGGACTACGTGCACTTTGTGCAGAATTAAGAACGGAACTGAAGGGAACAACGATCGTGTATGTTGATATATACAACCTTAAGTATGATCTCATTGTCAATTCTAACAAATATGGTAAGTTTTCCGAAATCTTGCAAAAAATATGAATCATTGCTGTTGTAATTTGTGTGTTTTTACCTATTATCTGTACTTCTTTTATCCAACTAGGTTTCTTATTAACTTTCAGGTTTCAAGAGTCCGTTAATGGCATGCTGTGGACATGGAGGGAGCCCTTATAACTACCATGCTGGCTACATATGCGGTCATCCAAAATGCGGTGTTTGTGAAGAGGGAGCCAAATTTATAAGTTGGGATGGAATTCATTATACCGAAGCTGCTAATACAATCGTTGCTTCGAATATACTTTCCAAGACGTATACTACACCAAATGTAAAGTTCGACTACTTTTGTAACGCGTAATCAATTAATATTGTGTGTGAATGTATGGAAGTTCTTGGTAAGTCTGCGCAGCGATGTTTTTTTTACTAATTTTCCATTTCCCTCTTGTAACATTCCACATTTGAGAATAGCTAGTTACTAGTACATTAAATGTGTAAAGGTCGGAATGACAGACTAATATTGTCAGTCCTGGGTGCATCAAAGAGCTTCATATATGGAGTTCACTGTATCTGCTACTCCAAATCATATTCATATGATCTGCAAAGTATTTATTGAAGTCCATAGGCCTAACTAACCTCAAAAATCGGCTTACAAGGTTAGGTTACCTAAGGCTTATTAACTGCAGGATTTTAAGTTCTGCATCCAATGTAGGACTAATCTTAACACGTCCCCTTACGTGTAAGGCCAGTCATTCGGCCTAACACGTGGACCTACATACGAGTGACCAGTCATTCGGTCGGTGTACAGGTGACCAGTCATTCGGTCACGGATAACCAGTAATTCGACCTACACCCCACGTACAGGTCTGAGCCTAGCTATGATACCATACTGAAGTTCATGGGCCTAGCTCTGATACCATGAAGAATTTTGTGAAAGCTATATTTCTTATTCCTGCCTCAATTGATTACAGTAAGTGTGTTTATATACAAGAGAATGTAAACCCTAATTTACAATAAAGTAGGAAACAAAACTATATCAGGAAAACAGTATATTCGGAATATTCCTGACTTAATGCCCAAGCCTTGACACCCTAGCTTGTTCCGCCCCTATATCCGCAATATCCCCCCTCAAGTTGGAATGTGCAGATTACAAACACCCAACTTGCCAAGAAGATAATCAAATTGTTTCCGTCCAAGCGCCTTAGTAAAGATATCAGCTAATTGGTCTCATGTACGAACATAATGAGTAGAAATAAGACCGTCAGTAATAGCATCCCGAATAAAGTGACGGTCCACTTCTATGTGCTTAGTACGTTATGAAAACCGGGTTTGCAGCAATATGAAGCGCAGCCTGACTGTCACAATAAAGTCGCATGGGAGAAGAATACGAAACACCGAAAGACTATAACAATCCCTTTAACCATTTGAGTTCACAAGTCGCTGTAGCCATGGATCGAACGAGATACAGTCGATTGTTTCTTAGTTTTCCACGAGACTGGCGAAAAACCAAGAATCATAAAATAACCAGTAAGTGACCGACGGGTTAAAGGACAACTCGGCCAATCAAAATCACAAAAACCTGTCACACGCAGATTAGAATCTGTACGAAGTAAAATTCACTGTCCAGGTTGTCCTTTCAAATAACGAACAACGTGTAAAGCGGCTTCCCAATAACGTACTCGAGGGGACTGCATGAACTGAGCCAAAGTATGAACCGAGTAACAAAGTTTAGGTCATGTAATAGTTAGATAAATAAGACGTCCAATCAATCGTCTATACTGTTCAAGATCATTCATAAGCACATTTTCATCAACTGTCAAGCTATGGTTCTGTTCTAAAGGATAAATACTGGTTTGGCTCCTGATAAACCAGGTCTCTACAATGATATCAAGGGCATATTTGCACTGAGATAAGAAAATCCATTGTGAACCATGCGCCACCTCTAAGCCCAGAAAATACTTCAACTTTCCAAGATCCTTCATGTGAAAGCAAGTATGCAAATAACTTTTAAAATAATAAATCTTATCAGAGTGAGGTCCAGCGATAATCAAGTCATCAACATAAACCAGGACAACTATAAAAACATCATGTCGCTTATACGTAAAAAAAGAATAATCATAATAGGACTGAGTAAACCCATACAAAACCAAGGCAGAGCGAATCTTTGCAAACCAATTTCTAGGTGCTTGACGAAGACCATACAGAGACTTACGCAGACGACATACCATACCAGGAGAAGCACCTGAAAAACCTGGCGGAAGACGCATGTAAACCTCTTCAACGAGGTCACCATGAAGGAAAGCATTACGCACATCCATTTGATGAAGTTCCCAATGTTTAGCTGCAGCAAGTGCCAAAAGCACTCAAATTGTCACCATTTTAGCAACCAGAGAAAACGACTCTTTATAGTCAATCCCTTCCTTTTGATTATTTCCCAAAACAACTAACCGAGCCTTGTGTCTTTCAATGGAACCATCTGAATTATATTTGATTTTTTAAACCCATTTCATCCAATTGCCTTCTTTCCGGGAGGTAACTTCTCTACGCTTCATGTCCCATTAGTTTCCAAAGCATGTATTTCTTTTTTCATACCCGTCCGCCACCTTGCATCCTTAATAGCCTCAGAAAAACTAGTTGGTTTTGTTTCTGCAGCAACAACAGCCAAAAAACGTTTGTGCGGCAAGGAGAATTTATCACAACTAAGATAATGAGCTAAGGGATATGGAGTACCTGAGGACTTTCAAGGAGTGAGTGAAGGTGAAATAGGATCTTGACACAGAGTAGTGTAACATCGGGCGGTGTGACATATATAATCGTTCAAACGAACTGGTGGGTGTCGAATACGTGAAGACTGTACGCCTGTATCATAAGTGGTCAAAGTATCTGTTTCAGAAGTATTTGATGAACCTGTCAAAATATTCGGATTAGAAGGCTCAACTTGAACTGCCAACTCTCCCCCTGTTGTCGGACCTGAATCAGGTTCAATGCTAGCCATGAAAACAACCTCATCTACCGAGTCTGTATTTGAATGCACCGCTTCTACTGTTAGCTGTGTAGTAGCAAATGGAAACTATCCCTTTCAAGGTGATTCACATTCTCACCTATCCTTTTCAACCTCAATCTCCCCTGTCCCTTTCAATCTCATTCTTATTCTCCCATTTCATTTTGAATGGCTCTTCAATACATTAATGATGAATATGCGGCCATCATTAGATCGTGGGCAACGATAATGGCGCACGAGTACGAAACTGCGTATTGGAACAACAATAACCGAGCCACTAATGAAAATTGGATGGCGGATCATAACACATATCCTTGGTCGCAGCGTGTGTTTCAGATTTATGTGGCATTAAACGGAAATGAAAATCAAAGGACTCCCGGAGGCATTAAGACAAGGTATGAGGTGTTGTCTGAACGGTTGGAGAACTTGAAAGAGGAAATGAGACTGAGATGCCGAGCTCGTCCCACCAAATCGCATGTGGCAAGAGTAAGTGTTTTACGTTAATAAGTCGTTCATTAAAAAGAGTTTTCAAACATTGAAACTTATAATTGATTTGTTTTTTTCAGTGGGTGATGGCTCTCGAGCAATATTTCAATAAGCATGGGGAGAATTTTATGCATGAGGATTGCTATCGGATAATGGAAGAAAGTACCTTGTTCGGCTTCCACCTATATGCTAATTGATTTATTGTATTTCATTTCCTGTAATGTTACATGTATGCCTTTCCCATTAAATGAAATGATTTTACGTTCAACTAATCGAATCACATTGTTCACAAAGTACGTTAAACTCACCCAATTGTTTATGATCGTTAGTAAAAAATCAACTTAACTACCGATTGTGCATAATCGGTAGCACGGGTTCTACATTATCAAACGATTGTGCACATGGACACACTACAATCTTTAGTTACATAAAAGATTAACTACCGATTATGTGTAATTTTGGATCCAGTAGAACAATCGGTAGTTTAGGTGTAACAATGACTACCGATTGTGTTCGATGTTTTTGAGTATAACTAACTTGCATAATCGGAAGTTTAACCCTATACGAAACTACCGATTACCACTAAAGTTTTTCCAGTAACACAATCGGTAGTTTATGACTATACATAACTACCGCTTAAGCTTGAAGTTCAGGGACAATGAAGAACAACAAAACAATCGGTAGTTAAAATAAACATGAAACTACCGATTATAACATCTTAGATTTTTTGTTTAGGTTTTCAAACTTTTATTAGTGAACGGTTTTGTAATAATTATTTGATAAGTAAAAGAACATTTTAGTATTTTAACATACCCTAGATCACCCCTTAAGAACATCCATTGGATTGCTTATAAAAAGTCGTCCCTAATTAGTTTTTGGTCGCCCTCAAATTCGTCAGGATTAACAACCAGATGGCAGTATCCAGTAACTTGGGATCTCCTTATAGATCGGTTCAGGATCATGGGATCCTTTTCAGATAGGAAGGGTTGTGGTACAAAATATACTTCTCAGTGATTGCGGACAGTAAAGACAGATAGTACCTAAAATGGCACATTTTCAGATTTGACTCGTTTGTCATGCACTACTTATTAAAGAAATCTTGGGCTACATTGAAAAGATTGAAACATTCAAACATTGAACCAATAATGCAATCTGATCGATGGTTTCAGGCTTTCAGCTCTGCCTCGCTCCATAATAACATGCATGATGCCTAATTCAGTATAAAAATATCAACACCATTCAATGAGATTTCAGGAAGGTATCTATGAAAATTTTATTGACATGTTACAAAAAGTAGTTGCAGATATATAAAAGCACTGCTGCATCACATATGTAATTCTATCAGATGATGCCGATGAATTAACCTTCCTCGGGATATAAAGGGATCAGGCCGGTCACTGTTAAGTATGACCTACAAGTCTACAGACAGACACACACAGAGTTGTGAAACCGAAACTGATTAAACAAGGAAGACAAACTGATTTAGCTGGAATTAATGAACTAGGAAAAAGTATGGCCTTGTGCCAACACTATCCACCCCCTCTCTGATCTATTTATAAAGTCTGGCTTAATTACATTCAGAATTCATACTCTTTGCCGCACTCAGCTCTTGGTAAGGAAGCTCATTTGAACTCATTGATCATTCAACAAAATAGAGTAAAAAAGATGGCTTTACTGCAACTGTAAGCACTTTATATTATTTCGGTTCTTCGCTACTGATTGAAGAATTTGAACGCCTTCTCTTGGGTTCACGATCTTCCCCAAGTGCAATTCAAAATAGAGGTCTTCATCTGAACCGTTCCTCAGTACTGATTTCAGGGCTACTGTCTTGAGTCTCTTTTTTGTGCATAGGGGACATTGGTGAGGTTGGGAATGAACTGATGTTCTTCGCTGGTGCGGTCTCCCAACCTCTAAACAGGTTCAATCTTCAGGGGGGATTTGTTCGAGGTCGAAACCCAAAGGCTCAAATGTACTTCTCTTTATACCTGCAAGAGCAGACTCTCCATCCACGGAATCAGCAACTGCTGCAAATGCACTTCTTTGCTCTTGCACTGCTTCTGTATTCAAATCTCGGAAAGTAAGCAAATAATCAGGCTTTTACAATAGAAGCAGGGTCCTTTTAACTCTTGTTTTTCTTTTATTTCTTTTACTTTTTGCATAATTCATCTACATATAGGAAAAAGCAAACTAGATGATCTAAAACTTTAACCCCATCAAAATTTTGTTGAAGTTCTTAACATAAAAATTCCGATGAACCATCAGTTTTAAAGTGAACTTCCACAAACGTCTAATGAGGTTAAGTCAAGTCGGAGTAATTCATCACAAACCTTGAAGTCCTTCACTGGTTGTTATCAGATCGAGTTCAAGAAGATTAAGAAGACGACCAAGATCAACTCCACTTGTCCAATTCTCAGGAGGTTGGCCAGCTTTCAGCTTCAACTGCCCATGATTTGCTGTTCCACCCCATATGATCCCAATGGGCCTTGGCTTCTCATCTTTCTGGCCAGTTAAAAGGATGAGACTCCCACTATCCCCTTCAAGATGAAAGGTTTGTTGGTTCTCACCCACAATAAGAAAATCAGTGAAGAAGCAGATACCCTTCTCATCATTGTACTCAAGTGCATAGGCGATTATTGTCCCAGTAGTCAGGCCGGAGCTTCTTCCAACCTTCACCACTTGCTTCCCAATGAGGCTGTTGATTGGCGATTGCAAGTCTATAAATTTAACATCCCCAATCTCGCCTACACCCTTCACAGTCGTAGTCACATTGGAGATTTCTAAACCATCAGCAAAAGCAACGAAGGCCCCGTCAGCTCGAACAAATGTCTCTGCGAATCGAAATGGACAAATTTGGGGGTCATTATAACCAAACAATCGTTAATAAATGACAATCTTTTCAAAATATGAGGTTAACTTAAAAAACTGTCGCAACTTGGCAAAGTTTTTTTTCTGTGGGTTTGTGATTGACCAATTTAGAAACTATATTCAACTCAAAACTCTACGAATTCATTCATTTCCATATGCTAAATGCTAAGTAGACCAAGAACACATAAACCAAGGTAAGAAAGAAAGTTGCATGTGAGCCTAATTAAGGCATTATAACCTCAAAGTTAGCCCCGGACTTCTATACCTCTATAAAAACTCAGAGATATATCAGCACAAAATAAAATTGACACCTTCAGGTACAATCTTTCTTCCTATCAAGTGCACTTCTTTGCTTTGTTTTCTCAACAAACATATTTTATCGGTCCCATGATTCCCATCAGACAAGCTTACACTAAAGAATACATTATCAAAATTTTGAAATTCTGATTATAGCTATACATGACGTAAGTTTAAGTTCAGATGTTCTAGATAATGACAGCTTAAAAAGTTATCCTTGGTGGATGATCACAACAAGCCGAGTCCGGACGAGCATGGTTTAAAATTCTGAGGCAGACACTTAGAATCAACCTGTTGGTTATACCTTAAACAACAAGAACTCCAACGTCGGTACCAACCTAAATTGCGCTCTTGATCAATTTAGGTGTCACTTGTATCAGGAAGAAACAAAAAGATGGCCCAGCTTCAGCCCGTAAGTATACTAAATACTGTTGAAACCAAGAATTTCGCAATCAACGTAAGTCTGTTGTATCAAAGGCCTATATTTCTTATATGTTGATGGTAACATGCCAGGAAGGCAGGAAGGGGGTTCCACAAAAAGTCAAAACTACATTACCTGGGTTTGTTCCAGCGAAGGTGCCATACCAAAGATCGTCTCTAATGAAAGATGTTGCCCTTTCCACTGCTCCCAGATACACCCCGGGTCCAAGGCTAGGAGGCAATGGATGAAACATCTTCTGATTTGGGTAGTTAAGATCAACTGCTACATGCCTATTTGTCAAGAATCCAACTTGACGGCTGCCTGTACGGCTCCTTACTATCGCACCCAGTGTTCCATATGCATCTTGACTTGCAACCTAAATTATCAATGGAAGAAGAGTAAACAAGAAAGTAGTTAAATACATCAACCTGGAAGATTGCTTTCAAGAAATGATCACAAACCCAACCCTTGGGTCGATACTCAAACGTTAAGGTCAAAATATGTGAATGCAGTAAACTAACACTGACAGATTCTAATGTTACAAGTCTTGGAGAATTTGACATTCAAATCTTATTTAACTTTTTCCTAATGTTGCTTCAGTATTTGTGTACTTATCACTAAGAAACAATTAGTTATGTATGGGACATCAGTTGATAAATAGGTGACATGCTAAACATTTAACAGCCTCCCAGCTAGTCTTAGTCTGTAATGGCATATCTAGACTGTGGAAGTATACACAGGATTATACTTCACACGATGCTATGTTAGACAATTGGTCATCTGAAAATTACCAAAAATTTCATTCATCCAAAATGTATCTACCTACCCTAATGAGTTGCAATCAGATGACGCATTTTCAACAGCTTGGAATGTAAAAACAGCTGATGATACAGAAGAGAATAAAGCAACATAGGATGGAGATAAGATAGTATAGAACACAAAATAGAAACCCTTCTGCATGATTACCTGACCAGGGTAGTTCAACTTAACTATGAGGAAGCTGAATTGCCTTCAGGATTTTGAATATTTGGCAAAACTTCAAAATTTGTCTAGAAGACGCAAAAAACTAGTAACGGGGCATTTGTGTAAAAAAATAAATAGGAGCTTTCTTACTTGTGGAAGAGCTTCAAGGAGTACAGAGATGAAAATCATCCTGATGGGTAAAAGTATGGAATTGAGGTGACCACAACTACTCGCACAGGCCAGACTCAAATCATATGTGTCTTAATGAAACTTAGCCTAAGGATTGAACCTACGTAGCATCAACCAGAGCATAGTCATATAGAAGTTTCGGCCATAACTATACAGTGCACACCTAGCAGGAAGCACAACCCCAGATGCAACAGAAGTAAGGATTTATAATAAAGTACTCTATCGAATAACAAACTAGAGAGGAGCTTGGGAAAGTGCACTCATCTAGCGGTTACCAGCCCAAACCCATCACATCATGATAGAAGTATCTGAACAAGCTTAAAAGGCCAGTAAAATATTGGAGATGCTCATAAAGCACTTTCACAGACAGGTCAAGATTAGCATGAAAAAAAGGTGCCAGGGGTAGTATCAAGAACAATAAAAATGATAACTAAATTAAATTGAAATATAACAATAACAAAATAAGATGGGACGGAAACAGATAAACAACAACATAATTGTTAACATGGCTCCTTCAAAGTGACAAACTCACACCTATTTGCTATGCTCTAGGACAAAAAGGATTAGTAGTACACAGAGGGAACATCCCCCAAGAACAGGAAGGTAATAGATGGACAGAAAAGATAACTAGTTCAACACATAGTCTATCAGATGCCAATATCCCCTATAGTGCTGGCTAAAAGTTTAGAAACCTTTCTAGCTACCTTAAATTACAGATACAGTAACGCCTGGGTTTACTCAATTATCTTTCAGCTCTCCACAAACAAAGAGTATTTACGAAATAAGGCAGATAACTGAATCTCTATATTCATCAATTAAACATAACTGTGTGCCTCGATCTCTGTTGAAACACATACATCTAAAGGGCTAGATGGCTAATTCTTTCAAACAATTTGTGAAAATATATTCAATCAGGAAACCTGTGAATGATCCGTTTGTCGAGAAAGTGGAACAGATAGTGAATGAAGCTCTTGAGGGTTAAGCAAAGATTACCTGGGAACCTGAACCAATACACAGATCGCTTCCTCGTAAACCATCAACAAGCTCAGTGTATACCTGTTCTCTGGGGGTTTGTGCAGGAGCACCAGAGAATGAGAGCTCAACAACGTCTATATCACACCATACGCCTCCTGGTCCCTGCACATTGACTTCAAATCATTTCCAACTTCCAGAAGGAATAGAAACAAATCCTTCTTATCTCTAAATCCACAAGAAATTGACAGACAAAAATGAGAAGGGGGGAGAACCAGTAAATGTATGCTCACCAGCATACATGATGAATGCAACGCCAAAGTATAATACCAATACATATTGCTCGTACCTCGAGGTAAGGCGGTAAACACTGGATGTCGTTGAGCCACTGCTTACGAACTTTACGAGCAACAAAAACAAGAATAGCAGGTATATCTGTCAACGCACCCTTGCGGATTCGAAACCCAATTGCAGTGCCGAGATTATCATGGCGCAAGATCTGACTATGAAAAGCCAAAATGGTCATCAGCTCGACTAAACTGGTCGCTTGCTTCCTCTTTGGCAAGCGATCATGTATTCCGGGCACCCTTTTCTGAAGATTCGCGAAGTAGTTTGCCCGATCTTCAGCAGCTCCATTCAATCGACTGGAAGTGGGCCATGAGAAGTAGGCAGCATTGCTTCCAGAGTGCTCACAAGCTGATGGTAGGTTTTGATGAGACCAATAACTTAGTTCCATGTCTAGAGCCGATTCCTCTGATAATGTGGAACCGGAGTATCGCGCCCCCCTTAGTTGATAAGATCTGATTATGGCATCCATTTGGCCTAAATGAAAATAAATTTTCAGAAATAAATTAGTGAGCACACCCAAACTATCAATAGAAAAACACCACACTATTGACACTCACTCCACTAGTATCTACGCATCTCTTTTAATTCCTTATAAATAAATTTGCAATAAACACAAGAATGTTGAAAACAGATGAAAAAACAGTGTCCGAACCTGCCGAATTCAGGAAAAGAGATTAAACATGCCAAGATTATCTTGCAAATGAGATGCAATCATATATATGACTAAGCTCGAATGGTGCTAAAAGATCAGGAAGCCAAAAGGTTTTAGGATTTATTCCTATGTTCATCATGAGATCAAACAAGCAATGCCTTGTCAAACCAAACCAAACCAAACCAAACTCTCCTGAAGAGAAAATGAAACCCCAAAACAGTAGTAATGTAGTGATGAAACAAGGTTCAAAATGAAATTAAGCATCACACTGAAACTACAACAAGGTAGCTAACACACAAAAAAATTGAAGAAAAAAAAAACAATTAGAAACCATAATGAAAAAAGGGGAAAGTAAAATTTAAGAGTTATGAGAAAAAGGAAGCTCACCAGAAGAACAATTTGGGAACAGGAAGAGGTTGTTGAGAATTATGATGATGATGACCAAATATCACTAGTATTAACAATAGTAGCAAATGAAGAAGAAGGAGGAGGAGAATATGTATTCCAAAATTGACCTCCATTATCTGTGAGATCTGAGCGAGAATTACTTCTTCAACAACTACAACAACAAGAATTGGCAGGTTGCATTAATTGCACAGGAGCAGAGATCAGATAAACTTTATCAACCGAACCATCTATCCACAGTACGAATGATTTCAGACAGCAGAGGGAGAGTACATAGTTAGCGTACTTGGATTAATATATCTACCTAGATTTTGAAGATAAATAAATATCCAACTAGAGGAAGAAGAAGAGAAATCAGGATGAGAGATTTAAGGGAAGTATCTATTACTGACATTATATACGTTACTAAAAGTAGTTGCACATAAATAAAAGCACTATTTCTATCTCATCTGAATAGTTAAATACTAAAGGTTGTTACGTTCAATGCTTGCACCCACAGCTAACGACACTAATATTTTGTTAGGCTAATTAAAAACATTTATATATATAAAAATCTGTAATTTATTAACTAATTCAAATAGTATATTAGATAGTTAGTCTTTTTTTTGTCGAGAGACTAGAATAAATGTTTTTTTTTATCAATTACATGTTGGATATGAGATGATATTTGTTAAAATTTCCTAATTCTTGTTGTTTTTGCAAATTTATCTGTTTTTTTATTGTTTTTTTCCTGTTGATGTATTATACCTGTGCTTGAGGTAACTTCTTCGAAATAGCAGTAGTTTGTAGACAGTGTTTTCAGATATCCACTGTGATGTTGTATATTTATGTATGATGTTGTCTGCAAGTTGTTTTATAATCTGTGAAAAATGGTAACACTTGACAGTGTGTTGCTTTGGAGCCAAGATGATGCTTTAAGAAGTGTAATAGCTTCTGCATGGAGAGCTGAAGACGCCCAACCTGATCCCGCTTCAATATGCATTAAAGATTCGTTGTCCACCGAGTACAAAATGAAAGCATATCCCATAGATAGATCCTTTTCTTTGAAAGATGCGTCAATGAGTATGATCCAGTCTGCTTCCCTAAGAGGTCCCATCTCCGTTGATGTTTTAAGAGTTATGGTTTGACCAGTGGTTGTGGGAAAGTTGTATTTGTCTTCTTGGAGAAAATTGTTTATTTGATCTATTAGATTATGGGGGCAAGGAGTGATTCTTTCAAAGATTACCGAACATTTGTGTTTCCATACGAACCATAATATGGTGGCTATTTTGTTTGAGAATTTAAAATGAATTTGTGAGTTTAACCAGGAAAAAACCCGCTCTTTTAACGAGGAAAACTTGTTATTTCCTAGGGAAAGTGGGTAATAAAGCCAAATGGATTATGGATCTAAAAAAGGAGTAACCTAAAAAAAGATGTTGTTCAGTTTCATTGATGTTTGAGAAACAAAAAGCACATGAAGAATTTATTCCGGTGTTAAACTTAGCCAAGCGGTTGTTTGTAGGTAAAGCTTTATTTGCTAGTTTCCAAAGGGAAAGTTTAATCCTCGGTATGGCGTTAAATTCCATATTTTCTTCCAAGGAAGATTTGTATTGTTATTTTGAGTGACTTATTAAAAAATTATAAATATTTTTGACCGAGAAAATTCCTGAAGGATGGTGTTTCCATTTTAAAGTATCAAGACACTCTAAATTGCGAGGGAGATATAGAATTTTGTTTTGTAAGTCCTGAGGAAATAAATTTTCTAAAAGAGGGATATTCCATTATCCATCTTGGGTCATTAATTTATCAACTAACATACTGAGGTGTATTTTCATCATTACTATGAGGATTAGGAATATTAGGGATATTGGGAATCCAAGAATCATTCCAGATATTTATGGATTTTACATCTTTAATTTGAGAAATGTAGTTATCTTTTATTATATCTAGACCCTTTTTAATGCTAGTCCAAATCCAAGATAGATTTGATTTTTTTCCTCGAGTTAAAGGGGTGAGTGTTGGGGAAATATTTTGCTTTTAAAATTTTGACCCAAAGATTATTGGGTTCAAGAATGAGTATGCTTGCAAGTTTTGTTAATAATGCTATACTGAATTTGTGAGGGTTTTTAATTCTTATGCCTCCTTGCGATTTGGGTTTACAGATTGTTATCCAAGCTTTTAAATAACTACCTTTGCCTTTTTTTCTATCTTTGTTCCACCAAAAATCTCTTTGAATATGATCCAGATTGTCTAGAATTGTTTTTGGTAAATCAAGGCATTGCATTAATAAGTAGGGTAAGATTGTAAAATGGATATGATAAGGACAGATATACCCGCTTGGGAAAGGAGTTTAGATTTCCAACCTTGAAGAGAAAAATAATATTTTTGAAGTAAGGGTTCAAAAGTTTCTTTTCTATTTTTACCGGAAAAAAGGGGGGTATCCGGGTATTTGTTATTTTTATTAGAAATAAGACTTTTAAGAATTTTGTAATTATTTTACTATGTTTATGGTGAATCTTAGGGCTGAGGAAAATACCTGATTTTTTATGTTTACTAATTGACCCGTAATTTGGCCAAAGAGGTTAAGAATTTCTAGTAAGTTTTTGGCTTCCTGGTCGTTTTATAAAAGTGGTAAAAATTGTTCGTTCACTGAGACTTGTGAAGATTTGTTTTACACCTAATTCTGATTTAAACTAGAAAATAAGTAAAACAATTTAACAATATTGGGAGGAATTAGGACTCAGGATTCCACCAAAATCACTTCTAAGTGATTTCTACAATGATTCTTTAACAATTATAGCTCTTTTATTGACTCTGTTTGTTTGCCAAAAGTAGATTTCTAAAACATTAATAGTAAATTGTAAGCATGATGCATCAAAATCTCTTAAGTCCCAGCATACACCATCAAACAAGATCACAACTAATTAGTAAAAATCATAAATCAATTTAAAACCAATGCAAAAGTCACAAAAATTAAAAATAATTACCATTCATTCATGAAATATGGCTTCCTCCATTCTCCCAGTGAGGGGTTTAGCTCACGGTGCTCAAAACACTCTCAAAAGATAGAAACATGACTCAAAAGTGTTGAAAAGATGAATAGAACAAAAACAGATTAACATAAAGAATTTTTACGTTTATAACTGTTGCTAACAGGGAACTGTCACGGTTCTCTGAAGTGTTTTTCTGTTGCTAAAGATATTAAAATTGGAACTGAATCAGCGACTGTTCTTCAACGCAGCAAATAAAGGAAAATAGATAACGGATTTTACGATTGTTCTGCTCTGCAGTTTTTAGGTCTTCTTCTTCTTCCTCGAGCAACTCCCTCTGAATATTTCCGGCTCTCCTCTCCCTCCATATTTTCGATATGTTACTTCTTATATATGGTTAAGAAACCCTAATAACTTATCCTTATTTGATAAGGACTCAATATTTTCTCAAAACAAATCTTAAAACTATCGATAATCCAAATCAGAAACAAATTTTTATCCCGGCAGTTGACGAACTTCTCTTCTATTTTTCACGGCAGTAAACTCTCTACTAGACGTGTTTTAAATTGTTTTGATTATTTCTCCATTTAGATATAACGAAATCCCCTTTTGAACTCCCGTGAAAATAGCTTCCAACTAAATCAGGATTCTTTCACGCATAAAGAAATTGTTTTCTCGCCATTTTCGATTTTAATTAAAGAAGGAGGGGTGCCTCTATCCAAAATTTGGGTGCCTTTAGTATTTTTCTCGGGTGCATTTGTCACTTTTAAGACGATTTTTCTACAAATGTTTATTTCCCCAAAACACCTACAAACACATAAAATAACACAATAAATACAAAATTGAGCACTAACAAAATAGAGAATTGAGACAAATTAGACATAAAAATGTGTCTATCACTTCCCCTAAATCTGCTTTGGTAAAAAGAAAGCAATCATCGGCGGAAAAAAAAGGTGGGAAATGGTTGGGGCAAGGATAAGGATAAAGAAAGACGGACTGTTACCAAATCAATATTAGCTAACCGTCTAAAACCGCCTCTAAATCATTTTATCTCACCAAATCAATCTGCTTTTAGACGGTTAGCTAACATTTTAGATATTATTTTATAAACTGCATTATTTAAACTTACTGGTCTCAAATCCGCCATCGTTTGAGGCGTTTGAGTTTTTGGGATCAAGGTTGTAAAGGTGGAGTAAAGGTCGATGGAAGGATTCTAGTTTCAAATAAATTTTGGATTTGTTTAATAATTTCTGGTCCAAAGATATCCCAATGGGTTTTTAGGAATCCCGGTTGGTAGCCATCTGAGCCCGGTGCACCCCAAGGATTTATCTTATTTAAAGTAAGCGAAATTTCATCATGTGAAGGGATTTGAATAAGAGAATCATTTTCATCTTGAGAGATGCAAGGTACAATGAATTCAAAAAGAGGATTATTGTTACCAGCGTATTGGGATGAACTTATCTGAGAGAAGTGTTGTTTAAGAAGAGAGTAAATTTGATCTCTATCATGAAGCCACAGACCAGAAGGGTCTCTAAGGGAGTTGATTGAATTTATTCTTGTCCTATTAGAAGCAGCAACATGGAAATATTATGTATTTTGATCAAATTCTTTGAAAATTTTATCTCTTGATAATTGATGGTGGTAATCATTTTTTATTTTATACCATTTACCAAGCTCCTCTTGTAATTCTTTTTGTTTTTTAATTATTAAACTTTGTTGACCTGACTTATGTAAATTTTCTAGTTTGGAATTTAGAATTTTAATATTTTTATGAATATTGCCAAAAATTTCTTGATTCCATTTAGTAAGGTCCACAGAAAGGAGGTTGAGTTTAGACGAAAGGGTTAAATATGGTTTTCATTGTTATGCTGGTTCCAGGTTCTTTTAGGAAGTCAGATAAAGATGGGTGAGAAATCTAGGATCTAAGACATACAAATGGTTTTTAGGTTTTTTCTGAGGAAGGATTTGATTCTAATAAAAGAGATGTGTGTGGTCAGAGCCAACTCTTGCTAAATGGCGTGCCTTTGTGTTAGGGAATTGTTGGATCCATTTGAAATATAGTAGACTTCTGTCAATTCTTTCACGGATGTTTTCTTTACCTTGACGATTGTTTGACCATGTAAAAGGGTTTCCTTCATATCCTGCATCTTCTAAACCCAATGAGTCAATTACCTACATGATGGAAGCTTTACTGCTGGAGCGTGTGTTGTTCCCTCCTTGTTTTTCGGATGAATCAATAATGAAATTTAGATAACCTATCTAAAGCCAAGGATTTGAAATTTCTTGGCCAAAATGCTGAATATGCTCCCATTGTTCTACTTTATCATCTAAGTCAATTGCTCCATAAATACATGTTAATTCTACAATTTTTTCCATTTACTGTTAGTTTAAAATGACAAACATTTAAATATGATGATATTAATTCTAGGTTAATGTTATTATACCATGCAATTGCTAACCATTTTGCTTTCCCAATTGATGGAATAATAAACCAGTCAGAGAAATGGGATTTTTTAAACAGAAACTCCATTTTTTGAGCAGATGCTTTTGTTTCAGAAAGAAACAACAAGAGGGGGTGCAGACACACCTGCGCGGATGACAGGTGACGGTTACAAGAATGGCGGGGAAGTGAAAAGTACCCCACGATATTTAGGGAAGGATGTAGACCCATCGGACAGGGATAATCATTCCGGTCCTAGAAGAGGTGGCGATACCAGTCTGAGCTGTCAGGGTTATGAAACTGGAAAAGATGATTCAAATGATCTTTTGTGATGGGTGAATCAATTCCGTGGATATTCCAGGATAGAATTTTCATGATGGCGTCTAATGAAAACGAAGAATAAAGACACACATATAAGCTAGGCAAAGTACTCAGAAGAAAAATTAACAGAGGGTAATGGCAATAGACACACAAATAAGCTATGCAAAGGAAACACAAATAAACAAGGAAATAAGATAAGTCAGAAAGATAAATTCTTATACAAAAGGATGACAGAGCTAAGGCATTAAACTTAAGGAAACAGATCCACATAAATTGAGACACGGAAAGAAAAAGTTAACTGAGAGGTAATGTCAATATACACATTGGAAAGCTAGGTAAAGGACTGATGTGGTTGTGAAAGTATTAAAAAGGTTCGTTCAAGACTTGTGAAGATTTGGATTTAAACCTAGTTTCTAAGACTAAAAATAACAAAATTCAATTAAAATTGATACTAAGGTTGAGAGGATAATGAGGCTTAGATTCCACTATTTTCCAATTTTTAAAGTGATTTAATTCAATAATTATAATTATGCAATTTGTACGTTCAATTTGATTCTAAAATAATACAACAAGTAGATTTTCAAAATAACAATTGTATATCGAAAGCATGGAACATCAAAAATCCTAGGCCAGGCATGTACCATCAAAAGAAATCACAATTTCTTAGTGAAAATCATTAAATCAATTTTTAACCAAGGCAAATAATCATAAAAGAATTGTATAAATTAATTAAATAAATATTATCACATAATTATTGAAAAAATAGCTTTCTCTGTCGCCTCAACAATGGGGTTTATCTCCTCATGATGAAAACAATGTCAAATAATTTATTCATAGCACAAAAAGTGTTTACAAAGGTGAAAAAATAATTGACACAAAGAATTTACTACGGAAATATGTGTTGCAAAAAGGAATTGGTAATTGTTGCAAGTTGTTACAAAATTAGCTGAATAAAAAAGAATAGACCACGGACATTTACAGTTTTGGCAACGGTTCCTTCATCTTCTTCACGAACAGAATTTTCTTTCTGAATTTTTTTTTTCTTCTCTGGCCTTCCAGCCCCCTATAATGATCTCCTCACTTTTCTACTTGTACTACAACAACAATTACCACCAAATCTCATCACAAATCTTGGATTTAATGAAGAAAATATTTTCTTCAACGAATTATGACACAAAAATGTGTCTATCAAGGACACATAGATAAGCTATGAAGTAATAAACCAGAAAGAAATTTTTTAAAAATTAAAGGCTGACAGCGCTAAGGTAGGAGACTGAACGAAACTTAAAAAAAAAATAACAGAGTAGTAAGAATAAAGGAAAACAAATAAACTAGGAGATAACACTAAGCCAGAAGGATAAATCCTTTTACAAAACACTGGCAGAAACTAATACATGGTTCCAAAAAGCACACTCGCCCAAGGGCTTCGCGTATTCCTTGGTTGGGTAAGTTGGAGTGAGAGTGCCATACGTAGCTTAAAAAAGGGCGAGCATTTCCAGAGTCAATCCCAGAACTAACTTATGATATTTTTGCTTCCAGAAATCGAAAAGCAATTTCCCAATTGTTATCCAGACATTCTATATAAGGTTTGAGAAACAGTCATATCAATCATCACCTTTATTTGCAAGTTTATCATACGAGGAATTAATCTTCATAAAACAGTGACCAGATCCATATCATTTAATCATGCACAAATCATTTTCCATCCGGCAATAACAAACCAATGCACATCTCCGTTAGCAGAAGCCTTCGGAACTGACCAAGAATTAGGACGAAAGACAACATGAGAAAAGAAAATTCAACCTTTTGTGCATGAGCACCAAAGAATGAGAGCTCAACAACGTCTATATCCAAAGGATGCTTCAGAGAGGAAACTATCCTAGTACAAAAAACTGCAGATAAAGCCTAAAAGAGTAAAAACAAATGACAAGAAAAGCAAAACAACAAAGAAAGATGAAAGCAAGAAAATATAAAAAATGAGATACAGAGGCCCAAATGTCTTCAGATGCAGCTTAATTCTTCTTAATTAGGGGTTATTGTTGTTGAAGTTGATTCCATTGTAGTCTTCATTGGCATGAAAGCAAAAACCCGGACCTGAGAACCATTGGTGAGGATAAAGCAGACTATTATTTGAATTCTCAATCACATGAATGTCTCTGAAAGTTTGGTTCTCTTCCATATAAGGGTAGCAAGCTAGCCTGGCTCTTTTGCCAAGTGGCATTTGATAGACACATTTTTGTGTCTAAATTACACTCGATTATCTATTTTGATAGTGTTCGTTTTTGTACTTATTATGGCTTTTTATGTCTTTGTAGGTATTTTTGAGAAATAAACATTTACGGAAAAATCGGCTCGAAAAGTGATAAAGGCACCCCGGGAAGAATTGATTAAGGCACCCACAAGTTGGATTGGGGGCACCTCCCTTTGAATTTGAATTTACGAAAATGGCGGGAAGAAACCTTTTTTACGTGAGAAAGCTTCTGTGTTGATTTGCAACCGAGTTTTAAGGAGTTTAATGGTGTTCTTTTTATCTCTAATTGTTTAAACACTCAAAGGATAACATAACATACGTCAACAAAGAGTTTTAGCCGGAAAAAAATGGTTGGCAGAATTGAATCTGGACGGAAAATGGAGTTTGGTTATGTTTCGGATATCACGCGAGATTTGAGTTTGATTTGAATTTGTTTTTGGATCCTTATCGGTTCACAAGGGTTTCTAGGGTTTACTAACCCTATATATAGCTAAGAGAGTCGAAGGAAATCTCATCTAGAGGAGCACAGAGCCACCGTAAAAAATTCAGGAAGAAAATAAGTTTTCTGCTGCTGCTGCGAAGAGGAAGAACACGAAGAACATAAGTCTGAAGAAAACCGTCCTTTATCCTGTCGTTTTTTCAGTTGTAGCTTCAGCTACTTCGACAGTATTTCTACTGCGGTAACAGTCCGTCTTTCTTTCATGTTCTCTTTTTCTTCTTCTGTAACGCAGAACCACACTCTCCGTAACGCTTATAAGCGTATCAGTTCATCTGTGTTATCTCTATTTCACCATTGTAAGCACTTTTTGAGCAATGAAAATCTATTTTGAGTGTGTTTCCATTACAATGAGATAATCACTATCACTGGGGTGACGGAGGAAGCCGTTCTTCCAATAATTAAGTAGTATGTTCTATTTTATTTATACTTATTCTACAATTCTTTTATCATTAATTGCATGAATTAAAATTGAAAAATGGTTTTTCTCAAATAATTGTGTTTTCTTCTGATGGGTCATACTTGGTTTTAAAACTCTTGATGTCTCATGCTCTGGATTAACAATTATTCTCTCAAAAACCTATCTTTAGCATATTTAGATTAAATTGAAAATAAGGATTGTTAGATGTTATCACTGAAGTATTGGTGAATGGTGGAATTTTAAGTCCTAGTTTTTCATCATCCATTTTAAAATAAAATTGTTTTAATTCTCTTTATTTTCTGTTATTAAAAATTAGGTCTAGAAATTAAATCTTCACAAGTCCGAGAATCAAACCCTTTTTACCACTATATTAAAATCACATCAGCATTGGGTCATTCTACTGAAAAATATTATCCCAACTTTTTGAAAAGTTAGACCATTGAGGTTGGTAAAAGTTTGCAAAACCATTATCAAATTCCCAATGATTGAGGAATAATCAAAAACCAAACCAGGTCTTGCTCTTTTAAGATAAGGACTGAACATGAGGGGATACTTTTGTTGTGCTTGGTATTGGAGAAGAGAGTTATCAGGATAATTCAGAGTTGGAAAGTTCTGGTAATTGAGGTTGGGATTAAAGGGTGATGCCTCATGATTAAGCAAGACAGGGTTTGAGAAAGGATTTTGTGAATCACTGGGTTAGAAATGTTTGGTACTTGTTGATCTACACTGCTTAAGTGATGTGATTTTATATAGTGGTAAAAAGAGGTTCGATTCTCGAACTT
>JAJJMC010024209.1:637429-678417 GCA_023531435.1 Papaver californicum | reverse complement strand
TTTTTTTTTTTTTTTTTTATCTATAAAACATCAAATTTCATACATTAATAACTAAAATGTGAATTACAAGTGCGAAAATCCCCACAACGACCAAAATATAATAAAATAATCCAAACAAGTAATACCGAGAAGAGAAAGATCAAAGTACCGTCGAATCTTCCGATTTATGTATTCGGAAAAAATCGATGATTCAGAGAAAAAATCGTGTTAAAAATGATCTCTAACTCCATCCATTTTGATAGAATTTTTTTTCTTAAGAAGATATGCTCTAATAAAAGAGTAATTTATCTAATTTTTAGTGATTAACATTAATTTCCTAAATTACATGAGTAAATATTTTTTATAATTTTTTTTTATTAAAGTCATAAAATACTGATATCTAATAATTTGAATTCAAAACTTATTAATATTTTAATTTAAATAGATGACTTAACGTGATAAAAGAACAAGCACAATTTACTCCTACATAACTATTTATATCTATCGCCCCATTCCTTTAGAGATACGGGTCTTGCATGTTGTTTTAGAGATCACAATGCGTTGGTTTTGGATGCCTAGCATAATTTATTGGATTCAATATTTCTGTTTAAGGTGAATCTTGAAGAACAATACATTCTTTTAAGATAGCACAAGCTAGAGAGGTTTTACTAGAATTTGGTTCGAGTGTGATTTTATCCATGTTATTGTGGCTCTTTCTGGTGATTTAATCCATGTGAATGTAACTTTTTCCGATACTTAACTAGTTATATGGAGTCTAGTTGTTCATTGAGAAAAATATTTGAAATTTCTGTCTTCGATTTAGTTCAGGTTATCTCATATTTATACAAGGAAATACAGTGACAAATTTGTTAATAAACATGGTGTATTTACAGGATCACAATAGAAGGAATTGACCACCTTTTTTATTCACTCAGCTACGAAAAATGATTTTTTTATTTATTATTTTAACATAATAGGAAACAATAGATCGTATCTGTCTTCCTATAAATTTGAATAATTTTATAATATCTTTATCTCTTTATTTTAGTTCTTTTTTTCTTTTTCTCTTTGAGATCCAGTAAAAAAACAAAACAAAAAAAACCTTCACTCTTTGAACCAACCATGAAATTTTGGCCAAAAAGGCAAAATGGTCAATATGCCTCGTATACGGTATATCCGTTTATTCTCATCATTTTTGGTATTCTTTATGAGGGAAACGCAACAAAAAGAAAAAAACACTAGGGGTCCAGGGGCAAGAGGACCAGGGGGGGGCTCAACGGGCAAGAAGACCAGGAGGCTCAACGTATAAGCAAGTTTAGCTCACCGTGGGACAATATCTAGCTAATAAACAAAATCCACGTGAATGATAATTATAATAACAAGAGTTAAACGGCACCATTGTGTACCCTTAAAGCTTAGATTTCAAGGCTATTATTAGAGATAAGAAGTACACCACATTATTTTGTTGTGTCGTTTTCTACACAGCCTTTTTTTCTTCTTTCTTTCTTTTTTTCTCATATTTTGTCTTCATAAATTAATAACTCAAGAGAAAACGAAATAATAGAACTCTTATCGTTTTATGCAATAAAGACAAATTTAAGCTTTTTGAATTTGTTTTTTTATTTTTATTTCGAAAAACAAAAGCAACTCCCTCCACTTATTTCCCGTTTTTCAGCCTCTTACCCGGACACTCGCTTTTTGGTCCGAATCCGGCGATGAACTTTAACTCTTTTCAGCTTTGTTTAGTTTTTCATTAAAGTTTCGGTTTAGACAGATTTTAAAAGAAATAATACAAACAAGTGTGGTTAATGTATAGATAAATCCGACGGTACCGTTGGCTCTTTTTTAAACTCAAAACCACGTTAAACATTTTCTTTTTACATATTTTCTGTAGAAACAATTTTTAATTTTTATAAATTTAGTGTGATCTGTTAACCAGGATAAATATATGTTGGCAAAAACATTCATAGAGTCAGAGGAAATGCCTGAGAAAACTCTGCATCTAAACATTTTAACTATAAAATATGATTATTTATAAATGAAAGAGTAATATAATAAGGAATTTGATGGTGAGTTGGATTAGGTTAACTCTGATTCTGTTGATGACGAAAATGGTGTACAAACTACTACCCATAGGCATAGGTTTCATCTAAATTTCAACAACCACATATTAAATTGGATTAATGCAAATCTCTAAGGTATGGTCCAAATAGTTATTAATATCTCAATTTAAATTAGTTTAGTCGAATACTATTATAATTTGATTTAGCATGTCGATGTTTTTATTTAGAGGCATCCAGCTGTGAGCTTATAATGACCAGCAAACCGGGGGTAGATGCGGCCGCATTGTTCTTATACAGGCAGACAAGTGACATATTCTCTCGTCTGCTATTTTTCTAATGGTTTAGGCAAATCTCTGATATCTCTTTGGAATCTAATTCTCACTGTCTCTAGTCTAAGCAGCCATCATCCCAAGTTTATGGTCAACATGATTTTAGTATAATTAAGTAATAAACTCGAATTGTTGACGCACTTTTTTCATCATGCATTCTTAGTCAAAATACACATATATAGAGTCGAACAGATGAGAATAACGACATTGTGAGGTGCATGGAAAGAGAGATTTATGTTACTTAAGGAGTGGTGATTGAGCTGACTATTTTGAATAATATTACATATGACACTGTTTTTGCTTACTTAGATTCTAATCCAGGAACCTTCTCTAATTGAATGCTATGGACCATAACACGCATCTGGTGAATAGGGGTATAGCTATTGTATAATGTGGGTGTGCATCCAACCCAGCTGGTTTCCAAACCTAAATTTATATGAAAGTTAGGTTTTTAGATTTTTTTTACTTAGTTGCACCTCTCCTAATAAAATACTGCTTCTCCGTAGAAGGAATTTTGGCTCCATCTCTGCTCGTGAGAACTACCAAAAGCGTCTATTTTAGAAATTTGGACAATATAATGTTAATGTTTAATACACGTCTTGTTAATATTTTACGTTGAGAAAAATTTAAAATTGTTAAATTAATAAGAAATGATGAGAAACTCAAAATTGTTGAATCAAGAAAACAGTGATGAAAAAGGCACAATTTAATAGCTACCTGTTCGCCACCCTGGTTGATCGTCGGATAATGACATCCATTACAACATATATTTTTCGGGATACCCCTAATCAGTTTTATAGGATGATCATATCTTTAATTAATGTCTATAAAATGATATTTTTTATCCGATTTAACACTAAAAATATGGTATTATATTTTTTCAAAATACTTTCCCTTATTTAACTTATGTTGTTGAGGTGGTGACGGTGGAAGTTTCGCTAAACCTCGGAGGAAAAACGGTGAATCTTTTAGATAAATGCCATGTAATAATCCTGAACCGGGTTGGAAATCGTTAAACATTAGAAGGGAAACACCAAACCTTAGAGGATGAACGCCGTGTAACTATCTTGAATCCAATGTTTAGGGACAACTAGATAATTACAATGTCAAAGTTAATTATGATATAACTTTTCAGTTAATAGACAAATGACCATTTTATAAAAGGTTTATACAGTGTGATTATTTTGTGAACGGGATTCAGAATGTGCGACTCTTTTAGATAATACTCTTTATTTTTTGATTGACTGCATCAGATTATCCATTGTTAATTGGTATCCGGAATTCCGAATTGCTTAAGGTTACTTAAATGTTGGTTTCCCATATAAAAACATGATAAGGTAATTTAAATGCATTCTTCTTAAACTCCGAAACATATGTTGGTAAACAAGAGACCACTGGAATCGTTCACATCAGCCTTACGTACTTATCTTCTTAATTGCAGTAACTTATTAGATTAACTTAACCGCATCAATCAATTTAACTTCTTGTACTAAATACATCATCCTCATCTGATCTTCAACAAAGACTGGTTCATGAACTTTGATTTCAATGCCCATACAATAAAACTATGAATTTATTTCGATATCCTTGCAAACTCTCTGTACATTATTAATTTTCCCTAGAGAATATAACTCTCTGAATGAAATGAGCTATCAAGATATTAAAAACCAGTACGTACATGATGCATGCACCATGCTCGCAACATACTGCAGCAGTTATTTTCGATCGATAATCCATATCCTGAACAGGACAACGGTCAGGTCATGAACACGTGAAATCTCAACCCTATTAGCCATGACGTATGGAACGAACCCACTTTCATCATGGGAGCAAAACCCTTCATACACGTATAATATGCAGAAGTACGTCCTTGATTTTTTAACTTTACGTGATCGAACTCCCAAAGTTTTGGCAATCCCACCACATTGTCGCTGTATGTTCCATACATTGTATTCAGATAAACTTAATGGGGGGCATGTCAATTTCATCATCAGTGGCAGTACTACTCCCCTTTATGATTTTAGGGACACGCCATTATGGGTACATATGAATGTTGATGAGTTGTTGAGTTTTTATTGGGTACATTGGACTAAAGTGTTTTTGTTCGTCATGAGAGAATGCCAATGGTTGAGAGCAACATGGATAAGAATGGTGTGTTTAGACCTCCCATCAAGGTACCTTTGTCAATTTACTTGTGAAGTTTTCTCCCACCTCGTGAATGAAGAATCATCTAAAATTATCGACATTGATCGTGTACAATACAAACTCGTCAAATTTGTATGAATGTGGGGATAAAATTAGGCAATTTTGTGTGTGTTTTTGTCTATTGATTGGTATAGATGTAGAGTCTTGGTGTGGACTAATCAATTTTTGTTTAGATTGATTCAATTACGAAGATCACGAAGAATCCTAACCAGGGGAGCCAGGTTTTGAGAAATTAATAGGCAAATTACTAATATAAACATATTTTAAAGGTATAAATGAGTAAAAATTAGTTAGTTTAAATTGGACTTCGAAACCAACTGGGATGGATAGGAACGGTATTCCCACCCCTCTATATGGCTCCGCCTCTAATCCTAACTAGAGGAAAAAAAGGTCAGAGGCGGAGACATCAACTCTTGACCAAAGTCTATTTATATATATTTAATAGAAAAATTGGTGATAACTAGTCGAGTGAAAATACCTATCAGGTAGATAGCCTAGTAGTTTAACTCTTCGTTACCCTTTCAGTATAAATACTTTTATCTTATTATGTATGGATATACGGAGAAGTCCACAATCTTAACCTGCCCATTGGGAAAAAAAAAAGCCAAGTTAATTTTGATAGAAAAGGACCTAATCTCTCTAAGTACGATTAGAGAACACCATTACATCATCATTCCATGTATGTATGTTTAGATAAGTTATGATAGCCCATAAACTAGTATCTTTCCGATTATGTTTCATTGTATATTTGTTACAGAATATAGATAATTTTAATATCCAGGTTAAATGATTTCTCATTACTAGAATAAAATGGCAAATTTATTTAATCATTACTAGAATAATAAAAGCAAAGTTATTTAGGCACCTTAGCAGTTAGCACTTAGCACCATTCCTATTTCCTTGGACATACCATATGACCACCAGGCACCAGGTAGTTTGTATGGGCTTTCCTTCAGCATTCATACATCACGTGCATAAAGATAAGGTATATTCTAGTATTGGATTCTCATCACCAATTATATAATTTTACTACTACTTCTGAAGTGTTTTCAGAGTTCAGATTTGGGTGCAGAAATAAATTTAATCCTAGACTATAACACCTTACATTATTGGTATAGTATCTGACGTAAGGGTAAGTTCCTGCTACGAAAATATTAATATTCTTACTCTTTCTCTAATCTCTATACTCCTCCATTAATGTAATACTAGTTATTTACAGCAGGCACTAGCTTTAGTATCCGATGTTATATTATTCAATGACCAAACTGATTTTTTTCACCAAATCTCTGTACAATGTAGTAATTAACTTAACTCTCATTAAACTAAGTACTTAAAAGCTTGATAGAGATATCATACTCTCTTAATCCCCGTGATATCTCACTTTCTTAGTAGTCTGATTTTACTTCTTAATTCTATAAAGCCAGCCAGGATACAACCAAAACATCCATATCCATTTGCTTACTTCATCTATTTAAACTCACATTCTTCTCCATCAAAACCCACATCATCTAATCTAACTAAAACCCTTGCAGCTGCTCCTTAAACCCACTTCTCCGAAACTAGCAAAAATGGGGTCTAATTCTAAAATTCTTAGTCTTGTAGCATGTTTTCTTGTTGTCTTAAGCTGTTCATGCAATGGTAGTGCAAGAAAACTCACTTCTCTTTACAAACCACCACCAATGGTGCTCAAATACCATAATGGCAAACTTCTTGAAGGAAACCTCCCTGTATCAATTCTATGGTATGGTAAATTCACACCCACACAAAAATCCATTGTTTCTGATTTCTTTCTATCCTTAAACCCATCATCAAAAAACCTTCTACACTCATCAAAAACAACAACGAATCCTTCTGTTTCTCATTGGTGGGAAAATGTTCAAACCTACATGAAAAATGCACAAAAGAAACAAACCCATATCACACTATCTAAACAAACCACAGATGAGAATTACTCGCTAGGAAAAACCGTCACAAAATCACAAATCTCCGAGTTGAGTCAGAGAGTTAACTCAAAACCAGGTACAATCACACTCGTCTTAACTGATAAAGATGTTACAGTTGAAGGATTCTGTATGAGTTCTTGTGGATTCCATGGTTCTAACAAAATGAAAAACTCAGCTTTCATTTGGGTTGGTAACTCAGTGACTCAGTGTGCTGGTCAATGTGCATGGCCGTTTCATCAACCGATTTATGGACCACAAGATAAACCACTAGTTGCACCAAATGGTGACGTTGGTGTGGATGGCATGATTGTAAATATTGCTAGTCTATTATCGGGAACTGTGACAAATCCCTTCGGTAACGGTTATTTTCAAGGTACGGCTGACGCGCCGCTTGAGGTTTCATCCGCGTGTCCTGGGGTTTATGGGAAAGGGGCGTATCCAGGGTACGCAGGAAACCTATTGAGGGATACGTCTACCGGTGGAAGCTATAACGCATATGGTGTGAATGGTCGGAAGTATTTGTTACCTGCTCTGTTTAATCCTACCACGTCTGAGTGCTCTACTTTGGTATGAGATATAATAGCAAGTAGTATGTGGTGGGATTTTAATAGCCACACGTGTACGCGTGAGGTAGTTTTAAGCTATATGTTTATACAGATAAAATGAAAATTTAATAATCATCTTTGTTAGTCTTGAACGGTTGTGGTTGATTGATATCATCGTAGTGTGTTCTATCCAGAATAGCTCAGCTGACTCTAGTGCAGTTGTGGTGGGCTTGTACAATCTCAAAATCTCAATACAGGTCCAGAGTATCTTTATTATGGCCCATTAAGATTTGAAACTTTGAACAATATGTTGATAGTAAATTTTTTTGATAACACAGATGTGTAATTTGGCTTCAGTGATGTTTGAAACAATCTTAGGAAATCGGGTTCATTGTGAAGACACAATATGTTGAAGGCATAGTGGAGTTTCCAGGGGAAATTTGCCTCATAGTTGTAGCTCTAAATATGCTGATTTTTATGTACAAGGAGCAATTTCAGGGCAGCTCTTCAATTGTGCTGCCAGTAAAATATGAAATAGCTAGGGTACTCTAAATTACAGGGCTTATAATTGAGGTATCTAAGATATGGTTATCAAATTCTATGAGGGATCACCACCTGTCTCTTTTTTAAAAAATAAAAAAGAAATATTTTGGGTTTGATGTATAACCCATGAAAAGAATTTTTAAGAGCCCATCTTATATAGAAAGAAAATAAGAGGCCTAAGGATGATAGCCCAAGTAGAGTTAAAGTTGGAGAAATTTCTCTTTTCCTTTTACACTTTTGAGGAAACTCCAAGGAGTTGGGGGATAATCTGATAGGTGTCCGACGTACAGGATCTCATTCAAAAGTTATTCCTAAGTTTTTACATTACCTTTTCTATGTTAGATCCTATAACCAGTGAGGGTATTGGTCTAACGTTAGTTGATTATGCAGGAAATACAATTGAAACAATAAGAACCCATGGTATGCGACACGAGAGGAATTAGAGGTGATGGGAGGGGAAGCTACTTTCTAATGGGCAATATAATGGAATGGGTACAGTATTATATTCCAAAGCGATTTAGATCCTATTTTAACGCTGTTCAAAGGAATATATGCAAAAAGCAATGAAACATAGATACACCATAAATAATGATTTTGGAGATAAAACCAAAAAAAATATCAACTTTAAAGTCTTATCTCTCATTTTGATTAACAGGATAGAGATAACGTGGGAAACAAATGTTTGAGTAGGGAAAACTCTTAAACTTCAAATTCTAAATTCGGTCCCTTTTATGTGGCTGTTGGAATCTTGCAACAATGAACAACAACGTTAGATGTATTAGAATAATATATAAAGAACTGAACTGAAAACCACTCTACCACGGACAACTACGAGGACAGAATCACAGGTTCAACAAGTTTTCCTTAACACATTAGTTCGCGGGTATACTTGAGAAGAGTAATGCTAAACCCCAACGTGCGAAGATGTTTCCAGGATAAGACTGTTCGATATAGCTTGTATCAACACAATACAAACTACCCACTCTTGAACTTAGCAACAGGGAAGGAAAGAAAATAAACACTCAAAAGCGCAAAACAAAACGAGAAGATGGCGAAAAGAAGACAGGATAGTAGCCGCTTCAAGGATGATTTGAAAACAGATTTTCAAGTTGTATTTATAGGAGAAAGTTACTTGCAAATCACGGTTTTGTTTCTTGTAAAACAATTAAAAACGAAAAAGAAATTTGCCCATAAATAAAACTCTTAAAGAAAATATTTTTGAAATTAATTTCCTAAAGAAAAACTTGTAAAAATAATTTCGAGTAGACATAGGACTTGTTACATGATATTCACACATATGGCATTGTTTTCCCACCCATTCCACCCATGTTTGTCTAAATATCCATATGAGTATAGTTATATAGTGGACATCCTTCTCTAGAATACCCAATGTAGAACTAAACTAAAGAGTTTCATTCACTCAAGGAAATGAGTGAGCATCCATAGAACCCTTAGGTCCTAAGATCAATTCACACCAAGACCAAAAATATTTAGTTAAAAACTCATTTCTCCAATAATCCCCCACATGAATGAAATCTCGGTAAAAAGCGAAAAATCAGAATGCCGAAAATACCATATAGGCAAAGGTGTCCATCAGGTCTTGAACCTTTACTTAGTGAGAAGTTACTGAAACTACTTGCTAGAGACCGTGAACGCGATGTCTTGAACTTCTAGCGTTGATGTAATTTGCAATAACAACCACGCATGATATCCTCCCGGCGTTGCTAAGTTCGTGCCGTAGTGTCTATTTTGGCCCTGACGTAAACTGCTTCTCATAATGCTATAGAGAATTCGCTCAAATTCTCATAGGAAGCGGCCCACTTCCTCATTCAGATAGGTGAGTTCTATCAAGAGTGTTACTTCTACATCCCACTTCAATCTTAAATTGAAACTATAGAGTTCATTAAGACTTATTAAAAGTCACACTATCACATCAATACACCATAGGGAGGGACAGAGAATGTAATTCTCTTGATAGTGCATATCTTTAATCACCAAAAATTAATTGTCTCATTGAACCTTCATCTTGGGATCTCCAGTTAGTAAGGTTGAGTATCCTTCATGGCAATTTTTATTTCATGAGCTTAAGTCCCATCCCCCTCGATCCAGCACTAACTATCTCTTTAGACAATCCTTTCGTCAAAGGATCTACGATATTCTCCTTAGATCTCACATGGTCAACGGTAATAACGCCAGTAGAGATAAGTTGTTTCAGAGAATTATGTCTTCTACGAATATGTATAGAATTCCCGTTATAAACACTGTTCTTAGATCTAGCTATCGCAGACGTACTATCATAGTGTATAGATATAACTGGCACAGACCTATGCCAGATAGGAATGTCTTCTAAAAAGCATCTTAGCCATTCATCTTCCTCTCCTGCTTTATCTAACGCAATAAACTCCGATTCCATAGTGGAACGAGCTATACATGTCTGTTTGGAAGATTTCCAAGAAACAGACTCTCCTGCTAGAGTGAATAAATACCCACTCGTAGACTTAGACTCCTCTGAGTCTGTTATCCAGTTTGCATCACAAAATTCTTCAAGGATGTCAGGGTATCCTTCATAATTCAAACAGAAGGACATTATGTATTTCAAGTACTTCAGCACTCTAATAAGTGCATCCCAATGCTACCAAAGACAGTCACTTGGGGAGAAAGAAGTCATATTCAGGGTACTATCACTTTAGGAGAAGAGGATAAAGGTAAGAAAATAATAATTCCTAATATGGATACAAGGGGCAGTAAAAGAATTACAAGTGAAAGTTTCTTATCAAATTAGACAGGGGTTACAAGTGAGCCAATTTTGCAACAAAATACCCAAGAATGACATGTTCTAACACATGAAACTGATGAGAAGGTATATTTTAAACTTGTTTTACTTGCCAAGAGCCTTTATCTTAACATTTTTCTTGGCACTTTTTCTTGTTTTTTATTTACTTTATCTTTAGTTTTTCTTGTTGCTTTGAAAGCATATTTCAAAACACAGGTTAAAATCATGGAAATATTAGATTGGAATGTCCAAGGGATTGGAAAGGCCCTAACCAAGAATAATTTGAAAAATGAAATTTCTATACACTCCCCAAACATTGTTTTTTTTTATATGAAACTAAAACATGATTTTCAAAAATGAAAATTATCCAAAGAGAATTTGGATACCCAATTTTTTGGATTCAGAGTTCAGTAGGTTTTTCAGGAAGCTTTTGTGTCCTTTGGAAAGATGGTTCCCATATTGAACTTGTACAAGAGGAAACCAAACTTGTTTCTGTTCTGTTAAAAACTGATGCCTCTGTGGGAGAATGGATTTTAACTTGTATTTATGGAGCACTAAAGGAAAATAAAAAATTTATCCAATGGTCTGCTATAGAGCAGTTGTTCAATAGTTATCAATTACCCTGACTTCTTATAGGTGATTTTAATACTACTTTACATGCTTCTGAAAAAGCTGGTGGTTCTGAGGGGATATATCTTAATCACCAATTTGTTGCTCAGGTTATTAGGAATATATGCCTCACAGATGTACCCTGGGCAGGTGATCCATTTACATGGTCTAATCACAAACAAGGAAATGCATTATTTAGAGTAAGACTTGACAGAGCTATGGCTAATACTGCTTGTCATTCTCATTTTAATAATGCACAACTCTTGAATTTTTCGTATGTAGGGTCTGATCATGCTCCTGTTTTATTGATTACTAACCCAGATTGTAAGAGAATTTTTTGACCTTTTAGAAATACTGGTTCTCTTATCAATAATGTATGGTTGTAATTGATAATGTTTGGTTAGATTCAGGTGATATAAGTATTCATGATGAATTGTCTAATTCTCAACATGCCTTAGCACATTGGAGTAACAACATATTTGGTAATTTACAGAATTGTATTGAGCATATCAAAATTTAACTGGATAATATGTCTCAATCAGATCCTCAAGCTGAACTAACATCTCAGTATAAGAACTTGCATTTAGAATTGTCTCATTTGAATGATATTCATAGTCAACATATTAGACAAACATCTAGAGATAATTTCTATGCCTATGGAGATCGAAATACTAAGTGTTTTCATGCTAGGGCTAATTTTTGAAGAAGAAGAAATCACATTGCATCTCTTCAAAATAGCTTAGGCTTATGGTATAAGGAAAGTTCTCAACTTGAATCACTGCTCACAAGTCATTTTCAGCATATTTCGACTACTTCTCAACCTTCTAGAGATGATGAGTTATTAAGCATGATTCCACCATGTATTACAAATGAGAATAATGTTTTATTGCTTAAAATCCCTGTTGATGAAATAGAGTAGTTGTTGCCTAAATTCCTTCTTGGAAAGCACCAGGGCCAGATGGCTTTCACATTGGTTTTTATAAGCACTGTTGGGAGAAAGTACAACATGATGTTATTACTTTAATTCAATTTTTTTTATTAGTACTCATGAACTATATGCTAGCATTAATACTACTTATCAGATTCTTATACCAAATAATGATTGTCCAGCTACACCTAGTGATTTCAGGCCCATTAGCTTATGTAATACAACATATAAAATTATAACAAAAATCATGGTTTATAGGATAAAACCTATCATTGCTAAGATAGTTTCTCCTTATCAGACTGCTTTTGTGCCTGAAAGACATATACAAGATAACATAGTGATCGCCCTTGAATTACTCGACACTATGAAAAGAAAAAGAAGAAGATAGATATGGTACTATTGCTATTAAAATAGATATGTCCAAAGCCTTTAACACGCTGGAATATACATTTATATATGATATACTTAAACAACTTGGATTTGATACTGGCTGGTGTGACATGATAATGCAATGTATTAGTACTCCTTTTATATCTCTACTTTTGAATGGAACTTCCTGTAGACCTTTTCAACCCACTAGAGGTACCACCAAGGAGACAGTATCTCCATATTTGTTTATAATTTGTATGGATGCTCTTTCTCGTTTATTTTCTCATGCTGAGCATAATAGACATATTCATTGTGTTAAACCATCTCAATCTGGGGCAACTATTTCCCACTTATGTTTTGCTGATGATATTTTGTTTTTCTTAAAAGCTAAAAACTCTGAAATTCAATATGCTCAGACCATTCTAGAGAGATTTAGCAAACCATCTGGCCAAGTTATCAATCCTAATAAAAGTCTAGTGGATTTTAGCAGAAAAATATCTAGGCATTGACAATCTGAGATTGCTAGTTTGCTTCAAATGACACCAATGAAAATGTCAGATAAATATTTAGGTGTGCCTCTATTATCAAAAGGTCAAAAGTATAGAGTTTCAAACCTCTAGTCCAGCACATGCATACCAAATTAGATGGATGGAAAGAAAAACTCATTCCTCAGGATGGTAGAGCCATTTAAATCCAATATGATTCTGTAGCTCTTTATCAAATGTCATGCTTTCCTTTGCCAGATGATATTATAAAACAACTAAATATATTACAAAAAAGGTATTGGTAAGGGCATCAGCCACGCAAGAAAGGTTTTAATCCGAAAGCCTGGAAACTTTATGCTTTCCTAAACAACATGGAGGTATGTCCTTTAAGAATTTATTCAGGTTTAATCTTGCAATGCTTACTAGGATGGCCTGAAGATTAATTAATTCTCATAATGACTTGTGGGTAGAGTTATGAAATCTAAATACTTTGTAAAATATTCACCCATGTATTATATTTCTAAGAAACAATCTTCCTGGATTTGGAGAGGAATCACAAAGGGGATAGAGATAGTTAAAAACATCATGTATGGGAAACAAGTGATGGTCAAAATATCAGTATACGGTCAGATATTGGATTAGATCTAATTCTCCATCTTTAGTTAGACCTACTGACCACCATTTACAGGACTACACTACAGTTTCCCAATTCATAAATCAGTTTTCACAAGAGTGGGATCTCCCAGATCTTGCTAAGCTATTTCCTTAGGATCAGATTGATAAAATTATTGAGATTAGGATCCCTAGATATGGACAAGATTGTATTAGATGGGCTTTAACAACTTCTGGTAATTTTTCTACTAAATATGTGTATAATGCTTTAATAGCCGATCAATGCAATTGTTCTAAGCAGGAACAAAAGAATTGTCTAAATTTATAGCACATGAAAACTCTACCTTAATTTAAACTTTTCATTCGGAAATGCTTACATAACATGTTGCCATTTAAAACTTATATAAATAGATTTGGTATTGTGTTTGATGCTTTATGCCCTATTTGTAATTCTGATATGAAATCATTTGATCATCTCTTCTTTTCTTGTTCTTTTGCTAGAGCTATTTGGTTTGTTTTATGCCCAGAAATTATATCTGTCGTACCATTTTATACTTCTCTAAAAGAATGGATCATGAGTTGGTTCTCTATTAAGTCTAATAATGTTTATTCTAAAGCTCAATATTTGTATATGGCAACTTTATGGTACATTTGGAGAATTAGATGCAAAGTTTGTTTTGAACATTTTAGCCTTAACCTTATTTTTGTAATTCAACAAATAAGAATTCATTTGGATTCTATGATCCAAACTCTGTCTCTTTACAAAAAGTTGAATTTTAATCTATCCTTAATTTTCAGGGACTCGAAAACATGATTTTACTCCCGCTTTGTTAAATACCCATAAAAATAGTATTATAATGTTTGTTGATGCTTATGTTGGAATTTTTTTTTACAGGATGTGGAATAGTATACTATGGATCAGATGACCAATTCGCAGCTGCAAGATGTTGGACCACTGTCGCAGGTTTAGTAATAGAAGCAACAGGACAAGCCTTGCTCTCAGCTATAGACTGGGCCAGATAATTACAGAAAGACAAAAGTTAATTTCATCACTGATAATCTCTCATTAGCCAATGCGGTTAATAGAGAATTTTCTAATATAAGTGGAAACTCTTATCTTATATTTAAAACTACAATAACAAACTTTTGGGATTTTTTATTTTTTTATAAAAATATATAAACCGTAATCTTAATGGAGCAGCCGATGTTTTAGCAAAACTAGCTAGAAAAACAAATATCCAAAATCTATGGTTAAATGAGCCTCCATTTTGTATATCTAGATATTTTTTCTTTTTTTTATAAATTCTAATGTGTGCGAATAAAATTTTAATTTTTATTAAAAAAGAGATAAATTTGGCGTTAAAAATTATTCGAGTGTCCGAGTAATGGTGAAGGCGGGCTTGCACAACCATAAAAGGAACGTGCCTCAAACCACGACCCTAGTTCCCTTCTCTTTATAATTCTGTCGGTGAAACTCTGAGTAAATTCATTGTGATACTGATACCTGCAAACAATGCCACGAATCAGCAAATTAAACAACAACAAAAATCAAATCATATTTCAGGATCTCTTTTCTATACGTACATTAAAAAATTCAGAAAAAAAAAACTAACCTTTCCAACATCTACTATTACTGCTTTACTCTTTTTTCTTTCTCTCTCAATTCTCACTGATAAAAATCAGAGTACTCTGTTTTCATGTACATCTTTTTTCTTTCCCATACCCAATTACTCTGTTTTTCTTTCTTTCTTCTGATTCCATTCAATCAACAAACAAACAGTGTCATAATCATAAACCAATTTCTGGTTAACCCCTAAAGTTTGATTCAGGGTTTCTATGAGATTTCATCAATCAATAACAGTCCCTCTCTGTTTCAATTTGGTCCCACCACCACCCCTACTCTCCCTGTCTCTACAAACCTAGTCTTTTTTTCTCGTCTTGCTCTTTTCACTGTCCTCTTCTTCTCTGTTCAACAATTTTGAGGTGAGACCACACCAATTTATGTCACTTCATCATAAACTTATCAAACAATCTTCCAATAACTCTTTCTCTCCATCTCTTATACACTGTTTGCAAACTAGTAGTACTACTACTACTACTACTACTACTTTTCTTTACTTTCAACTTGAAGAAACAGAGAAATTCTTTGATTCTCCAACTTGGTGTGTCTTTAAGTTTTACTTTAAACAGTTGTTTTCCAATGGTGATGAACAGATAAAATTAGTTATCATCATTATCATCATCATCATCATGTCATGAATAATATGAATTTATTAAATCCAGACTTTCTTCTCTTTTCAATCACTGTTCTTCATTTTTTGTTTTTACCTGTTTCTTGCTTCCATCATAAACAACAACAACAATGGCTCAATTCACCATCACAACCTCCTACTCAGGTAATTAAGATAATTATAATCATGGGTTTTGAATTTGATTGAATTTCATTTTGCCATTTTGGTTTCCAAATGAGTTTTCATCAAATTTGCAGGGTTTTGTAATGGAAGATAAGTCGAGGTTAGGATCAACACCACCAAGTTGTTATAATCGGTGTGACCATTGTAATCCATGTATGGCTGTTCAAGTGCCAACACCAATTCGTGACAGATTTAAACCTGGTTTAAATAAATTGGTTCCATTAATGAAGAAGAAGAATGAAGAAAGAAAGACTGATTCATTGTACTCAAAATCATCAGCAGGTAATGATCAGTACACTAATTACAAACCATTAGGATGGAAATGTAGGTGTGGAAATCACATTTTCAATCCTTAAATTAATCGCATAATCGATGAAGAAACTGTGATCAGATTAATAATTAATCTTGTATTGTTCTTGAGATTCTCTGAAGAACAAGTAGGTAACTCTTATTATTATTCTACCCTTTTCATTATTATACTGTAAATACATACAGGGGAGGTGTAATATGTATTTTTCTCTCTGTTTTGTGTATAATTTTTTTTCTAATATGGTATTAGGGTGCCCCTTAACAGTCATATTGCATTGGATTCTTCTCTAGTTTCTACTGTTTAAAATTGGATTCTCCCAAGTCCATGCCATGGTCATCAGACATCACCACACCCCTTATCTTCCAGGGATCTTAAACTAGGGCTCATAATTCAATCCTCTTCTCTGAAATTTCTGAGAGGCTATGTTCGTCATATGAATAGTAGAACTTTTGTTCATATCTACAGAATTATTGGTTTTTGATTTACGGAGATGTTCTGACTTCTAAGTTGTGTTAGCAAATTTTAGTGCCACCAAAAGGTTTAGAACACAATGTGTGTTAAATTTATCAGTTTTACAAAATTAGGAAGAAACTTTAAGTTATATCGACGAAAATTTTGATACGGGTGAAGACAAAATTGTTTGAAGCACCGATAGAATCGGAAGATTAGTAATAAGATTTAAACTGATATCAAACTATGACACTATCCCACATTGTAATTTCTAGAAATAAAACCATGGTTTATATTGGGATTATCATTTTTATTTTATATTTATAGGATGTTTTGATACAAGATGTAAAAATATTTTACTCCGTGAAAATTTAACTTGTTTGTTTCTAGAAATTATTCTAAAATTATATATCTAAGTTTATTTCGGACTTTAAAACTTGATAATGTTTAAAAGCTAGTTCGTTTTTGATTTATAAAGATGTTTATGAGATAAAATCTAGGCCAAGACTAGACATTCAAGATCTTGGCATAGGCAATGGAGTGCTAGAGAATTGAACAAAGTTAGTCGAGTGAACATGTGATGCGATCATGAGTGAAATTGATGAATTTAGTTTTCACCTAGTGGAGGTGGAGGGGCAGCGTCTGTTTGACCAGGATGTTGTTGACCAAGGAGACATGTACTGTGGATTTCATTTAATAGTTCTGATTTTTTTTGGTAGGCTCATAAATTTGAATGGACCATGCTATTCCTATATCCTTGCTGTTGCTACCTACTCGTGTACTTGTTCTGCTTCTTTTCTAGACAGACAGTTAAATTTTTAATGTGAAGTTTTAAGATGTCGTGCTTTTGTGGCCATGAAAATGCGCCAAGAACAAATCTTTGTTGGTGCCCAAGACAGGGAGAAAGACAACTTCTATACGTTTAGAATGTTTCAGCGGGATTGTTATGGTAGATGCGGCACTCACCGATAAAGAATGAGTTGAGGTGTATCTTAATTGAACATTCACAACTTTGATCAAACCGGTCTTTTCTAAAAGTAAAATAGTTAGAAATTAATTTGAACATAAAAAGATATAAATGAAGTCGAAGAAGACACTTGAACACCAGAAAATATCATAAAAAATGCCACAAAAGCATTTTGATGATCATGAGAGAATTAGATTGCTCATGTTCATCACAGAAATCATCTACAATGTTAAAACCAGAAAAAGTTTTTTCAATAGCAGGTGGAGATGAATAACGAGAAGCAGTATATCTATATGAATATTTTACAGCTGAATGACCAACTCTTTTGCAAATCTGGCACTATGACCAACTCTTTTACAAATCTGATATTCCATTGAAAAAAAATCCACAACAGTGGAGCTAGACTTGTCAAGTTTCTTAGGTTTAGAACTAGTTTTTGATTCAAACTTAGATTTAAAAGCCGAATCATTATTTTTAGAGAAATTATGATATTAAGAAGAATGATTACCTCCAGTTCGTTTGATGTAGAAAGCAGTTATAGTAGAAGGATCCAAAAATGCAGATGAAAAGGATTCTTAACGACTAACAATCCACTATTCATGATTAAGAAGTCGAGATCAAAGACCTGAAAAAGTAAAAGGAGTGTCTCCATTATGAACCATAATGATAAATTAATCAAACTCAGAACCTAAACCATTCAATGTATGCATATATAACAAGATCTGCATCTGACACTCTATCTTCAATAGAGGCCAGCTGATCAGATATAGCCTTGATTTCATTAAGAAATTCCAGAATAGATAATGAATCAATTCTTCCACCTAATTTTGTTTCTCTCTTATCCATTAAGAATGGCTAATCATTATAAAATCCTTATGAGTTCTCTACCTTTTGAATATCTAGGAGTTCCTATTTTTCAGGGTGCCCCTAAGAAAAGGTTTTTCCAACCTATCCTTAACAGAATTAAACTAAATTTTTTTGCCTGGAAGAGTAAATCTCTTTCCATGATGGGTGTTTATGTCAAAATTTTTATTAACAAAAACAACCAATGATTTATCAAAAGATCTAGATTGAAATCCTTACAATATATTTGCTACACTATATCATCAACATATTCAAATCAAATCATATGAACACATCAATCATAAATATTAAAGAACAACAACTCACCAAATTGGACATTCAATTAGAACTATATTTATCAAGTTCAAGATTTTTACAAGTATGGAATAAATATATTCATACCTTAATAATCTCATATTACTCTCTAAATACATACCTAATAGCTTTCTTTTGATTCCCCTTTTTTTCCTTAGTCTTCTTTTCTCCTCCTTTTTTTTTCCGACCCCCTCTTTGATGAATGAACTTCTTTATTTATAGGTCGTTCAATGGGTCCCTCTCTTTTTCTTCTCTGTCTATCCTTTATGCTTGATGAATCATGTTTTCCCGATCTTGTCTGTCAATTTATTGGTTATCGTTCCGCTATATTCTTTTGGTCCGATACCTCTTATCTCGTTACTTCCTTACGTTCTCTTTATTTTAAGATTATCTTTGGATCAGGATCATCGTGCGGTTGACATGCAGATTCTTGCTTATACATTGTCATGCTTTCATCTTTTTGGCCCGTAACCTTATATCATTGACACGTGTCTTTCGTATTCTATGAGTCATCTTCTTCCCGATCCTTGGTTTCAATCTCCTATTTTATGAGTCATCCTCTTCCCGGTCCTTGGTTTCAATCTCATATTTTATGAGTCATCCTCTTCCCGATCCTTGGTGTCAGTCAAACAGCTAATGTTAGTATTTTCACTTTCCCGATCTATAGATATTTAATGCTCTTACTTTCCCGTTCCATTCGCATTTAATGCTCTTACTTCGATCAGAACAGTTCTACTTTCCCGTTTTTACGTGTCGATCATGCGATGATACTTTCAGTCTTTCACATCTGTCATCCATTCAAACTTTTATAAGACTTTGATTGTGTGCTTCTCGCTCTTCTATGAATTTGTGCTTCGTTCCTAATCGTTGGACATGTGTTATCTTGACTTTTATTCTCCAACAATGGGTAGAGTTGAGTTAGATCCGTAATAGTTAGCTCTTCATTATATAACTAATATGTATGAATGGCCGAAATCTTGTATTCATACTCTGGAGCGATGGATGAAAAACTTTATTTGGTCCAGAGATATTGCTGTAAAGAAACATATTACTGTTGCTTGGAAACAACTTTGTCTACCTTCTGTAGAGGGAGGTTTAAATATTTGTTCTATTAGAAGTTTGAACAACGCAGCTTTGATGAAGACAGCGTGGCGGATTATGGTGTGCAACCCAGATTGGTGTAACTTTATTCGTGCACGGTTCATATCCAGAAATCCAGAGAAGTTCACGTACAAGAGATTTTTCTATTTTGCATGGTATCGTTAAACAATGGCGTATTCTCAAACCTCATGTCATATGTATGGTGGGCAACGGGAATAATATAGACTTTTGGAGGGACAGATGGTGTTTTCAGAGCTTGATAAGCCACTCATGGACTACTTACACTTGGACGCTAATACAAATGTAAGTGTTAGTGAGGCAGATTGTATTGTACAAGGAGAATGGAATATTCCCAATAGTATCACAGATGCTGGCTTGATAGATCACATTAAAAATACTCCAATGGTTGTTGATATGGAGGATAAATTGGTTTGGGTCCAGAACAAAACATGTACCGTTAGTCTAAGAGATGCTTATGAGTTTTGTAGGCCTCATGGGGTAACTCGGGATATATTCAAAGATCTTTGGGAAGTTAAAGTTCCGCCTAGACGTGCTTGGATTGTTTGGAAGATAATTAATGGGAAGATTACTACAGATGAAATTGCTGGTACTGCTACAGTTTCTTGTTGTAGTTTATGTCCTAATCCTTATTGTTTGGAAACTGCAACACACCTCTTCTTTCTTTGTCCATTTGCAACTTCGATATGGCAATGGATTAGTAGTGTTTTTGATGTTCGGATTGATTCAAATTCAGTAAATGATATCTTTAACAACGTCAGAAACTCGAATTTGTCTACTCAAGTTCGAAACATATTATGGATCGCTGTTGTGAATTGTTTTTGGGTCATTTGGTGGTCTAGAAATAAGGTGAGATTTGATCATGAATCAGTATCTATTGGACAAGGCGCGTCTCAGTTGAAAAGGCTAACTTCGGAGTCTGGTAAGATTGAGAAGGGTAGTATGCGTAACAGTTTGCAAGAGTTATTCTTACTACGTTTTGTTAACATTATTGGTATTACTCGCAAAGCCCCTAAGATCATAGAAGTGTATTGGTATCCTCCGTTGTATAGATGGTTCAAACTAAATGCAGACGGTTGCTCCTTCAGCAATCCTGGAAGAGCCGGATGTGGTGTTGTTATTCGTAACAACAATGCTTTAGTGGTTGGTAGTTTTGTGACTTCCATTTGGTGTAGATACGTTGGTGTCAACTGAATTTTGGGGTGCGATACATGCTTTTAGGATTTCCCAAGCTCGTAATATGCGGAGAATTTGGTTAGAATGCGACTCAATGCATGCAATACTTGCCTTATCGAATATCTCTTCGGTTTCTTGGAAGTTGTTGGTTCATTGGAAAAACTATATTTCTTTTCTTAGGACAACACTGTTTAGATATTCTCACGTATATAGGGAAGGGAATACTATAGGGAAGGGAATACTATAGCGGACGAACCTGATTTCATTAAAAGTTAATGGGAAAGGATAGAAATCCTTCTCCCACTTTCAGATTTCGATAGAATGTACTACTTTCCTTCGTAGCTTTTCTTTTTTTTTCCTTCGGAGGTCAGGCCTAACCCCTTTATTTTTGTTTTGATTTATTTAATTAATAAATCTCACCTTTGAAAGTTTTTCCATATATATATATATATATATATATATATATTAAATATCCTAAACATGTTACTTTCACCACTATCCTTCAAATACTATTAGAACCCAAAACCTTATAGTCTGCTATTAAAGATCCTAGATGGAAGGTTGCTATGGATGATGAATATAATACTTTGCAAAATAATAACACTTGGGACTATGTTTATTTTGACCCTAGTATGAATGTTTTAGGCTCAAGGTGGGTCTATAAGATCAAACTAAAGTCAGATGGTTCTAGTGGAAGGTTGAAGGCTAGATCGGTAGCCAAAGGTTACCATAAGAAAGAGGGTGTAAATTATCATGAGATATTTAGCCCAGTGCCTAAAGCAACTACCATTAGGGTTGTCAGAGCAACTTGATGTGTTAAATGCCTTTTTGCATGGTGTTTTACATGAAAGATGTCTATATGCATCAACCTCAAGAGTATGTTAATTTTTCTAAGCCTGCTTATATGTGTAAGCTGAAGAAATCTTTTTATGGGTTCAAATAGGCACTCAGAGCATGGTTTGAAAGGTTTAACAAAAAAAGAATTCAACATAGATTTATCAGGTTTGTGTCAGATAATTCAATATTTCGGTACAATTCTGGGTCATATGTGCTAATTCTTTTGTTGTGTGTTGATGATATACTTCTTACTGGTAGTTGTTTTTCTCTAATTGACCCTCTCATTACCAATCTTAGTAGTCAGTTTAATATGAAAGACCTATGGGAGATTCACTATTTTCTAAGCATAGAGGCCATGAGGATTCTTCTGATAAACCTATCACTCTCACGCAACGTAAGTACACATTGGAAATACTGACAAGAGCTAAAAATTAAAACCTAAGGTTTTTTAGGAATACAATTTCAAAATGATTATAAATAAAAAAACTTGTTGCGATAACTACAGATGAATCAATAAAAGTAAATATCCTATTAAGAACTCCTTCCTTACTATGGTCCTTACGTAGTTGCACTTGTCTAGCTGAACTCTGATTCATGTGGAAATCGTCGTTCATTCGGTTGCTAATCCCGACAAAACGTTCAATATTCAGATAACATTCATCTTTCCCAAACCACTCAAAAACAAAAGCCCCAAACTTTTTATTATCCCCAAACACTTCTGAAATTCAGACACATAAAAATGGCTTCATCATCACTAATCCTCTCTCAACTTCTTCCTCCAATCTCCTCATCCAATTCCAATTCCAATTCCCACCGTTTCAAATCCTTCTTCCTCACTGATTCCTTCCCCTCTTCCTCCTCTGCTTTAATTTCTTCTTCGAAATCTCTCTCTCAAACACACAGATTCTTCTCTGTTAGTACTAAATTTTCTTCTAAGAAACCCTTTACTGTATCAGCTTCTACTTCTGCTCTTCAAGCACTAATTTTTGACTGTGATGGTGTCATTCTCGAGTCTGAACATTTACACAGACAAGCTTACAATGATGCATTTGCACATTTCAACGTTAAATGTTCTGCTTCAGATATTAAACCACTCAATTGGGATTCTGATTTCTATGATGTTCTTCAGAATCAGATTGGGGGTGGAAAACCTAAGATGAGATGGTATTTTAAGGAGAATGGATGGCCAACTAGTTCAATCTTTGAATCTGCACCTGAAAATGATTCTGATAAAGCTAAACTCATTGATACGCTTCAGGTATATATGGATGTTCTTCTATTCTGCATAATGGGTGTTTGTGTAATTGACACTGATGGATTGTAGTTTTGATTGTAGGATTGGAAAACTGAAAGGTACAAAGAAATAATCAAATCAGGAACTGTAAGTAAGGAGACTTAAATTTTAAGGGTTTCATGCATTTTTAAGTTGAATTGATCGATTTCTGCATACTAACATACTGAAAGTCTGAAACCAGTACCCAGTTCAATTGAAAAATGAATGCAAAGCTGATGTTGTTATCACCAGGTTGAACCTAGACCCGGAGTTTTGAGATTAATGGATGAGGCCAAGACTGCTGTAAGACAATCTTATTTATTGAAAACTTTTAAGTACGATAATTTTCTATCCTGTGTGTCTTGTTTGGCATCCTTTCGGCTTATTGTTCTTCGTTGTTGTAGGGAATTAAGTTAGCTGTTTGCTCTGCAGCAACAAAAAGTTCAGTAATACTTTGTCTTGAGAGCCTTATAGGCAATGTAAGTCCCGGGATCAATACTGTTGTGGTATTAGTTCTACATTTGTACATAATATTGATGTAGTTTTCATTGTTTACATGTTTTAGGATCGATTCAAAGGTCTCGACTGTTTCCTTGCAGGTACATCTTTGATATTAATTTTGTGTGTTTGATTATGCTTTCTCTTTTGCTACATAGGAGTTTACTCTGAACTTGAGCGTTTACCTCTCCTAAAGGAATCAACGTTGCAATCTTTTGCTACATAAGAGTTTGCTTAGTTATCTTAGCGCACATGATTTCATTTGTTTGGTAGTAAAGCTATCTTGGCCAGCATTGGGCTTTGGAAATCACCAAACCCACGCTCACTCATGTCTAGAGTCGAACTTGTTCATGTAGCTAAACATAAATGTCTTTGTAGTACTAATCTTAAAAGGAAGTGTATGACGGAAAAACTCTTGTATGATTTCAGGTGATGATGTCAAGCAAAAGAAGCCTGACCCGTCGATCTACATAACCGCTGCTAAAGTAACCTAAATAAAACTTTCTTTCCCTGAGTACCTCTTAGGTCTTCTCAACAAGTCCTGGCTGAAGTCTGGCTTAGTTCATTCTTCTCTATGTTTTACCTACAAAAGCAGGGATGACATATTGATATTGTTTTCCCGTGTGCAGAGTTTAGGTGTTCCTGCAGAAAGTTGTATGGTGGTAGAGGATAGCGTAATTGGGCTACAGGTAAATATACTTAACAACTCATAGTTTGAGACTATGGGTTGAAATCATACCACATTCTTAAATCCTATACAAAGCGATCATGTGTGCATAGCTCATGCGAGATTTGACAGACTTAACACCATGGCGATCATCTACCATAGTCCGTTTGAGTTGTAAGACAATTTCACTTGAAGCTGCAGACGAGATTCACTGTAGTTCATTCAGCTGGCTAATTGTATTAGTTCTATTGTTTCCTATAACTTCGTAATCTATATCAAGGGTTAAGCAAGTTTTTTGTTTTTTTTTTAACAGGCGGCTACAGGTGCAGGGATGTCATGTGTGGTATCATACACATCATCAACATCTAACCAGGTGAGAGCTTACCTTCTGTAGCAGTAGTTATTATTTGAAACAAAAAAAGCAGTAGTATTTCATACATCTTGAAGCAAAACCAATGACAATTAGGTGTGACATTTTTCCCTTTTCTGCTGGGTTGTTTGTAGGATTTCACAGATGCTATTGCAATCTACCCTGATTTGAGTAACGTAAGGTAATTGACATTCTCATTGTTTTGTATGGCTGATTGATCCTGAGATTTTAATAATTTCTTTACCATATCGCGTTTATTTTACGTTAAATGATTCTCTTCTTGTTGCAGCTTAGAGAATCTAGAACTGTTGCTTCAGAATAGAGCAGTTGCCAAGTAAATTCACCACCTGAGATATATATGCAAATTCTTTTCTGGGCTATTTCACACAAATTCACCCATTTTTTCCCTGCTATACAATATAACATGGTCTAATAAGTTTGCTGTTTCTTCTGCATATAACTCAATCTGTATATTTTTTCCTTGGTATCCTCATTTGACGGTTTGAGAAGTATCACCTTCTCGCTTAGTTATGAGTTCAGGTTGTACTTCTAACCGACCCTCAAGTTTTTCCAGCTCTTTTCTTAAAAGGAAACTTTGTAGGTGATACACTAGATGTTAAATTTCTTAAAACACATCAGTGTACTTCATAATGCACAGACATGACCAGAGATTTGTTCATTGTTATACTTCAATAGACTTTCTATCCATGTTCCTCCAGCTACCTTGGAAATTCTTGTGGCCAAATTTCCCCCCTATAAGACCCGTTAGACTATAAAACAACAGTGAAACAACAATGAAAGGTGGCCGGCATCATCACTTAGCCTGTGGTGCTTCATGTGAAGCCTCTCTATTCTTGCTTAGGTCGGTCTGCCTGGCTTAGCCGTGTTTGACTGTTGCTTTATCATAATAGATTGGGCACCCAATTCAGAGCTCCAAAGATTCCATTCTGATTTAGTTGGTCACAAAATACAATATACCAAATACAAGCTCTTTGATTTGATTATGTCGGCATTGATTTATCAAAAGAATATGTATTTGATTTGGCCCGAAAAGAAAAAAAGAAGAAGATAGTATAGAAAATTATGTTGCTTTTATTTCTGTTCAAAAAACGGATAAAAAGAAAAGAAAAAAGAAAAAGAAAATAATTTAGAACCTTATCTCTTTTGGTTCCAAAATGATAACAATAACTGCCCACATCTATTGAATCCACACCTATTTAACTCTGCCAGGCTCATGTCATCAAATATGTCATATACAAGTCATAACCATCTCTTTTGGTTCCAATTTGTATTATCTTTTCAGCGTTGCTACTGCATGTACCATTATTTGTATTATTAAACTGTATTTCCAAGTGAAAAATTATGAGACGAGTTTTTTACCATTGATTTGAAAATATAGGACTAAATAATCCATGATATTTACAACTCTGATCAAGTTACGTTACAGAAAAATTTCACCAAGAGATCTCAGTTTTTTTTCTTTTGTTATAGATGGGTGTAGAATTACTCGTGAATAATTCCGATTGACTCCTTACGCCCATCCCCCTCTAATGCAGCGTAAAAACTAAAAGTTTACCCTGAATTGTATTCATTCGTAGCCCTGATTCCTGAATACCAAACCCCGACCTTTATATTATTACTTTAACAAATCATAATAGGATTAATCTGCAAAGGAAATTCAGTTGCCAATATATTGAGTTGCTTTCAATAATTAATGGAGTGCATTATATGTGTTTCTGTCTAATGAATACCCTGGAGCTACCATATACCTGTAAAGAGAGTGAAGTAAGTATTGGTTACAACTTGAAAGGTGAAGCAAACATCAGTAGTACGTATGTATATTATTAGTGTAGGGTGGTACCAATGTTACAGTGTACGTATCAACATCAATAAATCTGTACAACCAGAAAATAGGAAACAAACTATCCTCTACCTCACTATTCCTACTGGTTATATTCCATTTAAACAAAACAAAAACATATAGTTTGCATAACAGTAACTGTGGTCGGTAACTATTTAATCAAAACTAAAACTATTAGCAGGCAATTGACGTATTCATTTTTATATTTTACAGCAGATTCAGATATTATAAAATAACAATATTATTCATTTTTATTTTGATAAAATCCAGACGAGCTGCTATAATCACCCACGTTTCTAGGTACCTAAATTTGCAGATTTCATTCATCATCCTATTAATGGTGGATAAATCCACAGCTCTTGGGAATCACAACAATATTTTTCTTGATATACATTCATATTCAACTGGAGTTGTTGTGCAGACATAACTTTCAAATCCTCATTATTGGAACGAGAATATCAAAAGATAACGACACTGTTTTAGACATCACCATGAGTTGATACAAACAAAACCTAACCACATATGGCTAAGCCTTAGCTTAAATTATAGATAACATTTTGGTGGTGAAGACCTAAGTCATTACTATTTGTGCCCAAAAATCATTTTGCTATTTTGGTCAATAGTCAAAACAAAACAAAGTTAGCCCCCTAATTTCATTCAAAGACGTACACAATTGAATCAGCTGCTGTTCTTTTCTTACCTATCCCCGCACTTTCACACCCTCCTTATAAAAACACAGATCTCCAACACTTGAGATGCAGCACAATTTCGATTGCAAAGCATTTTTGAAGAGAGAAACTAAGAAAAAAATACTAGTTAAGAGAAATGGGTTCTGCAACAACTCAAGTTACAGCACATGTGGTATGCATACCATATCCAGCACAAGGTCACATAAGTCCAATGCTAAAACTAGCTAAACTTCTGCACAACAAAGGGATTCATATCACTTTTGTGAACACGGAGTTCAATCACAGACGTTTAATCAAGTCGAGAGGAGTTGATTCCGTAAAAGGTTTACCTGATTTCCAGTTCCAAACAATTCCAGATGGATTACCACCAACTGATGTTGATTCAACACAAGATATTCCTTCTCTTTGTTTATCTACCAAAAAAAACTGTGGAGTTCCATTTCGAAATCTTCTGACGAAGCTTAACGAAACACCGGATGTTCCTCGTGTTAGCTGTGTGATTTCTGATGGGTGTATGAGTTTTACACTTGCGGTTGCTAAAGAATTTGGTCTGCCAGAGTACCTGTTTTGGACTACTAGTGCTTGTGGTTTCATGGGTTATCTCCATTACCGTCATCTCCTGGAGAAAGGTCTCATTCCGCTCAAAGGTACGGCAATATTATCGAAAACCCACATTTTTCTAGGATTGATTTTGAGTTCATATAGTATGTTTTACAGGACATTTTTGTTTCTTGCAGATGAGAGCTGCCTGACAAATGGGTACCTTGAAACTGTAGTCGATTGGATTCCAGGATTTAACAATATCCGGCTAATGGATTTTCCTGCTTTCTTACGAACAACTGACCCAAATGATAAAATGATTGATTACATTCTCGGCGAAACAGAGAATGCAACAAAAGGGTCAGGTATAATCTTGAACACATTTGATGAGTTAGAGAAAGATGTAGTAGATGCAATGCGGTCCGGTAACTTATCACTGCCTCCTATTTATACACTTGGTGCTCTTCATTTACTTACCAATCAAATTCAGCAAACTGATGAGGTAAAATCAATCGGGTCTAATCTATGGAAAGAAGAACCAGAATGTCTAGAATGGCTCGATACGAAAGAACCTAACTCGGTCGTGTACGTCAATTTTGGTAGTATCACTGTCATGACAGCACAACAACTGGTTGAATTCGCATGGGGACTTGCTAACAGTAAGCAAACTTTCTTATGGGTCATTCGACCGGATTTAGTCCAAGGTGATTCGGCAATGTTACCAATCGAGTTCGTCGAAGAAACAAAAGGAAGATGCTTGTTCCCAAGTTGGTGTCCACAAGAGGAGGTACTCAACCATCCAGCCATAGGTGGGTTCTTAACACATAGCGGTTGGAATTCAACTCTGGAAAGTATCTGTGGTGGTGTTCCTATGATTTGTTGGCCATTTTTTGCCGAACAACAAACAAATTGCAAGTATACTTGTGTTGATTGGGGAATTGGATTGGAAATCGATAACAATGTTAAGAGAAATGAAGTTGAGGAGTTAGTGAGAAAATTAATGGAAGGTGAAGAGGGCAAAGAAATGAAGAAGAAAGTCATGGAATGGAAGAAAAAGAGCGAAGAAGCCGTTGCACCCGGTGGCTCATCTTCTGCTAACCTGAACAAGATGATTGACGAAATTACTAAATTCTAGTGCTAAAATTATCAAATTAATGTTGCATTTTACAATTTGTTGATTTTTTTTTTGTCTTGTGAGAATGGTTTGCTTATAATAATAAGGGAAGGTTTATTGTAAACGTGATTTTTTTTTTTAATTTTCATTTTGTAATCAGGAAGGTGTGTCATTTGAACATTTGAAACAACAGAAATGTTTGTGCATTTGTTGATTCGTTCCGGCGCAGTGTCTCTCCCTCAAGCGCGGTAGATGCTCATGCTGAAACGTTTTTCTAGTCATTCTTTTTACCGCTTCTGAATCACTCCTGAGAGCTGAAACAGAATAAGTATTCTTGTGTTGATGCTTATTGTAACTTTTCATTTTTATCTGCATAAAACTTGTCATGGTCCCAAAATACAAGTAATGGACTCTTCACTACAGGACTACAGCAAAGCCACCTTCAACCCTATCCACAGGGGAAGGAGGCCGGTTAAACCCCTGACCTTTCATATTGAGAGGTAACAGGACATCCACCCTACAAATTTACTAGGTAAAATGCGACAATTTGCCCTGTCCTTTTACGGAACGATAACCACGAACCACAGATGCAATTTCAAATAAGGTGATGTTAAATGTTTGACTGCAATATAATAAGCAATTCTTGCATCTCACGTATTTTGTTCTATATCAAGGAAGACACCTAAGCTTAGAGTTCTGCAACTTTCCATAGTTTAGATAAGATTAGATTGGATTAGACGAAACAGTATGGAGAAGATTCATATAGTTTGCATCCCATATCTACTCCAGAGTCACATAAATGCCATGATGAAGCTAGCAAAAATTCTTCATTTCAAAGGCTTTCATATAACCTTTGTAAACACAGAATTCAATCATCAACGTTTGCTCAATTCAAGAGGGCCAGATTCGGTTAAAGGCTTACCTCATTTTCGTTTCGAAACAATCCCTGACGGTCTTCCACCTCCAACCGATCCAAATGCTAGCCAAGATTTCGTAGCCATTTCCATCTCCATAGAAAAGAATGGCCTAGAACCTTTCCAAAACCTTATCCATAAACTCAATAATACTAAATGTTCAAATGTCCCTCCTGTGAGCTGTATAGTTTCTGATAGTTTTATGAGCTTCACTTTGCAAGCAGCTAAGGAGTTCGGGATCCCGGATATATTATTCTGTCCCATTAGCTTCTGTGCTTTCGCATGTTTTCTGCACTTTCACCATCTTATCGAAAGAGGTCTCGTTCCACTTAAAGGTACACAAAATTGAGAAATAATTGGATTACTGGTGCGGAGAATCTATTTGCATTCATAAACTTCATTGACGCTATTGTGCGTATTGCAGATGAGAGCTGCTTTACAAATGGGTACATGGAGAATACACCAATCGACTGGATACCCGGTATGAAAGATATCAGATTTAGAGATTTACCAGGTTTTGTTCGAACTATGGATCCCAATGATGCCATCCTCCATGCTTCAATGACAGAAATTGGAAGAACTTATGATGCTACGGCACTGATTTTCAATACCTTTGATGCCCTGGAAATGGAAGTGTTGGATGCATTCAAGTCTCAATTGTCACTGCCGCCTATATATGCCGTTGGTCCTCTTCAATTACTCCTCAATCAGATTCCACAAAGTGAGTCACTGTCTCTTGGATCAAATCTGTGGAAAGAAGATACCGAGTGTCTGAATTGGCTTGAATCCAAAGAACCCAACTCAGTCGTGTACGTGAATTTCGGCAGTGTCACTACTATGACTACTCAACAACTCCTCGAATTCGCATGGGGACTTGCAAACTGTAAGCATAACTTCTTATGGATTATAAGACCTGATCTTGTAGTTGGTGAGTCGATGATGCTGCCGCCTGAGTTCATAGAAGATATCAGGGGAAGAGGACTGCTAACGAGTTGGTGCCCACAAGAGGATGTCCTCAATCACCCATCAATAGCTGGATTCTTAACACACTGCGGTTGGAACTCGACGTTGGAAAGCTTATGCAGTGGAGTTCCTGTTCTATGCTGGCCATTTATAGGAGACCAACAAACAAACTGCAGGTACTCATGTCATCATTGGGGATTCGGCATGGAGATTGATAGCAATGTGAAGAGAGATGAAATTGCAAAGGTGGTGCGAGAATTAATGGAAGGAGAGGAAGGTAAGAAGATGAAGAAAAGAGCCTTGAACTGGAAGAGGAAAGCGGAAGAAGCCACTTCACCTGGTGGTTCCTCTTATGTTAATATGGACAAGATTGTAATCGAAATACTTGCTAGCAAAATTGCAGACCAATAAAGATTATTAGTTCATTATTCATGAATTCAGAAATATTACTACCCAATAAAATAGCAACTTCAGCTGGTGGTTCCTCCTGTGCTAACATGGACAAGATTGTAAACGAAATACTTGTTAGGAAAATCAAAGAGCAATATAATTCAGATTGTTGGGACTCGGGTAAAATTTTGTTCAATTAGCTTACTAAAAAGCACACATGATTCTCTATTACGTCAAGATTTTCGAAGAAAAATCGTAGGTCTAATAAATATGAATTACCTTTATATTACAATCATTCTCGTCTCGTGCCATATCCTCTTCGTTTATAGCAATTGTAAATCTGAGAAAAAAGAAAAACATTATAAACTATGAGTTCGTTTTTCAAGAATTGTTATCAAACATGGGCATAATAAACTTGCTCGCTTTGGAAAAACCAATCGTTTTCTTAAGAAAAACATATTGGCCCTGCTTGGTTCAAAAATTCATAACACTAATATAAAGTTCAGAAACAATATTACAGTGATTTTCGATATACAATTTTTTACAGTACATTTTGCTAACTCAATAAATTTTGAGTTGATCAAGCAGGCAGCTACAAATTTGGTAGGCCTATGAATTTTGTGGAATACATTGTCCGTTAGTCTTGCTCTAAAGATCCCAAAAACACACTTCAAAATTTAGAAAATTCAATCCGAGCAGGGAATCCAACAGAAAAATAGGTTTAAAATGTCAAAAATGTTTTTAGCAAAAGCAGGAGTTAAAATGAAAAGAAAAAGAAAAAAAAAAAAACTGTGATAAAAAAGCTTATCTAACACCACTTAGTGTGATACTTTAACAGGATATTCCTTGGGATTTTGTTATTTCCACTTTCTCTAAACAGTCATACTTTAGCAGCATCCATGTTCAGCATTTTCGAACAAAACATAAATAATAAAACTGTAATGTTTAATGATATCTATCCACTCAGAGATGTGGTTTTGAATAATGTGACATTATTTTTCTAAATGGCAAGGGTCCCACTCTATTGTCATGTTTGACCTTAATTTAATGAAAAAGAAGAAGGAAAGTTCTTGCATCTTACGTATTCTTGAACCTCACGTATTTTGTTCTAATATTATGAAGGCAGACACCTAAACTTAGAAGTAGTGCAAACTTTGTGAGTTAACAAAGATTAGACACAACACAACAACCTACAGTTTCGAGAGACAGATAAATAGAGTGAATAGATATGGAGAAAGTTCATGTGGTTTGCATCCCATACCCACTTCAGAGTCACATAAGTGCCATGATGAAGATAGCAAAAATTCTTCATTTCCAAGGTTTTCATATAACCTTTGTCAACACAGAATTCAATCATCAACGTATATTAAATTCAAGGGGACCAGATTCACTGAAAGGCTTACCTGATTTCAACTTCGAAACAATTTCTGATGGTCTTCCACCAACCGATCCGAATGCTGGGCAAGATATCTTAGCTCTCGTCAATGCAACCCAAAAGAATTGTTTAGAACCTTTTCGAAACCTTATCAATAAGCTCAAAAACAGTAATGCATATTCAAATGTCCCTCCAGTGAGCTATATAATTTCTGATGCTTGCATGAGCTTCACTTTACAAGCAGGTACAGAGCTTGGAATCCCAGTAATATCATACTGGGCGATTAGCTTCTGTTTCTTTGCTAGTTTTCTGCACTATCCTGACTTCGCCAAAAGAGGACTTGTCCCACTCAAAGGTAAGCATAATTGTGGTATGATCCACAGGTTGATTGCTCTGCACTTCTACTTAAGCCAATAATAGAGATTTAAGCTTTACACATTATGTATGTACTGCAGATGAGAGCATAACCGATGAGTACCTAGACACCCCAGTTGAGTGGATACCAGGAGTGAAAGATATTCGGATTAGAGATCTCCCGAGTTCCTTTTTAATAACAGATCCCAATAATGGCATGATTGAATTTTCGTTGCAAGTAATTGGAAGAGCTTATGAAGCTACAGCAATGCTCTTCAATACCTTTGATGCACTGGAGACGGAGGTTTTGACTGCATTCAAGTCTCAGTTGTCCCTGCCCCCTATTTACACTGTTGGTCCTCTTCAGCTACTACTCAATAAGATCTCGAAAACTGAGCTGCAGCCGCTAGGATCTAACATGTGGAAAGAAGATATCATGTGTCTGAGATGGCTAGATTCAAAAGAACCCAACTCGGTTGTGTACGTGAATTTCGGCAGCACCACCATTATTACCATTCAACAGCTTGTCGAATTCGCATGGGGACTAGCAAACAGTAAGCACAATTTCTTATGGATTGTGAGACCTGACCTGGTAGCTGGTGAGTCGGTGATGCTGCCACCGGAGTTCTTAGAAGAAACCAAAGAAATAGGGCTTCTAGCAAGGTGGTGCTCACAAGAAGATGTCCTGAATCACCCATCGGTAGCTGGATTCTTGACACACTCTGGGTGGAACTCAACCCTCGAAAGCTTGTCTAGTGGGGTTCCTTTAATTTGTTGGCCATTTCAAGGGGACCAACAGACAAATAGTAGGTACTCATGTAAGAATTGGGGAGTCGGCATCGAGATCGATAGCAATGTTCAGAGAAATGAGGTCGAAAAGTTAGTGAGACAATTAATGGAAAGTGAAAAGGGCAAGGAAATGAAAAACAAAGCTGTAGAGTGGAAGAAGAAAGCTGAAGAATCCACTTCACCTGGTGGCTCTTCTTATGTTAATATCAACAAGATTGTAAACAACGTACTTGTTAGCAGAAATAGGATGAGTAACAAGCAGCATAAAATGGTTGACTAATGAAGGGAATTGTGTAAATTTAGCTGTCATGATAGGCCATGGTTGTCAATATGATGCACTTAGTTTACCCAATGGTTGACAATCTTTGATGATTATGTTTTTCTTGGAGACAATCCAAGGGCTTATATATTTGACAACAATGACTGTAAATGACTGTAAATACTATGGTTGAACTACTATAGTAAAATAGTTAATATCTGTAACAGTTATGGTTATACCAGCAATAACTGCTAGTCGGCAACTACATTTACCTAACCTCAAGAACTCAACTACTTATATTACATCTACGGATCATTTGTTTTTCCTCTTATCTACACCCTTAGACCCTCTGCTTTGATTTCAAGCCTACTATTTTTTCTATAATAAGAAGGCCAAAACTAGAAGAAACATCCCATATTTGAGGATGATGAAGAAGCCTCATGTAGTCTGCATCCCATATCCAGCTCAGGGTCACATAAGTCCCATGATGAAGTTAGCAAAAATTCATCTCAGAGGATTTCATGTAACCTTTGTGAACACAGAATACAATCATCAACGCTTGCTCAATTCAAGAGGAGCAGATTCACTTAAAGGCTTGCCTGATTTTCATTTCGAAACAATCCCTGATGGACTTCCATCACCAACCGATCTAAATGCCACCCAAGACATCATATCAGTCTGCGTATCCACGCAAAACACTTGCTTAGAACCTTTTCGGAACCTAGTCTCCAAACTCAACAACACTTCATTGTCGAATGTCCCCCCTGTGACCTGCATAGTTTCTGACACATGCATGAGCTTCACTCTCCAAGTAGCAAAAGAGCTGGAAATCCCAGAATTATTGTTTTGGACATTTAGCTTCTGTAGCTTCGCTTATTTCATGCATTATCCTCATCTCATTGAAAGAGGTCTTGTTCCACACAAAGGTACACACATAAGGAAGACATGCATTACTGACATATTGTCCATTCTTGAATTATGAATGACGATCTAATCTAATTGTGCAAGACAAACATTTTTGTCTTGTTTTTGTATCTATTGCAGATGAAAGTTGTTTCACAAATGGGTATATGGACACGCAAATTGACTGGATACCTGGAATCAAGAATATCTTGTCTAGAGATCTTCCTAGATTTGTTCGAACAACGGATCCTAATGATGCCATATTGAACTTTGCTTTAAAAGTAGTTGCCAGAACTTATGAAGCTACTGCGTTGGTTTTCAATACTTTTGATGAGTTAGATATGGAGTTATTGGATGCATTCAAGTCACAGTTATCACTGCCTCCAATTTAAACCATTGGTCCTATTCATAATCTCAACAATCAAATTCCAAATCATGAATTGCAGTCTATCGGATCAAATGTATGGAAAGAAGATACCAAATGTCTAAAATGGCTGGATTCCAAGAAACCCGATTCAGTCGCGTACGTTAATTTTGGCAGCATAGCTGTTATGACCGCTCAACAACTGATAGATTTTGCTTGGGGGCTGGCTAATACTAAAAACACTTTCTATGGATCATCCGACCCGATCTGGTAGTTGGTGAGTCAGCTATGCTGCCCCCTGAGTTCATAGAAGAAACCAAAGAAAGAGGTTTGCTCGCAAGTTGGTGTTCACAGGAACATGTATTGAATCACCCATCCATAGCTGGTTTCTTAACACACTGTTGTTGGAATTCAAGTTTAGAAAGCTTATCTAGTGGAGTTTCTCTGTCTGTTGGCCATTTTTCGCAGATCAACAAACAAATTGCAGCTACTCATGTAACCATTGGGGAGTTGGTATGGAGATTGATAATGAGGTAAAGAGAGATGAAGTTGAGAAGCTAGTGAGAGAGTTAATGGAAGGAGAAAAGAGTAAAGAGATGAAGAGCAAAGCCATGGAGAGGAAGAAGAAAGCTGAAGAGGCCACATCACCTGGTGGCTCTTCTTACGCTAATATTGATGCGATAATTAACATATTACTACTTGTAACAAAAGAAATTGGCAGTGTAAAATGATTGTCGAGTGAATAATGCTAGGTTCTTATTTACCAGTACTAGTCCCTATCCTTCGATTAAGCTATTTACAAAATTTCATTCCAATAAAAGCTATATCTATGTGTCTCACGGGTTTAGTGTTCATCATAAATCTTAAGAATGTTTATTCTCTAATGCTGCTCAAAATGGATTCAAATGATGCTGAAATCTTAAGAATGATTATTCTCTAATGCTGCTCAAAATGAATTTATATGATGTTGTAGATTGATTCTTAACATGTCATGTAGATAGCCCCGTCTTCACGCACTCAACTTACTATGCTTAACTGGCGAGCAATCCAAAACTATAATGCCTCAGAAAGCTAGCAAAACTGAGAAGAATCATGCGATGTCTGTAACAACTAAATTACAATGTGGGAGCTAAATCCTAATGGTTGAATGTAAGACACGGACGAATAGTTAATTAATCACATGCTAATTAGCACAAGTGATATACAGATAGGACAATAGATCTTACTTGTATAAGACAAATCAGCAGGTAGTAGTCGAATTCATGGACCATTTCTTAATTCCTTTTCCTTGTAATTGTAAACCAATGTCTCACCATTTAGACCCTGTAATTGAAATTTAAATAAAAACAAAAGACAGCAAAGTAAAAATTTTGAGAGAAGTTAACAGTCAATATAAAGGGCAGTATAAGAAAAAGAAGAGCACTACTTTTATTTGCAAATTTTAGATTATAATTCTTACTAATTATACCTTTAAATTGGAAATGTGAAGATCAAAAACCCTAGAAAATAATTGACAGGTGAAGGGAGTTATGTATATTTAACTGTCATTATGATTTGCTTAGTTTATCCAATGGTTGACAATCTATGGTGAGTATGAGTTTTTTGGAGATAAACTATGGGCTAATATATTTGGTGACAATGACATAAATGCTATGGTTGAACTAATATTCAGCAACCAGTAAAGACAATTTACTGCTAGTAGGCAACTACATTTACTAAGTAGGCCACAAGCCACAACCTAAAAAACTCAACTAATTATATTAACTCTAAGGATCATTCATTTTCCTTCTAATCCACACCCTCTGCTTTGGTTATAATACCTCCTGTTTTTTCTGTAAGAAGAAGGAAAAACTAGAAGAAACATCCATATTAGAGGATGATGAAGAAACCTCATGTAGTTTGCATCCCATATCCAGCTCAGGGTCACATAATTCCCATGATGAAGTTAGCAAAAATTCTTCATCTCAGAGGATCTCATGTAACCTTCGTCAATACAGAATTCAATCATCAACGCTTAATCAATTCAAGAGGAGCAGATTCACTTATAGGCTTGCCTGATTTTCATTTCGAAACAATCCCTGATGGTCTTCCACCACCAACCAATCCAAATGCCACCCAAGACACTGTATCACTCTGCATATCCACCCAAAAAACTTGCTTAGAACCTTTTCGGAACCTTGTCTATAGACTCAACGACACTTCCTTGTCGAACGTACCTCCTGTGACCTGCATAGTTTCTGACGCAGGCATGAGCTTCACTCTCCAAGTAACTAAAGAGCTAAAAATCCCAAACTTATTGTTTCACACTATTAGCTTCTGTAGCTTCGCTTGTTTCATGCATTATCCTAATCTCATTGAAAGAGGTCTTGTTCCACTCAAAGGTACACACATAAGGGAGACATGCATTATTGACATATAGTCCATTCCTGAAGTATGAATCACGATCTAATTGTGAAACGCTAACTTTTTTGTCTTGTGCGTGTGTCTACTGCAGATGGAAGTTGTTTTACAAATGGGCATATGGATACGCAAATTGACTGGATACCTGGAATTAAGAATATCTTGTTCAGAGATCTTCCTAGTTTTGTTCGAACAACGGATCCTAATGACGCCATATTGAACTATGTTATAAGAGAAGTTGAACAAAGTTATGACGCCACAGCCTGGATTTTCAACACTTTTGATGAGTTAGAAATGGAGGTATTGGATGCATTTAACTCTCACTTATCACTGCCTCCAATTTACACCATTGGTCCTCTTCACAAACTTCACAATCAAATTCCACAACATGGGTTGCAGTCTATTGGATCAAATCTGTGGAAAGAAGATACCAAGTGTATAGAATGGCTTGACTCCAAAGAACCCAATTCAGTCGTGTACGTTAATTTTGGCAGCATAGCTGTTATGACCACTCAACAACTTGTGGAATTCGCTTGGGGACTGGCTAATACTAAACACCCTTTTTTCTGGATTATCCGACCTGATCTAGTAGTTGGTGAGTCAGCAATGCTGCCCCCTAAGTTCATAATAGAAACCAAAGAAAGATGTCTGCTCGCAAGTTGGTGTCCACAGGAATACGTACTGAATCACTCATCCATAGCTGGTTTCTTAACACACTGTGGATGGAATTCAAGTTTAGAAAGCTTATCTAGTGGAGTTCCTATGATCTGTTGGCCATTTTTTGGGGATCAACAAACAAACTGCAGCTACTTGTGTAACCGTTGGGGTGTTGGGACGGAAATTGATAATGATGTGAAGAGAGATGAAGTTGAGAAGCTAGTGAGAGAGTTAATGGAAGCAGAAAGGGGTAAAGGGATGAAGAAAATAGCCATGGAGTGGAAGAAGAAAGCTGAAGAGGCCACATCACCTGGTGGCTCTTCTTACGTTAACATGGACGAGATAATTAACAAATTCTTAGCAGTATAAGATGATTGTCGTGTGAATGGTGCTAGGTTCACATTTACATAATAACGCAGTCGGTAAAGCTACTTATATTTCTCATTCCAGCAAAAGTTATTTTGTATCGGTCATGTGGGTTTAGTGTTCAACCTAAATCTTAAAAATGATTATTCATGCTTCAAAAAAAAAAAAAGATTATTCTCTAATGCTGCTCAAGATGGATTCAAATGATGCACTAAATTGACTCGATTATTAGAAACTTTCAAGTAGAAAAAGGTGTCCATACATTACGTATTCTTCACAAACTCAATTTTCTATACTTTAAATGGCGAACAACCCAAAAGCAGAAAGCTATAAGAACTGGGAAACATTGAACATGACTGAAAATGACCAATACCAGTTCCTATATTTACATGTGCGGTTAGATATATCATTTAATACGCAGATATGCAAGTAGTTTTCAAACCATGACATGTTCTGTGACAAGTAAATCACAAACTAGGACCTAGATCTTAATAATTGGAGCGTAAGAAAAGGACGGATAATTAACAAAATCACATGCCAATTAGCAGAAGTGATATACAGAAAGGATAATAAATCTTACTTGTATAAGACAAAACAGCAGTCGAATTCATGGACCATATATTCATTACTTTGACAATGACTCGTCATTTAGACCATATATTCTACTTGTACTCCAATGACTCGCCATTTAGACCCTGTAATTGAAGTTTCAATCGGAACAAAAATATATATATATATATATATATTATCAGTCAAAATCAAGACTATGTAATACGTATCGCCCGAGTTACTCGCGAGTAACTCGGGGATCGCCCTCCAAATCAAGAGCATTATGACAAGAATTACCTTCAAATCGAAGATGAAGATTATAAAAACCCTAATTACAAGTAAGTTAGGGTTTTGGGATTTTTACTTATTAGGAGAAAAAGAATTTGAAGACGAGTAGTAGCTATTCAGGAGCCGTGTGTAACTTGGCAACTTTGCGATAAGTTTTCTTGGCAAGGATAAATGTTGTATGGATGATGGTTTCACTTGTAAACTAGGCGGTGGTTGTGGCTTTGAGACCCTTGAAATCTTCAGTATTAGAGGGTGTTTGGATACCAGAAGCAAGTCAGTCCTAAAAATCAGAAACAAAAAACATCTTGCTTCACAAAAAATAGATTTTTTTAATTCTAAAAGTCATTTTAAAATTGTACTCTCAAATTCATTTCGTGTTTTTTCAACTTAATTAAGACAAAAGTGACTTTAAAATGGTATCCAAAGCAGTGTTCTGAGACCCAGCGCAGCCCGGCTGGTCGGACCGGTGAACCAGTGACCCAACCACTTTTCTAGGTTGGTTCATCATTGACCTAACAATTTTCTCAAAACCCGTTGTTTTTTGTATACCCGGTGACCCAACCGGTCCGACCGGTCCGATCGGATGACCCAGTACGGTCCGATCGGTTCAACCCATTAATATCTATATGTTTATTGAAAAAATTCACATAGAGATATTCGAGTTTGTGACCTACTAAGCCAAAGCTAAAGTCGTTAACCACTTTGCCAACTTATGTTACATGTTATTTCGTAGAATATCTACATAAAAAAATTATTTATGAGTAAATATTTCTAACTCCATTTTATTTAAATTATATATATTTAAAATATTTTATATATTTGACTCAGTGGGTTAAACCACTGATTGAAACATATAACCCTGATCCAGTAACTTTTCCGGTTTATGTCCGGTCCAGTTCTTAGAACATTGATCCAAAGTCCAAACACCTTCTAATAATTTTTAAAAAACTTCCACTTTTAAATTTAATAATAATTGCCCAAAAATGGACCCCAAGCTAAGCTTTCAAATTGTATAATAAGTCAAGTAGCTCAAACGAATTGAGACTAGAAACACTAAATACAAAGTTGCTACCACCTTCTGCCATTAGATATCCTATAATGACGCTGAAGTCCAAATTGGACAGATGTGGGTATTAAACTTTTAAATTAAAACCTTGGAGGAACCAAATTGCGAAAAACCAAATTACAAATTTACACTTAAATTTAATTTTTAAAATTAATAATTGATGGATGATTTACGAGTGACAGTAACGAAAACCTGATAAAACAACCATAAGATTGGTAGCTGAAAAACAAAATAAATGAGGATATTAATTCAAATCTTGTTTCTCTGTTGACATGAATTACAAAAGATGTATGATATGTGAATGCAGGGGATTAGAATCTAAATGCTCAACAGGCCAATCAACATAAGGCAGCATAAGGAGAATCATAGGGTTCCTAGTTGAACAAAAACAGTCGAGGAATATAATTCAAATCTGACTCTTTATTAACATGGATAGACACTACTGGATAACGATTCTAGTACTATATTGTGAGTAGGCAGGCCACCATACTGTGCCCAACCCCAACAGCTCAATGATAAAGACCC
>JAJJMC010024209.1:584389-637419 GCA_023531435.1 Papaver californicum | reverse complement strand
AGGCCACCATACTGTGCCCAACCCCAACAGCTCAATGATAAAGACCCGTTACTGCTGTAGTTGTCAACAATAATGCATATGCAACTATAGATCTCAAGAGGTGACCTCATCAGAAGATTTCTCGGGTAGATGGGGTGGAATAACATTATTGGCCAAAAAACAATCAAATAATTGCGGCCCACTGATATGACAATCAAACTTAAGCATTTATTAAAGGTTTTGTGCATTAGTGGTTTGTCTTCTAATGTTAGGACGTCCTATCCTAGTTTTGCGATGGGATTCTTCCCTTTGAAAAGGAATATACAACCACTGTATGCCCAAATCAAAACTACTATATCAAAATTTCACAAAAATGATTCATTTTAATGGTCTACTTGTTCCCTGCAAAACAAAACATAGAAATAACCACAAATTTTCATTCCCTGTGTATGCAACAGAAGATACCTAACAACATTAGATAGTGGATACGTCGTATATAATAATGTTAATACATATACCCGTCTCAAACCTACAGTTTATAGAACATCAAACCAATATTTGCAAAAAATTTCACAGCCTAAGATATCCATCAAAAAAATTCATAGCCTGGGGTGACTATCTACTTAAACAAACAGAACATCAAATCGACTCCCACTGTATTTAACACTGGCAAATAGCGAACCTGTACCAACAATAAACTGAAAGCTCATTAGCCCAGAGATACAGAGAACTGACTGGGTAGTCAAAAGTCAAAATACATGACTAATGATCGATTGATTATAATATCTTATAACAGGCTTGTTTCTGTCTGGCTTTGCCTCTTACGCCCTTTTCAATATATTCTATGTAGTTTTCATTAATTTGGATGTTCTATCGCACTTGTTTACAAAACAATCCTAATGGTTTTCTATAAGAATGTGGTAAGATAGCACTAATCTCCCCTTTACCACAATCACACACAAAAATGGAGAAGATTCATGTGGTTTGCATCCCATACCCAGTTCAGAGTCACATAAGCTCCTTGATGAAGCTAGCAAAGATTCTTCATATTAAAGGCTGTCATATAACCTTTGTAAACACAGAATTCAATCATAAACGTTTACTAAATGCAAGGGGGGGAGAATCGCTCAAAGGCTTACCTGATTTTCGTTTCGAAACAATCCCTGATGGTCTTCCGCCACCAAGCAATCCAAATGCCAGCCAAGATATCCAATCCCTGAGCATGTCAACAGATAAGAACTGCTTAGGACCTTTTCGCAATCTTATCCATAAACTAAACAACACTACATATTCAAATGTCCCTCCTGTGAGTTGTGTCATTGCTGATGGTTGTATGAGCTTCACTCTACAAGCTGCTAAAGAGTTTGGAATTCCAGATATGTTATACTGGCCAATCAGCTTTTGTGCCTTTGTTTGTTTTCTGCACTTTCCTGATCTCATCCAAAGAGGTCTTGTTCCACTCAAAGGTACGCAGGATCAATATAAAACTGGTACTGAAAATCTATCAACATTTATATGCTTCATCGACTAAATGTATAGTATTTTGAACTTTTTGAATTATTCTCTGAACTGCAGATGAGAGTTACCTAACAAACGGATATCTAGACACACTAGTTGACTGGATACCTGGTATAAAAGATGTTAGATTTAGAGATTTGCCAAGCTATGTTCGGACTACCAATCCTAATGATGCCATGCTCAACATTTTAATGCGAGAAACTGGAAGAAATTCCAATGCTACAGCCTTGATTTTCAATACCTTTGATGCCCTGGAGATGGAGGTTTTGGATGCACTCAAGTCTCAGTTGCCACTGCCCCCTGTTTACACCGTTGGTCCTCTTCATTTACTCCTCAATCAGTTTCCTTTAAGTGAGTCACAATCTCTTGGATCAAATCTGTGGAAAGAAGATACAAAGTGTCTGAAATGGCTTGATTCCAAAGAACCTAATTCAGTCATGTATGTGAATTTCGGAAGCATCACTGTTATGACAACTCAACAACTCGTCGAATGCGCATGGGGACTAGCCAACAGTAATCATAATTTCTTATGGATCATAAGACCTGATCTAGTAGTTGGTGAGTTAGTTTCATTGCTAGCTGAGTTTACAGAAGAAACTAAAGAAAGAGGACTACTAGTAAGCTGGTGCCCACAGGAAGATGTTCTGAATCATGCATCAATAGCTGGATTCTTGACACACTGTGGTTGGAACTCAACTCTCGAAAGCTTAAGCTGTGGGGTTCCGTTGATCTGTTGGCCATTTTGCGGGGACCAACAAACAAACTGCAGGTACTCATGTAACCACTGGGGAGTCGGTATGGAGATCGATAGCAATGTTGAGAGAGGTGAAGTTGAGAGGTTAGTGAGAGAGTTAATGGAAGGAGAGAAAGGTAAGAAGATGAAGAAAATAGCCTTTGAGTGGAAGAAGAAAGCGGAGGAAGCCACTTCACCTGGTGGTTCCTCTTATGTTACTGTAGACAAGATTGTAAGCGAAATACTTGGTAGAAAAATTACAGACCAGTAAACCAAATGCTTGTCGGGGCTCAAGTAGAACTACTTACAACTACCTTATTGAGTATTCCTATTCACATGCTCCATTCTAGTAAAATTTATCAGGAACTTTGTAATTTACAAGTATGTATGTTAAATTTGTGAAGTCTCTTAATCACAATTCGTGTCTAATTTGTGAATACTGTTCTAGTTTTCAGCATTCGGAAACATAAACTAATAAGCTAAGTTTTATAGTCAAAAGATAATTAATACATTATTAGCAGTGTAAAATGATTGTCGGGTGAATGGTGTTAGGTTCACATTTAGATAATAACGCAGTCGTTAATGCTACTTACATTTCTCATTCCAGCAAAAGTTATTGTGTATGGGTCTTGTAGATCCAACTAATTATTCTCTAATGCTGCTCGAGATGGATCCAAATGATGGCATGATGCAATAAATTGACTCCATTTTTAAAGTAGACAAAGGCATCCATAAATTATTTATTTTAATTTTTAAAACACTCAATTTTCTATGCATTAAATGCCGAACAACCTAACAAGACTGGGAAACATTGAACATGACTGAAAATGACCAATACCGACCTGTTGCTGATGTTTCCTATATGCACATATGTTGTTAGATATATCATTACTCACATATGCAAGTAGTTTTTAAACCATGACGTGTTCCATGACAAGTAAATCATAAACTAGGACCTAAATTTTAATAATTGGAGCCTAAGAAACGAACGGATAATTAACAAATTACATACCAAATTAACGGAAACGATATTGATGGATTTAACAATAAGAACAGAAAAGCCCCTCCCTACAGAAAGAAACTAGTAAAACATTCCTAACTAAGCAGAATATGACCCTGGATCAAATATACAGAAAGAATAATCAACTTACTTGTATAAGAGAAAATAGCATGTAGAAGTCGAATCCTTGGACCATATATTCAGTACTTTGAAAATTTATTCTACCATTTAGACCCTGTAAATTGAAGTTTCAATCAAAAAATAAAAAAAATTATCAGTCAAAATCAAGAGAGATAATGAAGAGTACTTCTGTCATTTGCAATTTACAGATAATAATGCTTAAATTAAATTTCTTATGAATTACCTTCAAATCGAAGGCGAAGCTTATTAAAAACCCTAATTACAGGTAAGTTCGGGTTTTGGCGTTCTACTTTACGCAGCAGAAAATTTGAAGTTGAATAGTAGCAATGCGGGGCCCACCCATTAAATGTTATAATTAGAGCCTGGGTCCCAAATGTGTCCAGCGGATTGACCATGACTGACTATCTTGACCGTTTAAAAGAGAGTTAAAACGTGAATTACAAATTTAAACCTAACGTTTAATTTACTTACTTATTATACCCTCACCATCTTTTGAATTTGCTAAGGCTCTGTTGCAAATTGGGAATTCGGCGTTTCTTGATTTGTTCAAGTTTATGATTTTTGATTTCAGTATGTAGAAATATCTAGTTGTTGCTTTTGAACTCTGTTTTTGGAAGAACAAACTAATAAATTTCGCATTATGTAATCTATTCCTTAACTGAAGTATATTTTGTATTAATTCAGCTACAGTAAAAGAACTGAAGTTAGCAATCAAGAAGGATTTTAGGTTTTGTTCTTCCATAATAAATTTGTGGACATGCCATTCTTCCATAACGAATATCCCTTCTTTTAACTACTATAACCACAGGATTAATCCAATTACATTAAGCAATCACTCATGAAATGATGCTTTCCAGTGCTACTTGAAATTCTTCATAAAGAACAAACCATTACCAAGGTCAATTTGAAACAACAAAAACACCTAAATTGCAGGATTAGATTTGCAGACTTCCAAAAATCCAAAACCCTCTAGCCACCTAACATTACAAAGTGGCTCTAAATATTACAGCCTCGAAATAGTTCACTTTAGATGATTCAATGTCAGGATCACCCATAAATGCAATTCATTTTCACGCTCATAAAACGAATCACTCTCAATACATTAAAATGAGAATAGGTCGGCACCACTATGAACCACAACATAATTACAGATTGAGAAAGGACTCTCTAAAGCTATTGACGCAGTGCAAGATAGTTTATCTGTCAATACATGTTTTATTATACTATCCTTCAGACCCTCATTAGTAGTTTTCATTGTAATGTTCTACAGAGGATTTGTTTACAGGGTTTCCCACGACCACTGTTGTGATGTACTTGTTGTTTTTCTATAAAATGCGAAAGGTAGCAGTAATCTCCCATACACTACAGAGAGAAAGAGAGAGAGACAGAGAGAGAGACGGAGAGAAAAAAATTAAACAGCATGGAGAAGATTCATGTGGTTTGCATCCCATTCCCAGTTCAGAGTCACATAAGCTCCATGATGAAGCTAGCCAAGATTTTTTATTTTAGAGGCTTTCAAATAACCTTTGTAAAACACAGCATTCAATCATCAACGTTTACTAAATGCAAGGGGGGCAGATTCACTTAAGGGCTTACCTGATTTTCGTTTCAAAACCATCCCTGACGGTGTTCCACCACCAACAGATCCAAATGCCAGCCAAGATATAACATCCCTGTTCATGTCAACCCAAAAGAACTGCTTAGGACCTTTTCGAAATCTTATCCATAGACTAAACAATACTAGATATTCAAATGTCCCTCCTGTGAGTTATATTGTTTCCGATGGTTTGATGAGTTTCACTCTACAAGCTGCCAAAGAGTTTGGAATTCCAAATATGTTTTACTGGCCCATCAGCTTTTCTGCCTTTGCTTGTGTGCTGCACTTTCCTGATCTCGTCCACAGAGGTCTTGTTCCACTCAAAGGTAAGCAGAATCAATATAAAACAGGTACTGAGAATCTATAGATATTTACAAACTTCATCGACTATATGTGTAGGTGTAGCATTATTTTGAACTTTTTGAATTATTGTCTAAACTGCAGATGAGAGTTACCTAACAAACGGGTACATGGAGAACACACTAGTTGACTGGATACCTGGTGTAAAAGATATCAGATTTAGAGATTTACCTAGCTTTGTTCGGACTACCGATCCTAATGATGCCGTGCTCGATTTTTCTATGCGAGAAACTGGAAGAACTTGCGATGCTACAGCCTTGATTTTCAATACCTTTGATGCCCTGGAGATGGAGGTTTTGGATGCACTCAAGTCTCAGCTGCCATTGCCCCCTGTTTACACCGTTGGTCCTCTTCATTTACTCCTCAATCAGAATCCCTTAAGTGAGGCGCAGTCTCTTAGATCAAATCTGTGGAAAGAAGATACAGAGTGTCTGAAATGGCTTGATTCCAAAGAACCCAACACAGTCGTGTATGTGAATTTAGGCAGCATCACTGTTATGACAACTCAACAACTCGTAGAATTTGCTTGGGGACTAGCCAACAGTAAGAATAATTTCTTATGGATCATAAGACCTGATCTGGTAGTTGGTGAATTCGCTTCATTGCCAGCTGAGTTTACAGAAGAAACTAAAGAAAGACGACTACTAGCAAGTTAGTGCCCACAAGAAGAGGTCCTGCACCATGCATCAATAGCTGTATTCTTGACACACTGTGGTTGGAACTCAGTACTCGAAAGCTTGAGTTGTGGAATTCCTATGATCTGTTGGCCGTTTTTTGCAGACCAACAAACAAATTGCAGGTACTTATGTAAGCACTGGGAAGTTAGTATGGAAATCGATAGCAATGTTTAGAGAGCTGATGTTGAGAGGTTAGTGAGAGAGTTTATGGAAGGAGAGAAAGGTAAGAAGATGAAGAAAAGAGCCTTGAACTGGAAGAAGAAAGCGAAGGAAGCCACTTCACCTGGTGGTTCCTCTTATGTTACGATAGACAAGATTGTAAGCAAAATACTTGGTAGCAAAATTACAGACCAATAAACCAAATGATTGTTAGGGCTTATTAAGTGTAATAAGCTTGTTAATCAGCAATTGTGTTTAATTGAGAATTTTATTCTAGTTTTCAGAAATTAGAAACATAAATTAAGTTTTAAACTAAGATGATAATCAATCAACTTACTTGAATAAGCCAAAAATTGGATGAGTAGTCCAGTTCTTCTATTCTTTGTGTTGATATTGCAGTTCCAGCAGCAACTCCATTACTTATCTTGCCACATACTTGTAGTTAATTCCTCCTCCTGGAATTGATGGAACATCAATATAGATATATCTCAGAAAAGATAAAATCGATAAGGTGTATGCAACAGAAGATACCCAACAACATTAGATAGTGGATACACACATAATAATGTAAATACATATACCCATCTCAAACCTATAGTTTATGGAAAATCAAAACAATACTTCCAAATATTTTCATAGCCCGAGGTATCTTCACAGCCTGAGGTGATTGTCTACTTAAACAAATACTTACAAATATTTTTCAACTTGTTGATCTATCCCAGGTGAAAACTGTTCAGACGAAGACATGTTCATCAAATCGACTCCCACTGTATTTAAAACTTGCAAATAGCCAACCTGTACCAGCAAAGACCAGAGATACTGAGAACCAACTCAGTAGTCAAAAGAAAAAAATACATGACTCTAATGATGGATTAATTACATTATCTTCTAACAGGCTTGTTTTTTTCTGGCTTTGCCTCTTACTCCCTTTTCACTATATTGCCATTTTTCTTCATGACTATCCTCTAACAGGACCACTCCACATTTGTAGTTTTCACTAATTTGGATGTTCTATTGGACTTATTTACATGGTTGAAAAGATACTCACAACCACTATTTTTGTTTACCTGAAATACAAACCAACCTAATGACTTTCTATAAGAACATGTGCTAAGATACTAGCAATCTTCCCTTCACCACAATCACACACAAAATGGAGAAGAAGCTTCATGTGGTTTGCATCCCCTTACCCTTTCAGAGCCATATAAGCTCCATGATGAAGCTAGCAAAGATTCTTCATTTCAGAGGCTTTCAAATAACCTTTGTAAACACAGAGTTCAATCATCAACGTTTACTAAATGCAAGGGGGCCAGAATCACTTAAGGGCTTCCCTGATTTTCGTTTAGAAACCATCCCTGACGGTCTTCCACCACCAACAGATCCAAATGCCAGCCAAGATATCCTAACCCTGTGCATATCAACACAAATGAACTGCTTAGAGCCTTTTCGAAATCTTATCCATAGACTAAACAATACTAAATATTCAAATGTCCCTCCTGTGAGTTGTATCGTTTCTGATGGTTGTATGAGCTTCACTCTACAAGCTGCTAAAGAATTTGGAATTCCAGATTTGTTATACTGGCCCGTCAGCTTTTGTGCCTTTGTTTGTCTTCTGCAATTTAATAATCTCATCCAAAGAGGACCTGTTCCAGTCAAAGGTACGCAGAATCAATTTATATAAAACTGATCTATCAACATTTATATACTTCATCGACTATATGTATAGTATTTTCAACTTTTTGAAGTATTGTCTGAACTGAGTTACCTAACAAACGGGTATATGGAGAACACAGTAGTTGACTGGATACCTGGTATAAAAGATATCAGATTTAAAGATTTGCCTAGTTTTGTTCGGATAACCAATCCTAATGATGCCATGTTCGATTTTTTTAAGCAAGAAGCTGGAAGAAATTCCAATGCCACAGCCTTGATTTTCAATACCTTTGATGCCCTGGAGATGGAGGTTTTGGATGCACTCAAGTCTCAGTAGCCACTGCCCCCTGTTTACACCGTTGGTCCTCTTCATTTACTCCTCAATCAGTTTCCTTTAAGTGAGTCACAATCTCTTGGATCAAATCTGTGGAAAGAAGATACAAAGTGTCTGAAATGGCTTGATTCCAAAGAACCTAATTCAGTCATGTATGTGAATTTCGGAAGCATCACTGTTATGACAACTCAACAACTCGTCGAATGCGCATGGGGACTAGCCAACAGTAAGCATAATTTCTTATGGATCATAAGACCTGGTCTGGTAGTTGGTGAATTGGCTTCGTTACCAGTTGAGTTTACAGAAGAAACTAAAGAAAGAGGACTACTAGCTAGTTGGTGCCCACAAGAAGATGTCCTACATCATGCATCAATAGCTGGATTCTTGACACACTGTGGTTGGAATTCAACTCTTGAAAGCTTAAGCTGTGGGGTTCCGTTGATCTGTTGGCCGTTTTTCGGGGACCAACAAACAAACTGCAGGTAGTTATGTAAGCACTGGGAAGTAGGTATGGAGATGATAGCACTGTTGAGAGATATGAAGTTGAGAGGTTAGTGAGAGAGTTAATGGAAGGAGAGAAAGGTAAGAAGATGAAGAAAAGAGCCTTGAACTGGAAGAAGAAAGCGGAGGAAGCCACCTCACCGGGTGGTTCCTCTTATGTTACAATAGACAAGATTGTAAGCGAAATACTTGGTAGAAAAATTAGAGACCAATTATAAACTAAATGATCGTGGAAATTCGGGTAGAATTACATACAGCTGAGTATTCCTATTCACATTCTCCATTCTGGTAAAATTTATCAGGAAGTATGTAATTTACAAGTATGAATTGTCTCAAATCTGTGAAGTCTGATAATCAACACTTGTGTTTAATTTGTGAACACTATTCTAGTTTTCGGCATTTAAAAACATAAATCAAGTGTTATAATTCAAAGATAATCAATCAAACTTACATAAATAAGCCAAAATTGGATGAGTATTCGAGTTATTTTCCATTCTTTGTGTTGATATTGCAGTACCAGCAGCAACTCCATTAGGACCATTACTAACATACATTACTTAAAAATTCCCCTCCTGGAATTGATGGAATATCTTAGAAGAGATGAAATCGATAGGGTGAAGATTGAGATTAGAACCATCTGAAAACTGTGTTTAGAAAGTGAAATTAGGGTTTTAAGGATTTAGATGAAAATCGGAAGATGAACTTTTTAATTGTGTTTTTGTTCGAAACCTGTCTTGAGGCATGGCATACATAGTAAAGACAAAATAGGAGCACAAGGTTGTAGAACCTACCACCCCTTATTTGGTAAATATAAGGGTGCACAAAGGTCGGTTCAGTTTGATTATTGGTAAAACCGTATACTTGTACCTCCTTATAGTCGATTCTCTATCCGTATACCTTTATCTTATACCCTATACTCTCGGTTCGGTTCTGGAATTGTATCCGTCTTCTCGAACCCGGTCGATTTCGATCCTATACCTTTTTCTTTTTTAAACAACACGAGCTCTCATTAGCTTCTGACCCATCTCAAAATTCCCTTTCTTAAAACTAATTAAACCAATTGTAAGAACCCCATAAGTTATAAAGGCACCTGAAATTATTTCAATCAACAAAAAAACTGAATCAGAGGTTATATAAAAGATATATAACTAAGGCCTGAATGTATGATCTATGACAAAATATATGATCAAATAAGAGTTGCAGGGTAAAACAAACAGTTAAACCGAAAGACTAAAAAACACAACAAATATGGATTTTCCCAAACTTGAGACCATCTAAAGTAATTAGTTATCTGGATTTCAATAAGAAAGAACTCTATCAACACAGATGAATGGCAGTTAAAAGTGTGGAAATCAATTCATTACAGCTCCACGTAGTGTCAATTTGTTATCCCTCAGAAGGCTACAAACACATCCACCAACCAAACGTTCACTTCGTATAACTTATGATTGGATAATCTTCTATGCTTATTGTTTAAACACATCCATTCAGGTGAACATAACTATGAACAGACTATCTAAATAAAAGTGTTGTTGATGGTTTACCCTACCAAAGCATAAGCAAAACGCCTTATGAGTTGATAAATGATACTTATAATTCTGAAGTGATAATTTATCAATGTTATTTTAGTCTTAGGTCAACCTTAGATGATCGGAACCTTGAAGTTCATGTGATTCCTAAATCCAGTTCGCATCCAGAAAACTTGATATCCAGCACTAACATTAGAAATGCAGCTTATGTAAATGTGACACAGCACAAACACTTTTGTGGCTCATAATCCACATGACTTAAACGTGCCAGGAATCAGGTACAAAGCAGGGTATCATATTATCATCCAAGCAAAAAAAAATCCTGCGGGTACACTCGATTCGGTTCCGGTCGGTTCTTAGGTAGAACCGAGTACCCGTACCTCCCTATGGTCGGTTCTCTACCCTTGTACCTGTACCATGTACCCTGTACTCTCGGTTTGGTCTGGTTCGGTTCGGTCCGGTTCCAGTTCGATCATTCGGTTCCGGTCGGTTCCTGTGCAACCCTAGGTAAATATGTTCTTACTCTATTAGTGTTAATGTTAATACTTAGATGTTAATAATAATAACAATTAATTGGTAATGTTTGATTAAATTGTTAGTAGTAAAAGTTAGATTTGTGCGAAAGAGTTGGGGTTTTTGAGTGGAAGAAGAAGAAGTGAAAAAAATAACTTACGGTTTTTGAGATTTTTGAGACTTTTGTGATTAAAGTGACAAATAGGACTAGAACCTTTCCGAAAACACCACACTACACCTGCCAGACCACCACACCAGGACACCACAGCACCTTCCAGACCACCACCACACCTTCCAGACCACCACCAGCACACCAGGCCACCACACCACACCTTCCAGGACACCATACCACACCTGCCAGACCACCACCAGCACACCACACCACCACATCACACCTGCCAGGCCACCACACCACACCACACCTGCCAGACCACCACACCACACCTGCCAGACCACCACCACCACACCACACCACACCACACCACACCTGCCAGACCACCATACCTGCCAGACCATCACACCACCAGACCACCACCACCACACCATACCTACACCACCACACCAGACCACTACCATATGACCATTCATTCCATCTTAACATCATCATCAACACAGGCAGAGACTCCGGCTCCACAAACAGAATCAACAAGGTTCAATTCAATAAAAGTAGAACAAACCCATTCAATAAAATCATTCTAAAATTCCAACCATTCAATCACTTCCCATATCTCTATTCATCTCAATTTCATACAGCATAGAGGAGAAAACGACTGAACCACAAACCATGTTTAAAATTTGAACAAACCCATTCAATAAAAACATGGGTTCATCTCCACTGTCTCTCAAACTCCCAATAGATGAGATCAATTTAATCTAAAATATGGAAAAAGAGAAAACCCCCCAAAATTTGAAGAACCCTAAATGTTAATGAAGAGTGTTATTCACAGAAGAAGAAGAGAAAAAACCCCAAATTAATAACATCAAACACTTAACGAAGTTCCAAGAGTGTTACTTGAGCAAGAATTTGGCAGAAAAACCTCCCTCTTGCCTGTCCCTGTCGCTGCTCTCTGCCTGTGTTGAAGACGAAGAACAAAAATGTTCTTCTGTTTCGATCAGACAAATTAAAACAAACAACGTGCGATTGGTACTGCAGGAATGAACACCTCACGTGGTTCAACCGTCGACACGTGTTTCATCTTGGAACCGTCGGATGACCCGCCATGTGAATAGCACGTGACTAAGATTGATTTCAACCGTATGAATCATAGAGGGGTATTTTGGTCTTTTTAACACGTGCTAACTCGCAAGCTCATACTTAACAGGAAATCTAACAAATTAGGGCATTTTTATCAATTTTAAAATCCCGGGGCAGAAGTCCAAGATGACTCCCCAAATTGGGGCATTTCTATAATTTTCCCATAAATAAACGACACGACTTCTGACTCTAATCGAGTCAGACTCCGATTCTAACCGAACGGATTTCGATCCCGAGACACTGAAGCTGACTCAAAAGTCAGAAGTCAAAGGTCAACATTGGCAGCAGCATATATCTTTTATTTGTTAACATGATCCATCCATTCATTATACTACCTCCGTTTCAGGAAAAGAGTTACTATCATTTTTCAAAATTGGCCTATTTTTAAACTAAAATAAAAAAGTGATAATAATACTTTTCCAGAAACGAAGGGAGTATTATATTCAAACAGGTTTGTTTCTTTCTGGTTGTACCTCTTACTTCCTTTTCATTAGATTGGCCTCTATCAGGACCACTCCACATTTGTAATCTTCATTGTTGATATTCTATGGTTGAAAACCACTGTTTTTCTTCTATAAGAGTATCTGAATATGTGTTAAGATAGCAGCAGCACTCAGCAATCTCCCTTCCATATTCACAACAATTACACACAAAAATGGAGAAGATTCATGTGGTTTGCATCCCCTTCCCACTTCAGAGTCACATAACTTCCCTGATGAAACTAGCAAAAATCCTTCATTTCAGAGGGGGCGTTCACATATCTTTTATCAACACAGAATTCAATCATCAACGTATATTAAATTCAAGGGGACCAGATTCACTGAAAGGCTTACCGGATTTTCGTTTCGAAACAATCCCTGACGGTCTACCACCACCAACCAATCCAAATGCAACCCAAGATGTCTTATCTCTCTGCGTCTCCACACAAACCAACTGCTTAGAACCGTTTCGAAACCTTATAAAAAAACTCAACAACTCTACGGATTCAAACATCCCACCTGTGAGCTGTATTATCTCTGATGGTTCTATGAGCTTCACTCTACAAGCAGCTAAGGAGTTCGGTATACCGGATATGACATACTGGCCAGTTAGCTTCTGTGCCTTTATTTGCCTACTGCACTTTCCGCATCTCGTCCAAAGAGGTCTTGTTCCACTCCAAGGTAAGGAGAATTGACATATATAGAGGATCTATGTGTATTTATGCTTCGTTAGTTATGTGTTTTGACCTTTTGTAATTGTTTTGTATTGCAGATGAGAGTTACCTAACAAACGGGTACATGGAGAACACGCTAATTGACTGGATACCAGGTGTAAAAGATATCAGATTCAGAGATTTACCTAGCTTCGTTCGAACGGCCGATCCCAACGACCCTATGATGGATTTTTCGATACGAGAAACTAAAAGAACTTATGATGCTACAGCCATGATTTTCAATACTTTTGATGCCCTGGAGATGGAGGTCTTGGATGCAGTTAAGTCTGAGTTGTCACTTCCTCCTATTTACACAGTTGGTCCTCTTCATTCACTCATCAATCAAATTCCTCTAAGTGAGTCGCAATCTCTTGGATCAAATATGTGGGTAGAGGATACCAAGTGTCTAGAATGGCTTGATTCTAAAGAACCTAAATCAGTCGTGTATGTGAATTTCGGCAGTGTCACTGTAATGAATACTCAACAACTCATCGAATTCGCGTGGGGACTAGCAAACAGTAAGCATACCTTCTTATGGATCATAAGACCTGATCTGGTGGTCGGTGAGTCGGCTACTTTGCCACCTGAATTTGCAGAAGAAATTAAAGAAAGAGGTCTAATAGCAGATTGGTGTCCACAAGAAGATGTCCTAAATCATGCATCAATAGCTGGATTCTTGACACACTGTGGTTGGAACTCAATCCTGGAAAGCTTGTGTTGTGGGGTTCCTATGATTTGTTGGCCGTTTTTCGCAGACCAACAAACAAATTGCAGGTACTTATGTAAGCACTGGGGAGTCGGTATGGAGATCGATAACAATGTGAAGCGAGATGAAGTTGAGATCTTAGTGAGGGAGTTAATGGAAGGAGATAAAGGTAAAAACATGACGAAAAAAGCCATGGAGTGGAAGAGGAAAGCGGAAGAGGCCACCTCACCGGGTGGTTCCACTTACTCTAGTTTGGACAAGATTGTAAGCGACATACTTGTTAGGAAAAATATAAATCAGTAAAACTGCCAATGTCATTAATTGTCGAGTGTAGATTGCTTACCAAGTACGTTTTCTCAGGTGTTTATCATTAAGCATCCTTCATAATAAATGTTTTGGTTTACAGGGAAAGATTCATTGTATGACAAAATGTTTGATTACCTTTATATCGCAATTGCATACGCTCATGTAATATTTTTGGGTTTATCACAAACACTTATAAGAATATCAACACTTATGACTTCACCACCAAATTAATGTAATTAGCGTCATAGCGAGTCTACCAAAGTGGACTACTAAAATTGACACCTTGGGGCTTTTGTTGCAGACTTTACAGTTTCACTGCAACTTCCTCAAACATATGGACTCAGTGGGAGTTGGACGGATGATAACGATTGAATACATCAACTAGGAGGATATTCTGGTTTATAATATTGGGAGTTCTGTGACACTGAGGGGTGTTCTCATATCTCAAGGTGTCTACATGCAGCCAAGGTTCTACATGGACCTCCCTTGAATGATTTTTTCTTATTAAAACTTTTTATCTCTACTTTACAACAAATTATTGTTCAAAACTTACATCGTCAGAGAATACGTCATATGAACTCATAGAGTATAGTCACATTTGTGCTATAAATACATGTATGTAAAACACCATGAACACATCGAACATTAGATAAAGTGAGAGATAGAAGTGACAGTATCTAAAGAGAGAAATCATGAAGAAGCCTCATGTAGTTTGTATTCCATACCCAGCTCAAGGTCATGTAAACCCCATGATGAAAGTAGCAAAACTTCTTCATTTCAAAGGCTTTCATGTAACTTTCGTTAATTCAGAATTTAATCATCAACGTTTACTTAATTCAAGAGGGTCAAATTCTCTTCAAGGCTTTCAAGATTTTTGTTTTGAAGTTATTCCGGATGGTCTTCCACCGCCGGCCGATGTAAACGCTACACAAGATATACCATCTCTATGTATTTCAACCAGAGATACTTGTTATGAACCATTCAAAAACCTTCTCAATAAACTCAATGATTCTGGAGAAGTACCTCCTGTTAGCTGTATAGTTGCTGATGGAGCTATGAGTACATTTACTCTCAAAGTTGCGAAAGAGTTTGGAATCCCTGAAGTAGTCTTTTGGACTACTAGTTTCTGTGGTTTTGCTGGTTATTTTCATTATCGTCATCTTGTTCAGAAAGGTCTTGTTCCGCTAAAAGGTAAGCACTTGCAATTAACATAATCCTTGCCAATTTGTTTGTTTATTTGGTTCAAGACATTGATAGATTCAAAAGCTTTAATGGAGTAATTTACTGATTGTAGCCCCCATGTGTGGTGCCATGTTGTCGATTAGTTTACTAACTTATATGCATATAGCTCCCCATGTGTCGGACATGTTATCGATAGAATTATTCCTCGAAAGTCAGTTTTTGTTTTTAATAAATCATTGAGCTCCACGCACAATAATTGTGCGGGTGGACAATAGAGTGCATCTCATATTGCATTTGCCTCGTCGCCATCTGCATTGCTATAGCATGATAAAACTATGTAGTGTATTGTTGTGTATGTTTTAAGATTTTTGTATTGTTAAGGCTGAATTCAATGACAAAGATGATGGCGTATGTATGTTGCAGATGAGAGTTATCTGACAAATGGGTTTCTTGACACACCCATGGATTGGATGACCGGAATTGGAGATGTTATCCGGTTCAGAGACCTTCCTAGTTTCGTCCGAACAACTGACCCCGATGAAGTCATGGTCAATTACGCTATAGGTGAAATTGCAAAAGCAAAAGATGCGGCGGCCTTGATATTCAATACGTTCGATGATTTAGAACAAGATGCTTTAGATGCATTCAGATCTCAGTTATCACTGCCACCAATATACTCCATTGGTCCACTTCCATTGCTATTAAATCAAACTAAGCAAAATGAGCTGCAATCTGTTGGTTCAAATCTATGGATAGAGGAACCCGAATGCTTAAAATGGCTTGATACAAAGGAACCCAACTCAGTCGTTTACGTAAACTTCGGAAGTATTACTGTGATCACTCCTCAACAAATGATTGAGTTTGCTTGGGGATTAGCTAATAGTAAACATACTTTCTTATGGATAATACGACCGGATTTAGTAGTTGGTGATTCGGCAATGTTGCCAGCCGAATTCTTAGAAGATACTAAAGACAGAAGCTTGTACGCAAGTTGGTGTCCACAAGAAGATGTGTTGAACCATCCGTCAATAGGTGGATTTTTAACTCATAGTGGTTGGAATTCAACACTAGAAAGTATATGCGGGGGTGTACCTATGATTTGTTGGCCGTTTTTCGCCGAACAACAAACAAATTGTAGGTATTGTTGTGCTCATTGGGGAATTGGGATGGAGATTGATAATAATGTGAAGAGAAATGAAGTCGAGAAGCTTGTAAGGGAATTGATGGAAGGTGAAAAGGGCAAGGAAATGAAGATTAAAGTTATGGAATGGAAAAAGAAAAGTGAAGCATCAACTTCAATTGGTGGGTCATCTGATTTAAATTTGGACAATTTGGTTAAAGCTCTTCTTTCTGGGAGTTAGTATTACTATTTTTTTTATATTTTTTTTTGAAGTTGAATTGATTGATGTGATATTGTAGTTTGTTTATGTTTATGTTTTGAATTTGTATTTGTTGAATGATTTTCTTGCAATAATTGAATTGAATTGAATTATTATGCATTACTAAATCAAAATGGATTGAATCAACAACTTTATCAAACTTTGACCATCGCCATCACCGATGATATTGAGTGGACTTTGAATAGCTGTTACCAATGCGCGGACTTGATGCATAAAGGGAAAGAAAACCAAAAAATTTTGGTGCATAGTACCTATTGCTCTTGAGTTAGGTTTTTAACTTCTAGAATCAAAATATAAATCAGTTCGGATAAAACAATAATTTTTAATAGAAGTCAAGAAACAAGAAACTCAAAGATTAATTTGGGTAAATAATTTTAAAATGATTACTAGAAATAAAAAGATTAATTTTGTAAAATAAAAATATTTTGATTCTGATTTCTGCTTCTGACTTCTACTTCTAGAGAAGCAGAAGTGCTTTGTTTCTGGTATCCAAACATCCAATAAACCACACTAAAAGCCGCCATCTCACATAAGAACGGATCCCGCTTTTCTGGAGATTAGCAGGACGCCACTTTTGAGCCCATTATTGGGAGAGACGTGAGGGGTGGTTTTTAGGTAGTTTTTTAGGACGGTTTGTTAAGAATTTTCGTTTTTTTCCCCTTCTGAAGTAGAAACCACTTAAGTTGGTGTTTAACTTATAAAAACAAAAATGCAAATTGTGAGTTTGGATATCTAAAACTAGATTACTGTATACGATGGGTGATAATTGAAGATTAAACTTTTTATAACTATTTTTTAATTTCTTCAAATTTATTATTTATGTAATATTATTGTAGTTAATTTTGAGTAAATTACATTCAGTTTAATTTTTTATAGTACAATTGAAATATTTTGGTCCAAATTCGAAAATTTAAGTAAGACTTGAAGGTTTTGAAAATCTAGAAATTGAAATAGCTGTAAAAAGCTTTTTATCCTTTAAGATATTGTATGACTATTTCAAACTTTTCTTTTTCGTAATATCTTTTAAACTATATCAAGTTTTTGCGGAATTTTAAAGATAAATCACAAATTATATATTTAATTTTATTATTTTTACTCCAGTTTAAAAAAAATGTGATTTTTAAACTTTAAGATATTAATTAGAAGTAAAATAGGACTGAAATGGTCACAAAAAGTATTACATTTTCACCTCCCATGTCACTATATAAAAGAATTTCCTTCGATGCTCCAGTATTTTAGTAAGATTTCTACTTATAACTGCCAAACATCCCACTAGAAAGCAGGCAGAGCTAGTCCTACTTGTCATTTACCCATATTTATCATCTAGAAGAAACAACCCCATAAAAAGTTGTTTTAAAATTTTTAGCAATAAGAAAAAAAAAACTAATTTGAATAATTAGTAATAAAATAAAATTAAAAAATTGTTTTTAAGTTAGAAAATATATTTTTGGATATCAAAAACAGAAATTAATTCCAAAAATCAAAATGGAAAAAAATATCTTACAAAAGTCAAAAAATAATTTCTTAATGTATATCAAAACACAATATAATATCTTTGTTTCCTGATCATGAGAAGTACTTTTACGGTATTACCCATGTAAGGTTAATATTGGTACCTCAGATGGTTGAGCAGGCCGCATATACCATGGGGTCACTTGCCCCACGGAGGCAGGCCCACACAAGTACATTTTATGTCCACCAAGCCTATTTTCCATAAAACCCATTTGTCTTGGACCTTGAAGCTAGTTTTTTGCTTCTGTTTTTGTTTTGGGCCCCCTCTACACAGTTATATCCAGGCTTTGCCAAGGAGGACGCCAAAGTTTCTAGCAATGGACCATTTCACCTGGTGATTGACAGTTCGACACCTCTTACCGGAGTCATACGCTGGGTAGTCGGACTAGGACAACGATGTACAAATACATAAACACCTTCAATATGTGGATCGAATCCTACTCTAACAAACAGATAACTTATAAATAAAATGAGTTATCACATCAAACGGATGTTGTAATTGAACTCATCGAATTAATGCGTAGAGTTTTTTTTAAGAATGAATGAATTATGATGCTCACTTGTCTCGACACGTATAACTCTCCCTTGATTTATATAAGTTAGACGTGAAAGAATATAGATGGTGAATCATACAGACGAAGATAGAAACACTACAGAAGAAGACAGAATTAATAGGGTGAATTTAAAGAAAGATTATATCAAGTGGGCTAACATGGAACACAAGAGGATCAAGAATAAGGCTAAGGGTCAATGGGTCGAAGAAGGAGACAGGAACACTCATTTTTTTCATAGAATAGTATGTTGGGGAAAATTCCTATAACAGTGAACAAACCAAACAGAAGCTTGAAAATAGTTAAGGGTTAGAACAGATAGCACACTTCAGACAATCACATAAGCACAGAGAGATGGAGTCGCATGTTCAACAGACTGCCCTTAACTCGATATTTGTCAGGTACACCTTTAGAAAAGTGTTGGTATACCTTTAGAGATGACAAATCGAATCCAGGATAAAACCACCTGATATCAACCCAGTTAACAAAACTCGTTGGCCCATTACGAACTTAACAGCCGAATAAGATTTATAGAAAAAATAAAACTACGTGCGCAAACAAAGCGAGAAGAGGGGAAAAGTCGTCGGGATAGTAGCTGCGACTGGGGTAAGTTGAAAATGAATTTTTTATTTTTCTTTTATAGGCAAATTTTAGAGAAGAATTAAATTGTATTTATGAAATTTTTTTTATTTAATTCCCATAAATTCTCATAAATAATAGAACGGTTTTTTTATTTATTATAGGAATTTAAAATAAAAACCATTAAGTCTTGATAGGCACACGCCGGGCATACGACGGCTCACGCCAACTCACGCAAAAAACACACAAGCTCCGCGGCCCGCGTGCGTGCTTCGGTGCGAAGCACCGCACATGTGTGAATTTGCCCACTAGACCATTCCCTTAGTCCATATCCAATCCACAAGTCTTTTCCCTTAGAAGCAACTTTAGTGGTAATATAGATATACTTCATCCTTGGTTTATCCCATGTGAGACAAACCAAAGGTTTCTCATTCACATAGAAGTGAAAAGTGGATTTGTTATTTCCACCCCGAATATAGGCTAGTGACCCTTTGGTTCCATCAAGATAAATTAGGTAACAAAACAATTTTTTGGTAATAAATCACTTTTTAATTCTAATAATCCCCCACATGAATGAAGAAAGCGATAAATCAGAAAACCGGAAGACGAGAAATACCTCTTAAGCAATAGGTGTCCATATGGAATTGAACCTTTCTTAGTGAGAAGCACCGGAACGCGATGTCTTGAACTGCCATCATTTGGTGTAATTCATCAATAACTCCTTACGCAAGATATCTCTTAAAATTGTTGTTAAGTTCACGCCGTTGTGTCCGTTTTGGCCCTGGATATATCCCGTTTCTCAGAATGCTCTAGAGAATCAGCTCAGTTCTCATAGGAAACGACCCACTTCCTCATTCAGATAGGTGAGTTCTATCAAGAGTGTTAACTGCTACACCCCATTTCAATCTTAAATTGAAACTATAGAACTCATTAAGACTTTACTATAAGTCATCCTCACATGCAGTCACACTATCACGTCTACACCATAGGGAAGGGACAGAGAAAATAATTCTCTGATAGTGTTTAATCTTTACCCGCCAAAAATTAGTTGTCTCATTCAAAACCTTGATCTTGGGATCTCCAGTCAGCAAGGTTGAGTATCCTTCATGACAAGTTTTAATTGACGAGCTTAAGTCCCATCCCCCTCGATGCATTACTAACTATCTCCTTGGACAAGCCTTTCGTCAAAGGGTCCGCGATATTCTCCTTAGACATCACAAAGTCAACAGAAATAACGCCATTCGAGATTAGTTGTTTAAGAGAATTGTGTCTTCTCCGAATATGAATGGATTTTCCATTATAATTGTTATTTTTAGCATTAGCTATTGCAGCTTGACAATCGCAATGTATAGATATAGCTGGCACAGGCCTATGCCAGAGAGGAATGTCTTCTAATAAGCATCTTAGCCAAACGGCTTCCTCTCCTGCTTTATCTAACGCAATAAACTCGGATTCCATAGTGGACCGAGTGATACATGTCTGTTTGGAACTTTTCCAAGACACTGATCCACATCTTAGAGTGAAAACGTATCCACTCGTAGATTTAGATTCTTTTGAGTCTGCTATCCAGTTTGCATTACAATGTCCTTCAAGGACTGCTGAGTATCTCTTATAACTCCAACAAAGTTTAAAGTGTATTTTCGATACCTTAACACTCAAAATAGTGCATCCCAATGCTCCTATCAAACTGGTTATTTTTATAAGTACAAATTCAATGTAATGAGATTGACTAAGACTATATCTATTAGTCTCTTGTAATTTTCATCCCTAAGATTACATCTGAGGGACCTACGCCTTTCATGTCAAGGTCTCATTCAACATGTTCTTAGTGGAATAAAATACTTCTATGGTTGTATCCAGTATAATCAGATTATCAACATACAAGCATACAATCACACAGGTATCACTCACAAGTTTAATGTAAACATACTTGTCAGATTCATTTATTTTTAAACCCACTAGAAATCATTACGTGATCAAAATTTTCATGCTCTAAAAGGTTTCTCTTTCTAAATATTTTGCCTCTTCTAGGCTCAAATTTATCTTCCTCTAGAAGTATTGTCTGACTAGTATAAAGGACATCTAGGGGATCAACACATTATGCGAGATTCAGATTTCAAAGGAAAACAATTTTTTTCCAAAGAACATAACATCCCTAGATTCCATATTGGTATTTAGACCAATTTCTGAAATATCAGAACTCACAACCCTAACCCTATAAACTGTAGTGTGTTCATAATATTATATGAAGACACAATCAACAGTTTTGGGGCATGTCTATGTCCTCTTAGGTGGAGGGATAAAAACCTTAACCAAGCACACCCCACATTTATGAAGTATGCATAAAAGAGTTGTTTACCTTTCTATAAATCATTTGGAGATATAAATCATTTGGAGATTTGTATGATCCTTTAAAAGTAATTTGTTCAGGACATAGCAAGCTGAGAGGATGGCCTCCCCCCCACAAGTTCGCAGGTAATCCTGAACTAATTCATGGCTTCATCATCTCCTTAAGGGATTATATTTTCACCTCTAGTTTGAACTGAGTTCAAGTCAACTAGTTCTGAGGAATTTATTCTAAGGGTTTAGAATTTTTCCTGAACATTTTTCTTATAAGATATTTTATGCAAATTTCACATTTATGTTTTCTTTCCAAATTAAATTTGGGAATGCAGCCTATGCTTGCCAGATTGATCATTGAATAACATGAACAAATCTTCCATGTCCAACATTCAATGACACACAAACATAAAATCAATCAATTTTATTTATTTAAATTGAGGTTACATCTAATTTGTAAAAACCCTCTGTCTTATAGCTCTTTCCACTGAGTTACACTATTTTCCCAGTTTCATAAAAAAACCTTATCATCTAATATACTACAAGATACAAGAATTTTACAGATGTCCGGAACATGAGCAATTTCTTCAATGTGAGAGTTTTTCAAAAAATGAGCTTCAACCCAAATTTGCCTTTTTCCCGCAACCTGTACTGCAGACGAGTTACCCATATAAAGTGTTTCTCCTTCTCCTACCTTCTGATAGGAGGTGGACACATCTTTATTTCCACGGACATGCTTGGTAGCACCAGAATCTACCCAACAGTCTCTCACATTGGTTACCAGATTGACTTCAGACACTGTACCAAAAAACTTGTTCTTTTGATTTTTCATAATAATTTAGCATTGTTTTATTTTATTTCTCTATAAATAAAATCCTTACAATTTCTATTAAGTATTGCCTAATTTAATATGAATATGATTTATTTATAATCAAATAATCAACACTCTATGCATGCTCCATGTAAAATCAATTAGCGCATGATAACTACGTTTTATTATGCGTATAATAATTGTCTTGATTTTATGCATTAAATTTAGAGTATAAATTTTAGTGCATCTCAACGTTTCATCAAACGTGTCCTAAGGGTGTTAAATTTAGTGTTTTAACCGTTTTAATAATATCAAAACAGCATGCATATGATTCATATATTAAAAATATATTATGATTATAATTAATAAATCATACCTGTATATTATGATTCGTCCATATTCAGTTTCTGTTGCTTCCTTTAGAACGACCAAGAAAACTGCATCCGAAAATTCCGCTATTTAACGACCAAGAAAACTGCCTCCGAAAATTTCGCAATTTTAACGACCAAGAAAACTGCCTCCGAAAATTCCGCAATTTTAACGACCAACAAAAATGCCCCGAAAATTCCGCAATTTTAACGACTAAGAAAACTGCCTCCGAAAATTCCGCAATTTTAACAACCAATTAAATTCAAAGACCAAAAGAACAGAACATCATTTCAGCTTTCATAGAATTCCACGGCTACCTCAATAATTCTTTTTCATCAAATTAAGTCTTCATTGAAAGTAAAAGCATTAAATAAAACACAAAGTGCTGAATTCACGCTTCAAACATTTGAACCCATTAATCTTAGTTTCTTTCATTTGCAAACTTAATTACAAGATTAATTCTCCATATTTTACTCCATGTCACATGCATTTCATTTGCAAACTTAATTTCAAAATTAATTTTCCATAGTTTACTCCATGTCATGCATTTCATTTGCAAACTTAATTACAAGATTAATTTTCCATAGTTTACTCCATGTCATGCTCTTAACATCCAGTGTATTGTGGCTTGAATTGAGGATGGCGGGAATCAATGAGTTTGATGAAGCGACAAACTCCAAACACTTTTTCATTTTCAGCCGTTTTCATAATTCATCTTCATGTTTCTTTCTGGATCGTCCATCTAAGGTAGTTCAACAAACCATTTATACATGTTCTCCCCACAGGATAGGGATGATAACGCCATCAACAGTTCATTTGCCTAAAAATTATGTCATAATGCCTCATTTGCACGCTTAATTTGAACATAACTTACAATCACAGTGTCCTGGATATCAAACATTTTCTCTCAAATATTTTCTCGAACAGTTCTCTTATATCACCAGCTTAACAAACATAACTCTAAGAGAATACATCTCTTAATAGAAATATCGCCAGACAACAATGGAGCTTCAAAAATAACCCACAAGATGATACATCTAAAATAAAGCAGGAACAACATGCACATCAACCCAAAAATCAACGTCACTGCCAAATACCCAGTCCAAATACCCAGTCCACCAATTAATCGTCATTTGTCATTTTAACAGCATGTATATACCCAAAAGAATCATCATGATCTAATATTTCAACATATTTTGATAATCCCCATCCTCCAGCTTGTGAACCCGTTGTTAATTCACGCCCTATGAACGGGAGAAATGATGAGCAAGAGAAGCTCCACAATTTCCGTCTCCAAATGAATCTTCAGTTATGAAGTCTCCAAATAAGATCATCTTCGGTTTCATTTTCTTCTTCTTTATCTGCAACTAGATGGACACAACTAACAAGCAAATTATGAAACCCACTCTTCTTCTCTGTGATTAGCCTGAGTACGTATAATCGATGATCAACAATTATCCAGAAAATCTGATAGCGATGGTAAACAGCAGTGTCTGGATAACAATAGAAGCATCACAAGTATGTAACTGAGAGAGAACATCTTGCAAACAATTCCCAAAATAAAAATATTTCTCGTTTCCGTTGTTACAAATTTAATTTAGTATCGAGTTAAGATTGTTGGAGAAAATTCCTGTAACAGTGAGCAAACCAAACAGAAGCTTGAAAATAGTTAAGGGTTAGAACAGATAGCACATTCAGACAATCACACAAGCACAGAGAGATGGAGTCGCATTTTCAACAGACTGCCCTTAACTCGATATTTGTTAGGTACACCTTTAAAAAAGTGTTGCTATACCTTTAGAGATGACAAATCGAATCCAGGATAAAACCACCTGATACCAACCCAGTTAGCAAAACTCTTTGGCCCGTTACGAACTTAACAGCCGAATAAGATTTATAGAAAAATAAAACTACGTGCGCAAACAAAGCGAGAAGAGGGGAAAAGTCGTCAGGATAGTAGCTGCGACTGGGGTAAGTTGAAAATGAAATTTTCTTTTTCTTTTATAGGCAAATTTTAGAGAAGAGAATTAAATTGTATTTATGAAAAATCTTTTTATTTAGTCTCATAAATTCTCATAAATAATAAAACGGTTTTTTATTTATTATAGGAATTTAAAATAAAAACCATTAAGTCTTGATAGGCACACGCTGGGCACACGCCGGGCATACGACGGCTCACGCCAACTCACGCAAGCACACACAAGCTCCGCAGCCCGCGGTCCGCGTGCGTGCTTCGGTGCGAAGCACCGCACATGTGTGAATTTGCCCACTAGCCCATTCCTTTAGTCCATATCCAATCCACAAGTCTTTTCCCTTAGAAGCAACTTTAGTGGTAATATAGATATACTTCATCCTTGGTTTATCCCATGTGGGACAAACCAAAGGTTTCTCATTCACATAGAAGTGAAAAGTGGATTTGTTATTTCCACCCCCAATATAGGCTAGTGACCTTTTGGTCTCATCAAGATAAATTAGGTAACAAAATAATTTTTGGTAATAAATCACTTTTTAATTCTAACAATCCCCCATATGAATGAAGAAAGCGATAAATCAGAAAACCGGAAAACGAGAAATACCTCTTAAGCAATAGGTGTCCATATAAAATTGAACCTTTGCTTAGTGAGAAGCACCAGAACTACTTGCTGGACAGTGAACGCGATGTCTTGAACTGCCATCGTTTGGTGTAATTCTTCAATAACTCCTTAGCGAGATATCTCTTAAAATTGATGTTAAGTTCACGCCGTTGTGTCCGTTTTGGCCCTGGACATATCCCGTTTCTCAGAATGCTCTAGAGAATCAGCTCAATTCTCATAGGAAACGACCCACTTCCTCATTCAGATAGATGAGTTCTATCAAGAGTGTTAACTGCTACACCCCATTTCAATCTTAAATTGAAACTATAGAACTCATTAAGACTTTACTATAAGTCATCCTCACATGCAGTCACACTATCACGTCTACACCATAGGAAAGGGACAGAAAAAATAATTCTCTGATAGTGTTTAATTTTTACTCGCCACAAATTAGTTGTCTCATTCAAAACCTTGATCTTAGGATCTCCAGTCAGCAGATGAAGCTAGCTAGTATATTTATTCGTTTGTATTTTCGGCCCTACTCTATACAGATAAATCCTGGTTATGCCAAGGACCTCAGAAGTTTCTAATAAATGGACCATTGCACTTGGTGATTGACAGTTCTGACACCTTCTACTGCAAGTCATACGTTTCGTAGTCGAATTAGGACCACTGCAAAATACACAAACAAAGCCTTCAATATGTCGATCAAATCCTGCTTAACAAACTACAACTAAATGAGTTGTCACACCAAACAAGAGTTGTAATTGAACTCATCGAATTAATGTGTTGAGTTTCTTCATGAATGAATCAACTAAGCCTTCAAAGTAGCTTACTGTTAGAAGAATCGCATGAGATCTTTTTATTTATTTTTTGAAGCATAAAGAATGCATGAGATGGTGGTGCATATCACATACTTTGTTGGAAGAGCCAACTACTCCATCATTAGCTTCACATATATATACTTCGACAAAAGAGTGTAAGGTAGAGGGTAAAAATCTTTTCTTTGATCGTTTTAGAACCCTCCTTCGATTTAAGTTAGACTTAGAAGCAGAAAGATTTCGTTATGAAATTGATCAAATTTATCATCAATACATACTCTCTGCCGACCTCACACAACACACAAAAATAATCCACCATTTTGAGGGAGTAAGGGATGGTCCTAAATCTTTTCGTCCAGAAAAGTTTTAGATGTGGGAGAAAACTAAAACTAAAATTGTAGCAGGAAAAGTTAGTTTAGGATCAAGAGTCCCAAGCCTGGGTGAATGTGATACAGTATCATACGAGTCCCATGCCTGGGTGAATGTGATATGGTATCATACGAGTATTTCTCAAAATTCAAAAAAGATTAATGGTATGTATCGTGATCAACACTACGGTATGGAGTTTCATTATGTTCATTAAGATTGTTCATCAGTATTTGGGCAAACTTAATTTTAATAAACTAGAAGCTATTGAAATGATAAGTAAATTATCCAACTATTTTATTTTGTAATATTTTTTATTATACTTTTTCTCTTATTACTCTTAATTTCATCTCTTCGGTTGATATTCACTCTTAAAAGCGTGGGTGCATGGAAACCATCAAACAAACAATCAAATGAGACTGAATATCATTGTGATACTCAGCGAGCTCTATCTAACTAAATTAACATTGCCGATTTAAGGGCTACTTAAAATTAATATGGGATGACTATTTTAAACTCATCTAATAAATATGATTATGGGATTACCTAATGATATATAAAAATACTTAAATACCTTTTCAGTAATTAAAAAAATATCATTAACACTTTCACTAATAAAAGATTAAAAACCTAAACCTAAACATTTATCATTTCTATTCCAACCGATTGAGCATGTTTTCTCTTCTTCTTCTCTTGTTTTCAAACTACCGATTGTGGCTAAATCATTTCATCGTAAACCGATTAATCATAAACCAATTTATCGTCGTAATTACAATCAAAAGATGGCTCGAAAAAAGCAAACAACCCGTCAACCTGATAATACTAACTGGTCGAATTTTACCGAGAGAATAAGAAGTAGAGAGATTGTTGAAGAACATAGTGAGGAGTATGAAGAACACGAAGAACATGAAGATGATGATCTAGATACGGAGACTGATTCTGACAATCAGCCTTTCCAGCACTATGTAAGGGCTCCAATAAGGTAAGAGTTTACCATTATTTGTGTTTATTTTGCTTCAATCGAATGAAATCCAGGATAGAGTATCAAGGGTTTTAGGTTATATGTCATAATCGGTAGTTTCATGTTTGTATTTAACTACCGATTATGTTAGTTTTCTTCATTGCTCATGAACATGGACCACAATTGGTAGTTTCGTGTTTGTATTTAACTACCGATTATGTTAGTTTTCTTCATTGCTCATGAACATGGACCACAATCGGTAGTTATATTTAGTCATTAACTACCGATTATATTCCTGGACCAAAATTTAGGCATAATCGGTAGTTTCGTATAGGGTTAAACTCCCGATTATGAAGTTAGTGATTCCTCAAAACATACTACATAATCGGTAGTTAATCTTTTTATGTAACTACCGATTGTAGTGTGTCCATATGCACAATCGGCAGATAATGTAGAGCCCGAGCTACCGATTATGCACAATTGGTAGTTACTTTGTTTAATTTACTATCGATTATGTAGTGATTAAACGGTGTCTTCTTGGAAATAATTGTTCTTTATTTTGTTTTTTTAGGGAAATGCGATCTAAGCAAGCCCAAGATACAACTTTTTCGGGGCCTCAACCAAGTGGTTATGAAAGGCTGGTATGTAATGTTATTTCCTTTTGATTTTAATATTACGGCTCAATATTTTAGATAATAATCGTTTGAGCAGATGAGAAAGCATAAAGACCTCATTGACAACATTGATAATGAAGCCTATGCTAGCAAGTTTGGAGAGAATAAGCCTAAGAGGATAGCATCAAAACACAGTAAAAGATCTCGCGGTTCATCTAGTGTTGATGCTCGTCGTCCTCGTACAAAAAAATCTAGAAATTAGATTGTGGTTGTTTTGACAAAGAACGTCATTTTGAAAGTTGATTTGTAACAAACTTGTTTACTTTATGGATATGTCTATGGTGTTTAACATTATGGTGTTTAATGTTCTAACATTTGAATGGATTATGCATGTTCAAAATGGTGGAATTTTAATAATTTTTTCGATTTTCAATTTGGGAAAACACATTATAATCGGTAGTTTAAAAAATTCTTAGACTACCGATTATGCATGTTCAAAATGGTGGAATTTTGATAATTTTTTCGATTTTCAATTTGGGGCAAGACATTATAATCGGTAGTTTAAAAAATTCTTAGACTACCGATTATGTATGTTCAAAATGGTGGAATTTTGATAATTTTTCCGATTTTTAATTTGGGGCAACAGATTATAATCGGTAGTTTAAAAAATTCTTAGACTACCGATTATGCATGTTCAAAATGTTGGAATTTTGAAAAAAAATTCGATTTTTAATTTGGGGCAACACATTATAATCGGTAGTTTAAAAAATTCTTAGACTACCGATTATGCATGTTCAAAATGTTGGAATTTTGATAATTTTTTTCGATTTTCAATTTGGGGCAACACATTATAATCGGTAGTTTAAAAAATTCTTAGACTACCGATAAAAATGGAATCGGTAGATATGTTACTCCATTATCTACCGATTATGATACGTCCATGGAATTAAATGCATGCAAAAGATGAATTTTTTTTGGTTAACGATCACAAAACATTGCATTAATATTTGTCTATTCATTTATGTTCAAAATATATATTCAAAATCAACTACTCACCATCCGAGTTCAAATCAATTGCGTCCTTTCCTAAACTTGTTAAACGATCCCAACGCTTCATGTTGGACTCGTAGTGCTTCAACCACTCCTTACAATGGTTAGTTGGGAAGTAATCCGACCACCTACTCAATGGAGGTAATGGAAAATCATCCGTTAAACTTAAACCGATAAAATGATTGCTATTAACCCAATTACATAATGATTCATCTATCCTTGACCGACTCATCACACACCGTCCTTGTGGGTGTAAATGTGACACTCACTTCTAATAAAGGAGGACAGAAATAATGTACCACGCAGTTCAATACATCCGCTAAAAGATACTCACATATCGACATTACCATCCAATCCCTGGATCCGATTATCTCCAATCCGTTTCGGCATTTTACACGAGTATATAACTCTTTGATCCTTTGTTCTCTAACATGTTTGTCTCCTTCTCTCATCATTTCAATATAAGATTCCTTATCCTCCAATAATTGTGCGGCTATCTTATTTCTTAAATATTATCATTGGGTGATATTCTCGGTAACCGCCTCACTAAAAGTCTCTTATTTGTTTCGAAGCAACGTGAAAAGCACAATTTCCATCCCCATCGACATCGTCGGTGGAAAAAAAATAGTATAATGAGTAGAGGGAGTTGTTCCAAATACTCATCGTGTATAGGTTGGGTTTGACTTAGTTGGGAAGGAATCGTAGAGACCTTAGCTTTGACTTGTCGTGAGCTTGGTCCACCTTGATCCTTCCTTGGACGACCCATTTTCCTTAGAGCCGGAAAATCTTCATACTCAGATTAAGTATGTTCATGCCTAGAAAGGTCACGATGACTAGATAACCATTCCTTCAACTCTTTTCTTTGAATTGACCTCGGCTTTTCGGTATTCGGCCTACCCATCGTCTTTCCTTTCATCGGTTCCTGAACAACCTTTAGACAAGGGTGAAGGGATTCCTTAAATAGTGCATCAATATTTACTTTTATGCCCCATTTGATATAGAGTAACGCTCGAATATTCGTGTAAATATTTCCGTCTCCACGAACGACGCACCATCAACCGCCGGGGTGCTTGGAGTGAAAGTTAATTGCTTCCAAAAGGGATGAATATCATTAATGTCAATCACTTCAATATACCTTCCAAGCATGTGACGACACGGGAGTCCAATACCTATCATCGGCTTGCAGTTGCAAACCGTAGTCTCATCATCGTGATCTCTATAAAACTCCAATTGTATTATCATGAAATGTATTTCCCACCAAAAAACTTTATAAACTATACCCCTTAGAATATTTTTATGTTTTAAATGTGCCAACGAGAATCTATGTCGACTTTTTTCCATTGAACCATAAATCTTAGTGAGGTCACGATTGGTGAACTCATGGATTGCTTCTTGGACCGACATAACCCATTTTGACTACAGACTAGTATGTTCTTTAATCATCCATGGGACCCCTCTGCAATGCTTGTTGCCTCGCTCTTGAAGTTCCGATATTCATATGTCCATGCAAATACAAACTTATCCTTATGCTGTCCCAACCATTGTGTTTTGCAATACTTAACTGGTTTGGGATAGTTCTTGCCCCATTCATCCTCATAGTTCTTCAAGTTGTATTCATAAACTTCCTCCGTCATCGACCAAACTATCTTATCCCATGCTTTTAGAAATAAAGACCACTTTATTCCATCCTCGACCCACTTTTCATCGGCCAACCTTTTCTCTTCTTCTCGTTCTTCCATGGTTAGTTTACCAATACGTTCATCCTCTTCCTTCGATCTCTTGGTACCTTTGTTTCGTTTTTTAGCTTGGATAAGATGTCTGCAATTGCATTTGATGTTGCATTGAATGCGCCACGTACAAAGCAAATTTTGGGCTTCCGGAAACACTATCTTTATTGCATTCATCAAGGCTTGATCGTTATCCGTTACAATAACCCTTGGAAAATGCTCGCCATTATAAATTGATTGTTGCATAACCATTCGACCATCCCATTCCGTCCTTTTGATCGTTGCTAGTGCCGACCAAATTGTAGACAACGAAGACAAGGGTCGTCCGCCTTTATCTTAGATAAGATTGCACTCTCTTTCATTACGTTCCTCATAGACTTTACCGTCTCCATTTTCTTATGTTTTAACTTGGCAACCATTACGTGCCCAACAAAAGTTTTCTGGATCTTCGTGGTTGTGACGACCATTAGAAACTCTAAACATTTTCCATACTTTACCTTCTTTACCGTCGGGTTTATGGAAGATAATCTTAAATGGGCATCCAATCTTCTTTGAATTACCTCAGTATATTCTCTCCGTGTTCTTTACGTATTTACGATTCTTTCCCACGTGACTCTTTCGCTCGCCACCTCTCTCACAAATCATTTCAAATCGATCAACTCTCACGTAATTGTTCTGACCTACAACGCACATCTTCTCTTTTGCTCTATTGATAAGTCATTCATTTGCCTCCGCCTTACTTCCAAATGTCTTAATGCGCATATAACAAAACAAATATCATAAGCCTAACCATGTAACATACATTCTTAAAACAAGACAAGAGTGGGTAGGTAGCGTACCAAATTATTTGCATAGTGTAGGAAAGTATCAGGACCCTCGTATGAAACAATATTAACCCATTCAATAATCTACGTAAAATAGCAATGAGTTAGACAATGATAATCGGTAGTTAATTTGTTCCTTTACTACCGATTATAGAAAGAAATCAAGTCAAGTTCTGTATACAAAAACAAGTATAATCGGAGGTTTAATTTGTTACACCACTACCGATTACAATACAATCGGTAGATAACTATATGCCATATACTACCGATTACAAAGTTTGCAAAATAAAAAATTTATAGGTTTGGAGAAATTCATTTTTGGGACGACTAACATAATCGGTAGATAATATGTATTCCTAAACTACCGATTATAGAAAGAAATCAAGTCAAGTTATGTACACAAAAACAAGTATAATCGGAGGTTTCATTTGTTACACCACTACCGATTACAATACAATCGGTAGATAACTATATGCCATATACTACCGATTATAAAGTTTGCAAAATATTAAATTTGTAGGTTTGGAGAAATTCATTTTTGGGACGACTAACATAATCGGTAGATAATAAGTATTCTTAAACTACCGATTATGCAAACAGAAATTCAAAAAAAAAATCAATTTGGGGATTTTGTATAATCGGTAGTAATTAATCTTCACGAGACTACCGATTATATAATTATTTTAGAACAGAAGTATAATCGGTAGTTTATAGTACTGCATTATCTACCGATTCTGGGACGTCCATGGCATTAAATGCATGCAAAAATGATTTTTCTTTGTTACCGATCACATACAAACGCATACAAAGTGGGTTTTTGAGCTTCTTAAGACAATACCTGATTGTTTGATGCATTATTATCTTCATTTTGATGTGATTCATCGTCTATGTTTTCTTCCATACCAAAATTTGGATCATCCAACAAATATCCCAAATTTTAATCTCTAAACGTCTTTGAACCATCAATATTATGTTCTTCATGATGTTTCTCACCTTCTACCTCATACTCATCCATGTTTGTTATTGATTTGAGTTAAAACCTAATTTTCCCAAACTTCTTCTTCTTCTTCTTCTTCCTCTCTAACACACTCTCTATTTTTATTCTAAAACTATAACTCAAATTTATCATCTAACACTAACTATAATCAACTTAATTAACTAATTAATCAAAATTAACACTAATTAAACAAGGACAGATTAACTATTAAAAGAATATATGGATAAAAGGTGTATTGATATTAATTCATAATATCTTTATTTTATTTTATTAGTCGTCCCAAATTAATTTTGAATAGCCCTAAAAAATACTAGATAAATTAACTAGTCATGAGTTCGTTTTGGTTGCTTCATCCAAGTTCTGTGATAATATATAAGCTCACACATTCCAGTTTCATTAACATTTTTAGTATGGAATCTGTTTCCATATTTTTGATACGAACACCTCAATGGCAGGGACGCATCAACTTTTATTTACCTTTTTATGTCTAAAAATAGTTTAAATTTTATACCTTAAGAGAAAGGCATTATTTTATAGAGGTGTCAGCTGTATAAAAGGAGATACATAGCCGAAATATGAAAATTGACTCCGTACTAGCTGGTCCACAATTTCTTATACAAAAAAAGAAAAAGTGGCAGTGAGAGAGTGGGAGTTCTAGGGAGTCTATATTTGTAATCAGCTTGTATATATTCATGTCTATCGCAGGTTGGAAGGCCAGCGATCTATGGGTTAGCAGCAAAGGGACAACACGGAGTAACACATGTCATTGAGATGCTGCAGGATGAATTTGAATTGACCATGGCCCTATGTGGCTGCTGTTCTGTGAAGGATATAACGAGGAATCATTTACACACAGAACGTGAGAAATTGCGATCGTTGCTCTAAATACCTTGGAAACAACTCAATTATATGTCAAGCCGATACTCCGGCTGAATTGTTCAAGGGTGTTAGCTCCCTCAATAAGGGCGACAAACTTTTTTTTGGAGTGGATTTTCTGGACTGCGTGTGTGTGGGTATACATCCCTTGTTGAAATAAATAGTGTTTTTAAGAATTTATAATGATTTTTTTCAAACACCATCTGAAAAGGCCGGCTTACCTACTTGCAAGTTGCAAATCACCCGTCGTGCTATCACGCCAAGTCAAAGCAATATATATCAGCATTTCTGATCGCATCATTTGTTTTCAAACAGCATCACCTCTCCACTTTCCAAAAGAAATTCAACATTCATTAACCTCCATCTCTCAAGACTTGGTTCCATTTTCATTAATCTCGTCTCTCTATCTAGAATTGCAAAATCATGATAAACAGACAACAACAAGCATATAAATCCATGGGAGTTTTCTCCATTTATAAGGAAGCTTTCAAGATTATATTCTCACATAAAATAATCTCTACACAAATCACCTTAGCTATACTCGTTCCTATAATCATTCTCTACTTATCACAAATCTATATGTTTCACTTGATCCAAGAAAAGACTTATCAAAACAGAGAATCTCCGGGCTGAGTGCTTACGGTTACGGGATAGCCGTAAGCGTATTAATCACTACGTTAATCACCTCCTTCTTCTCTTTGTTCTTAACATCAAATGCAGTTTATGCAACCACTTGTTTCTATACCTCCAGAGATATCACATTCAAGAAAGTTATTGGTGTTTTCCCCAAGGTGTACAAGAGACTTTATGTCACGTTATTGTGGTGTTTCTATATGGTCCGTATGTACACAATCACCGGTGTGGCTCTCGGATTAGCACTCTTGTATTTCCTCATCAAATTGAACAAATCCGATGGGAAAGGGTCGAAACAAATATGTTTGATATTGATTGTTTGTCTATCAATCCCTTTCTTTACAGGATTAGTTTACATGACAAGTGTTTGGAATATCGCAACGGTTGTGGCAATACTAGAAGAAGATTACGGTAAAAAAGCGTTGCAAAAGAGTATGAAACTTATCAGAGGTAAAATCTGGGTTTCGTCTGCTGTTTTTGTTCTGCTTGACATTACTCTTATTGGTATACTTTCGACATACATTTTAATTGTGGTTCAAGGATACATATCGAGTTTCATCGGGACAATATTTGCGGGAATTGCTTGCTATTCGTTATTGACTATTGTAGTCCATTTTTCTCTTGTAATCCGAACGGTAATCTATTTTGTCTGCAAATCTTATCACAACGAGGATATATGGAACATTACTCCATACCCAGACATTTCATATGTTAGCTTGGCTACAGTAAATGGGAACGACGACCAATTAAATCGAGCTTTAGTATGAAATTTACTTGAATAAAATTTGTAACTATATACAGTAGGTGTGTTTTTATTCCTAGTACACAATTCTACATTGTTGTCTTTCTGTTGTCGATTTTGACAAATTGGTAAATGAATTATTTTTCTAGCAAAGAAATGTTAAGAATTTGATTGTTATATGTCCATTTCATGGATTCACATACAACCACCGAAAAAGGTTAAGAAATTAACGTTTCATATTGACTCAATCTCCTGTCCATCGATCATTGCTTACCGGAGAATTATCTCCCATGCCGTTTTTTATCATAGATTGGCTATTGACACACTAATGAACAATTAAAAAAGTGGGTGTCTGTTAAATCCATGGATTAGTTAATAATCTAGTTTGAATGGACTGATTCAACGTAACTATAAAAGACCTCTTCTACTTGCAAAATAAAATTCCCAATACCAGTTTGACTTGATTGAAAAGGTCCCAGAATGTCCATTTCATGAGTCATATGACTCATCATGACTGCTCTTTGAACAGAGAAAAGAAATGATATCTTTGATCTAATCACTTATCAGCTGGCTATGTCAAGAAAGACGCTACCGAAACAAAATTGTTGATCAGGAATCCAAAAATCCTATCGAATTAAGGCAACTGCAACTCTGTAAGCTCATAACCATATAATAAGGCCAATTCCTATGGAGGAAAAAATCATCCACATCTTGATAATGAATCTGGTGATGCACATTTTATAGTCTAAAAAGTGTCACTACATATGTATATATCATCCTTTGTGAAGTCCAGATGTTACCCTAAAATTTGAGGAAATCGCTTTAACACGGCACAACACAGTAATATCCTCTATCACGGCACGACACAACACATTTTAATCTCTTGCTCAGCACAACACAATACACATGCCTATGCACGTGATCATGTGGACTGGGTTGTGCTAGGCCGACAAATTTCTAGCTGCGCCAATATAAAACTCAATTGTGGGGTTTAAATCTATGATAAAAAATGACCGTGCTACACCTAAGCTGCTAAGCATCAAGTGACTTGGTCAATTTATTCGGACAAGGTCAATAAAAGTCTTTACGAATTTATGATGCTTTTTTCAGACATCATCTGATGAAAAGACCTTATCAACTTAAAAGTTGCTATCGCATGCACCAAGTCGAAGCAATTTCAGTGGGCTTCTGATCGCATTTGTTTTCAAACACCATCACCTATATGACTATATGTATCCACTTTCCAAAAAAGTAATTCAATAGTATTCGATCGTTAACCTCCATCTCTCAATACTTTGTTGCATTTTCATTAATCTCCATCTCTTATTGTCCCTCTATCTAGAGTTGCAAAATCATGACGAATAGAGAACATCAAGCATATAAATCCATGGGAGTTTTCGCCATTTTTAAAGAAGCTTTCAAGATTATAGTCTCACAGAAAATAGTCTCTGCACAAATCACCTTAGCTGTACTAGTCCCTGTAACCATTCTCTGCTTGTCTCAAGTCTATATGTTATACTTAATCCAAGAAAAGACTTGTAGAAACAGCCAATATTCGGCGCAGAGTGATTACGGTTACAGGATAACCGTAACCGTGTTTATCGATATGATCATTATCTCCTTCTTCTCTTTGTTCTTAACATCTAATTCAGTTTACGCAACCACTTATTTCTATGCCTCTAAAGATGTCACTTTCATGAAGATTATTAGTTTTTTCCCCAAGGTGTACAAGAGACTTTATGTCACGCTATTGTGGTGTTTCTATATGTTGCGTATATACACAATGGCCGGTGTGTCATCACTCTGGTATTTCCTCGGAATCAAAGGAGCCAAAGGGGAAGTCTGGAAACAGGTATTCTTCATATTGATTGTTTGTCTGTCAATCCCTTTCTTTACCGGATTAGTTTACATGACTAGTATTTGGAATATCGCAACGGTAATTGCAATAGTAGAAGAAGATTACGGTAAGAAAGCGTTGCTAAAGAGTATGAAGTTGATCAGAGGAAAAATATGGGTTTCGTGTTCTGTTTTTCTCCTGCTTGAAATCACTCTTATTGGAATATTTTCCACCTTCATTTTACTTGTGGTTCATGGATGCATATCGAGTTTCATCGGTAGAATATTTGCTGGAACGGTTTGCTATTCATTAATGACTATTGTAGTCCATTTTTCTCTTGTAGTCCGAACGGTTATCTATTTTGTCTGCAAATCTTACCACAACCAGGATATATCGAACATTACTCCGTACCTAGATGCTTCTTATGTTAGCTTGGTTCAAGTAAACGAGGACGACGACCAATTAAATCGAGCTTTAGTATAAAATCTACTTGACAGTACGTATATATATATATACACATAAAGTGTATTTTTATTCCTTGTGTACAGTTCTATACATAGTTGTCTCTTTGTTAATAATCTGGTTTGAATGGAACGATTCAACATAACAATAAAATATCTCTTCCACTTGCAAATCAGTGGCCATGGATTGCTGCCAGAAAAATCAAATTCCCACTACCAAGTTGACTTGATATGGAATTAGGCCCCAGAATGTCCATTTCGTGAGTCATATGACTGCTCTTTGAAGGGAGAAAAGAAAAGATATCTTTGTTCTAATCACTTATCAGCTGGCTATGTCAAGAAAAACAAAATTGTTGATCAGGAATCCAAACATCCTACCGATTTAAGGCCAACTGCAACTCTGTAATCTCATAACCATAGAATAAGACCGAGCAACCATATGCATCATATGCGAGAGTTTATCATGTTTTCTCTTCAATTTTACTTCCGTCTCCGTCTGCTTTTCAGTCTACTTGTCAAGTCCAACAAGCAACATACCAATAATTATATTACAGCAACCGGTAAGGAAATACCTTGCGTGGGTAACGCATACTTCTTGGTAGGACTAAAATCAAAGTCCAAGTCGTCTACATCCTGAAGTTCTATCCACAATTAGTTTTTATATAGTTATGTTTATCTCCGATTCAGATTTAAACATTCTTATATCCAGACTTCACTCGTTATATATCATCTCTTTAATTTGTCTCTCTCTATATATCTCTATTATCTCTAGAGTTGCAAACCATGAATAGGGAACCAGCAAATAAATCATTGGGATTTTTCAGCATCTATAAGGAAGCCTACAAAATTACAGTCTCATGGAAAAAATTATTCTCACAGATTACCTTATCGTTAATCCTCCCTCTAACCATCCTTTACTTGTCTGATATCCATATTTCCGACTTCATCATAAGCAAGGCTTATCCGAACAACGTACAAGCTAAATGGATTGTTTACGGCACAACCAGCTTTGTCTACTTAATCCTCATCCTTCTTTTGTTTTTCTTCTCAACTTGTGTTGTAGCTTGTTGCGTTTCATGTTTCTATACCTCGAAAGACACCACCTTCAAGAAAGTCATACGCGTAGTTCCTAAGGTATGGGGAAGGCTTTTGGTAACGTTCTTGCTGCTTGTTTTTATCTTGGGTATAGTTGCTATTGTGTATCTTGCATTGATATTATGTTTTGCAGCAAAATTTAATGGACCCGAAGGGGAAGGAAGGTATAAAGTATTGGCGTTTGTGATTTGCCAATCAGTCCCTTTCTTCATTGGATTAGTCTACATAACAAGTGTTTGGAACATCGCTATGGTTATTGCAGTACTGGAAAAAAGTTATGGTGCAAAAGCGATGGTGAAGAGTGTAAAATTGATTAAGGGTAAGATATGGATTTCTTGTGCTGTTTTTCTTGCGCTTGAGATCGTTTTTGCTGGTATAACATTCACATACTCTTTACTTGTGGTTGCCGGAGACATATTGGATTTGGTTGGTGAAGTCTTTGTGGGAATTGTTTGTTATCTGTTAGCGACTATTTTGATTCACTTTTCTCTTGTAATCCAAACGGTTGTCTATTTTGTCTGCAAAGCATACCACAACGAAGACATATCAAACGTTGCCGCACATCTTGATGTTGCATATGTCAATTTGGTCAGGGGAAATGACGACCATTAGTTAGTTTCGGTTCGATACTGTCTTACGGTAAATATTTGGTGTAAATTGTTCGCACTGTACATTTTTCAGAATAGTTGTCAAAGATTGTACAATTGCCTATTGCTAAATTTTATGGTTGAATTTTGAGCTGATACAGCTAAGACACTGCAAAGAGTTTTGTGAAAAAAAGCCTTAAACTGAAGACTTAGATTAGAGTTTTGTGAAAAAAAATCCTTATTGGATTTGAACCGATGACTTATGTCTTACCATGGCCTTACTCTACCACTGAGTTAAAAGGGCTCATTTGATTCAATTGTTGAATGAACCAACAGTCACTATGAGTCTACTGTATGTACCTACATATATAATATACATCGTATATATGGATATGTTCTCCGTTATTTGTGTGGATAAGGCCTATAATTTTCATCCCTCAGACCGTCAAAAAGCAAGAATTTTCTTTTGTTCTCCTTGAATTTCTATGATGGGATCGTTGCTTAGAATTGTTCTAAGATTTCGGATAGAAAGGGTATAAGATATTTATCTGAATACCCTCTGTTAACGAATTTTTTTGGAAATTCCAAATCACCTTGAATAATTTGTTAATAGGGAAATTTTAATTCGATAGTTATTGACTCAAAACAGCATTAGATTATATTCCTGTACTTGTTCTTGTTGTGAAACCTCAAAAGTCTAATTCATCAAGACATCTACCAAGAGGACTTTTTCTCATGTAGTTTGTATACAGATATGATTCTCTTTAATTGATCAAACACCATAATGTTAGATAAAATGGGCTTGGCTTAATGTTTTGTACTTGGTCTTGGAGAATATGGGTTTAGGACCAAGGGGTCACTAAGGAAAACTAGCACATTTTTTACTATTTGTGAATGAACCTTTAGTCCCACATTGGAGAAACTAAAGATATTATCTCTCTTTATTACTTAGAAATTTGCATCTAAGGGAGGCCCCTTAGGGGTTTAGACTCTTTTGTGTAAGGGAGAGGACTAAGGCTATGGTCTAGTTGGTGCAACCATACATTTCACACGCACATCGCCGTCCGTACGGTGCGGGTGCGGGCTCGCTACTATCCTGCTTTGTTTTGCGCACTGCTTGTTTACTTCCCTTCCGTAACTATCTTGTTGTTAAGTTCGTTTGAGAGTGATTTGTATTGTGCTTATATAAGTCATAACGGGAAGTTCTATCATGGACACATCTCCGATGTGGGGGTATAACATCTCTCATTCTTGAGGAGTACCCGTGGACTATTGTGTTAAGGACAATTTGCTGAGCAGGTGGCACTGTCCATTGTGTGTATATCAATTCAGAGATTTCATTAACGTTAACATCTTCTTCTGTTTAGTATTTTTAATATTTGCAGATCCAACAATCTTAACACGGTAGTATTACTTCTTCTGTAACAATGGGTAAAAATGATGTTGACATACCAGAAAAATTCAGTGACAAAGATTTCAAAAGATGGCAATCAAAGATGTTGTTCTTTCTGAGTTTTCATATGTTAGATGAATTTGTTCTGAAATCTTTTGATGAGGGTTTGAATGATGCTGGAAATGAAAGGGAGTTGGAAGTTTGGTTAGGCAGAATTATATGGCAAAAAAATTAAATTCTGAATTGTTTAGAAGATGCATTGTATGATTTTTACAATGCAAAGGATAATTTTTCTGCTTTTGATTTATGGGCTGCTTTAAAGGCAAAATACTAAGCTGAAACTGCTGGAAGTAAGAAATTCTTGGTAGCTAGGTTCCTGGAATATAAAAAGTCGAATGACAAATCTGTGGTTGATCAATTCCTTGAACTTCAGCGTATTATCAATGAAATTCTTGCTGAAGGCATGGTGATAGATGAAACTTTTCAAGTGTATGCTGTGATATAGAAATTACCGTCTTCTTGGTCTGAATACAAACGTAGATTGAGACATGAAACGTGTGAAGTCAATATGGTTGATTTGGGTAAGAAGATTCAAGTGGAAGAATTACTGTGCTCCAAAGACAGAACGTATCTTCTGCAAGGGACATGTCCAACAAGGCTCATGTAATTGAACACAAGACTTCCAATACTGAAAAGGGCGACAGCAGCAAACGCAACCCTAAGCCTGGTCATCACAAGAAATGTATATTTCAGAAACCCAAATTCGGCATTGGTAAAATTAAAGGTGCATGTCATGTTTGTGGAACTCCGGGCCATATAGCAATACACTGTAGAAAACGTAAGGACTTTAATAATAAGAAAGACAATGCTAACTTGGTTGAAAACAACAAAACCGAGTTTTCTGGTACGGTGTCTGAAGTCAATTTGGTAACCAATGTGAGAGATTGTTGGGTAGACTCTGCTGCTACCAAGCATGTCTGTGAAAACAGAGATATGTTCACCTCCTATCAGAAGGTAAGGAAAGGGGAGAAACTCTACATGGGTAACTCGTCTGCAGCACAAGTTGTAGGAAAATGCAAAGTTGGGGTAAAGCTCACTTCCTGCAAGACTCTCACATTGAATGAAGTTCTTCATGTTCCGGACATCTGCAAAAATCTTGTTTCTTGTGCTGGATTATGTGGGTAAGGGTTATAAGACTGAGTATCTCTACAAACTTAATGTAACCTCTGATGAAATGAATAAAATTGATTCTTCTGCTTATGTTTGTGTGTCATTGAATGTTTGGCATGATATACTTGGACATGTAAACTATAAGTCAATGCATAAACTGGCCAGCATAGGCTGCATACCCAAATTTAGTTTGGATAATGAACATAAATGTGAAGTATGTGTAGAATCAAAATATGCTAAAAAACCTTTTAGAAAAAATATTCATAGAAATTCTAAACCCTTAGGATTAATTCATTCAGACCTAGTTGACATGGAAATCAGTTCAAACTAGAAGTGGTAAGAAATGGTTTGTCACTTTTATAGATGATTGTACGAGGTACTGTCACATATATTTGCTTAAAGGTAAGGATGATGCCTTAGAATCCTTTTGGGCCAGACTTCATAACATGCTTAGCTGAGACTGATCCACAGACTTATAGATAATCCATGACTTCTTCTGAAGCTCCATGGTGGAAAGAATCCGCCATTAGTGAAATGGATTCCATTATACATAATGGTACTTGGGAGATTGTATATTTACCTCTAGGGTGTAAACATATAGGTTGTAAATGGATCTTCAAAAGGAAATGTAAGGTAGATGGAACTGTGGAAAAATACAAAGCTAGATTAGTAGTTAAAGGATATAAAACAGAAAGAAAGTGTAGATTTCTTTGATACTTATTCACATGCTACGAGAATTACTTCCATTATGATGTTAATTGCTATTATTGTTATTCATAACTTATAGATACATCAAATGGATGTAAAAACAGCTTTGCTAAATGGTGAATTAGATGAAGATATTTATATGGACCAACCTGAGGGATTTGTAGTGAAAGGTTGTGAAAACAAAGTTTGTAAACTGAAAAAATCTTTGTATGGTTTGAAACAAGCACCTAAACAGTGGCATGAAAAATTTGATCATGTAATGATTTCTAGTGGTTTTAAAATCAATAAATCTGACAAGTGTGTTTATACTAAACTTGTGAATGATGCTTGTGTGATTGTATTCTTGTATGTTGATGATATGCTTATACTTGGTACAAACATGGATGTAATTAATTCTACGAAGAACATGCTAAATGAGAACTTTGACATGAAAGACTTAGGCCCCGCTGATGTGATCTTAGGGATGAAGATTAGAAGAAATTCTAATGGATATAGTATTAGTCAATCTCATTATGTTGAATCTGTGCTTAAAAAATATAATCAGTTTGATTGTAAACATGCTTGTACTCCGTATGATCCTTGTTGTAGACTCAAAAAGAATAAGGGTAATGGAGTTTCACAACTTCAATACCCACGTGTTATAGGAACTCTGATGTATTTGATGAATTGCACGAGACCGGACATTGCTTATGCTGTGAGTAGGTTGAGTAGGTATACCTGTAATCTAGGGCAGGAGCATTGGGATGCACTTATTAGAGTGTTAAGGTACTTCATTTTGAACTTTTGTTTAAATTATGAGAGATACCCTGCAGTCCTTGAAGGATTTTGTGATGCAAACTGGATATCATACTCAGAGGAGTCTAAGTCTACGAGTGAATATGTTTTTACTCTAGCATGTGGGTCTGTATCTTGGAAGAGTTCCAAACAGACTTGTATAGCTCGATCCACTAACATCATTGTCCAATCTTCTCTCAATCTACAAACCATGAGTACAGAACCACCGCACAAATCTATGGGATTTTTCGGCATCCACATGGATGCCCGTAAAATTACAGTCTTATGGAGAAAACTATGCTCACAGATTGCTTTATCTACAGTCCTCCCTCAACCATCCTATACTTGTCTGATATCCAAATTTCTGTTTCATCCTAAGCCATGGGTATCGAAACAACAAAAAAGCAAAATGGATTGCTTTCGGCATAGCCAGATTCGTCTACTCAATCCTCATCCTTATTTTCTACTTGTTCTCAACTTCTAGTGTAATGTATTCAGTTTCATGTTTCTATACCTCGAAAGATCCCAATTTCAAGAGAGTTGTCGCCGTATTTCCAAAGGTATGGGGAAGGCTTTTCGTCATATTCTTGTTGCTTTTCTTTATCTTGGCTATATGCACCACCGTGTACCTCGGATTGATATTATTGTTTGTGATAAGCTTTAATGGGCGGAAAGTATTAGCTTTTGTTATTTGTTTAACAATTCCTTACCTGATTGTGTTTGCTTACATGACTACTGTTTGGAATATCGCTATGGTAATCTCTGTACTGGAAAAAGATTACGGTAGAAAAGCGTTGGTAAAAAGTATGAGATTGATCAAAGGTAAGATATTGGTTTCTTTCTCTCATCTTTATTGCAGTGGAAATTATTTTTACGGGTATGAGTATTGGATTCCATTCTATGGTGCTTGGCGGAAAGAAATTGAATTTGGTGGGTAAGATATTTGTGGGAATCCTTTGGTATCTGTTATCAGCTTATTCTCTTCATTTTTATTTTGTAAGCCAAGCAGTTGTATATTTTCGTGTGCAAAGCTTACCACGATGAGGACATATCAAACGTTGATGCGCACCTAGAGATTTCTCATGCCAATATTGTTAGTTTAGTTCTTCTGATGCTCGTCAGTTTTGATTAATTTACGACAGTTGTATATTGAATTTTGTGACAGTACATACGCGCTATATATTTGTATTGATTAAACATTTTCTTTTGTTGTATGTGTCATTGACTTTGAAGTATTGGATTCAGCTTTACCTGTTTTTACTAGTTCAAATCCTGTAAGGGAAAGTACTTACCTTAAACATGAAACAAAGATGGGATCCAATTTAATTGAATCCGATTCCGTTAGTTACTTTGCTCATTTTTTTAGGTTCTTGTTGTTTTTTCTGACTTCTTTCTAGTTACTAGTATCTGTTTAGATACCAAAAGTTGTTTTCCTAGAAACAGAAGTCAATCTCATAGGTCACAAGTAAAAACATTTTATTTCACAAAACGTTATCTTTTAGAAGTTAATCTTTGAAGTCAGAAGTAAAAATATTTTGCTTCACAAAAAGTTAAACTTTTTATATTCTAAGAATTATTCTAAAATTGTATAAACAAATTAACATCTGACTCTTTTGTTTCAAGAAGTTGAAAAACAACTTCTCATGTTGTATCTAAACAAACTATTAGCTTGACAAAATTTCCACATTATTAGAGTGCCGTTTTTCTTATTACAGTACCAGTTTTATTGCTTAGCTAGTTCTTTTATGTTTGTTTTCCTGTTTACGGCTGTGCTTTGAGTCTGTTTTAGCTACCGTCAGTAGTGCGCTACTGTTTCCGCAAGTGATTGTGGAAAGTTTATTGGAAATGAGTGATAAAAACACATTGAAAATTTGCTTTCTACTTACCCACAGCTATGTGTGAAATAAAAATCAATCCTAGCACGTTTCTCTCCTCTTACACTCGAGGCAATAATTTCCGGCAAAGAAATAAAAGAAGGTGGATTCAACGGGCAGTGGGATGAAAACAAAGTCCTGTTGGTAGTAATTCCGTTGCCAAAGTCCTTGAAGTCATAATTTAATATATTTAAAAAGAAATAAAGAATATTAAAATTTCAACATTAAAAAATAAAAAATTACCTTTGAAAAAATTGTCATATTAGGAAGAAAAAACATTATATAAAAATAAACCTTGTTCTTTGGTCCCATGGCTGGTAAAATCGACTCCCACTCAGCTCATCCAAAACCAAAACAAAATCGATTATTGATTGTAATCTTATAAAATCCTTTTGTTTCTGGAAAAGTGATTCAGTATCTTGATCTAGCAATCTCATGCACGTATGTCCCAAATCTGTATGGGTTGCAGTAGCTTGGTGAGAAAAACTTAAGAAAAATACTTTCTGGCCGAAGTTGTTTAGCCAGAAGCAGGCAGAAATAGCACCCGATGCGACCGTAAACCGGCAACTGTTGCGCATGAGCCGCAGGGGTCATGTACACCCGATGTGTTGCTGTTGTCATGTTTGTCTCTTCGTTTTAATTATATATATGGACTCACTCAAATTCCAAGTCGTCTACCCAAAGTGATCCATGTCTATCCCTGCTCATATTAGTATATGACTTGAACCCTAAACTTTTGTCTTTAGGTTCGAGTCGTATATAATATGAGCAGAGTTAAAAATCACAGAGGAATAAGTACACATATGAATGTTTCAACTTTCAAATAAATTAATACCATGTATATATATCTGCTCCCCTTATTAGTATTCATCTAATTCCAACACCAATTCTCTTAATCTCATAGCTAATTTGGTTTCATTTTCATCAATTCCGCCACTCTTTGTCTCTCTTTAATCTCTATCTGTACCATCTGTACAATCACAAACCATGAATAGAGAACCACCTCATAAATCCATGGGATTTTTCGGCATCTTTAGCCAAGCCTGTAAAATCACATTCTCATGGAAAAAATTATTCTTACAGATTCTTCTAGCTATAATCCTCCCTCCAACCATCCTTTACTTGTCTGATATCCAAATCTCTGACTTCATCGAAAACCATACGTATCAAAACAACAAGAGAGCCAGAAATATTGCTCACGTATTAACCAAAATCGTCTACGGAATCCTCACCCTTATGTTCTATTTGTTATCAACTTCTACCGTAGTTTATACTGTTTCTTGTTTCTATGCCTCCAAAGATACCAAGTTCAAGAAAGTTATGAGTGTATTCTGTAAGGTATGGGGAAGGCTTTTGGTGACATGCTTGCTGTTTTTCTTTATCTTGGTTGTATGCAGCATCGTTTATTTCGGATTGTTATTAGGATTTATGGGAAGCCTTCATGGGAGCGCACGGTTAGCTTTAATCATATGTCTTACAATCCCTTACTTAATTGTGCTAATATACATATCTGTTGTATGGAATCTCGCCATGGTAATCTCGGTACTGGAAAAACATTACGGTATAACAGCGTTGAAGAAAAGTAAGACATTGATTTACGGCAAGATATGGGTATCTGTTGCTGTATTTATTGCGCTTGAAATCATTTCCATAGGCATAATTTTTGCGTTGTCTTTACTGGTGGTGTTTGACGGAAGTGCGCTGAATTTGGTTGGTAAAATATTCGTGGGAATCGTTTGCTATTTGTTAGCCATCATCATGTTTCATTTTTCTCTTGTAACCCAAGCAGTTATCTATTTCGTCTGCAAAGCTTACCACAATGAGGACATATCGGAAGTTGCTGCTCACCTAGACAATTCTTATGTCAATTTGGTTGGGGGAAATGCGGTACCTGTTTAGTTTTTTTTTCCCGTTTGATGCTCTTCGGTTTCAATCATATTGTGACAGTACATACAGAATTTTGTGATGTATATATTGTGTTGATCATATATATGTTTTTTTCTTTTCTTGCACTTAACCATGTCTGCCATTGACTTTTTAAGTATTTGCCCTGGTTTTCAATAACTTGTCCCCTGCCTCAACATTTTAATATGTTCTGTCTCGTCGTTCAAAAGTCTTCATTGCCTCTCCCACACCCCACCTTTAAGGCTTTATTTAACAACATTAGAATATCTTTCTCTACTTGCAAACCAGTTGGCCAAGGAAAGAAAATTAGTATCTCTGAGTCAGACCCAGCTAATCAAATTTGTAGCTATCTCATACAAGTATGTGCCCATGGATTATACTAGTTGAGGAAACTTAAGAAACCTACTTCTGGCCGATATTGTTGAGCCAGAAGCAGAACGAAAGAAGGTCCAACGCGACCGTAACTCTGGAATGTGCATAAGCCTCAGTGCTCATATACACCCCTTGAGTTGCTGTTTATCATGTGGTATCTTCGTTTTAATACTCCAACTCGGCCTGTCTTCGTTAAGAACACATAATAATAATCTTCTAACATTTGGGAGTTTCCTTGCAAGGCCTAAATTGTCTAATCCATACTCGAGTCTAAGTCGTTTACCCAAACTGCTGTCATTACATAGTTTGTACATAAATGAGTTTCTCTCTTTCAAACCCCACAGTCTCTTAGCTAATTTTTGGATCATCTTCATTGATTCCATCTCTCTAGTCTAATCATCATTTGGAATTGCAAATCTGAAAAAATAACATTTTTAAGGGCGACTCAAAAAAAATTTGGAACGACTTTATACACATCCAACAGATATGGTTATGGGATGTCCTAATGGAAGGTAAAAATACTTATATATCCTTTTACTAATAAAAGGGTAAAACATAAACTCATTTCATTTAATTCTAATTCTTCTTCTTCTCTTCCTATTTACTACCGATTGTGAGAAAAATCTAACTCTTCTTCTTCTCTTCCTCTTGACTACCGATTGTGAGAAAAAAATTCCCTCGGGAAATTTTCAAAACCAATTCATCGTATCGTCGTTAATCGCCGTACCAAATCATCGTCGATAATTTGATATAAAGATGGCTCGACAGAAACAAATAAGTTGTCAATTTGATAATAGTAACCGACCAAATTTTGTGGAGAGATTAAGAAACAGAGAGATTGTTGAATAACATAGTGAAGAAGATGAAGAACACGAAGAACACGAAGATGGTGATTTAGATACGGAAACTGATTCTGACAATTGGACTCTCCAGCAGTGTACGATGGACCAAATTAGGTAAGGGTATACCACTATTTGGGTTTATTTTGCTTCAATTGATTGAAATCGTCACAATAATTTCTAGGGTTTTCGGTTTTTACCCAGAATCGGTAGTTTTGTATAGGTTTAAACTTCCGATTATGACAGAAGTCATCATTCCTCAAGAACATCGACTTTAATCGGTAGTTATATTTAGTCATTAACTACCGATTAGGTCTGGTTATTTTCTTTCTGTACCAAAATTTAGGCTTAATCGGTAGTTAATTTTTTTATCTAACTACCGATTATATTAGATGGTTTCGATGTAGAGGAATATAGTTTTGAATCAATTGGTAGATATGTGGTAGTTGTTAACTCCCGATTATGAAAGAATTTTTAATTCCTCAAGCACATCGACTATAATCGGTAGTTATATTTAGTCATTAACTACCGATTTTCTTTTTGTACTAAAATTTAGGCTTAATCGGTAGTTAATTTTTTTTATCTACTACCTATTATATTAGATAGTTTCATGTAGAGGAATACAGTTTTGAATCAATCGGTAGATATGTAGTAGTTGTTACTTCTGATTAAAATATTTTGAAATTGAAAAGATGTCAGTGCTACATCATAATCGGTAGTTACGTGTGATTATTGTCTCTCGATTATATTTGCCATAAAACCTTTGATTTCTCTTTACCTAATCGGTATATAGGTTTTGTATTTGACTTTTGATTGTTTTGTAATCATTTGTTATTGTGTTTATTTGACTACCGATTATATGTGTGTCCATAGCTTAGAGTTTTCTTATCCAATTTTTATGCATAATCAGGAGATAATCTAGGACCCGAGCTACAGATTGTTTTATAATCGTTTGTTAGTTTGTTTATTTGACTACCGATTATATGTGTGTCCATAGCTTAGAGTTTTATGAACCAAAATTGTTGCATAATCAAGAGATAATCTAGGACACTGAGCTACCGATTATGAATAATCGGTTGTTTTTTATTTACTTTTTCTACCGATTACGTAGTGATTAAAAGGTGTCAAAGCAACGTGAAAACCACAGTTGCCATCCCCATCGACATCGTCAGTGGAGAAAACAAATGGTATAACGAGTAGAGGGAGTTGTTCCAAATACTCATCGTATATTGTATACGTACCTCGATTTGGTCTTCCGTATATAGGTTGGGTTTGACTTACTTGAGAAGAAATCGTAGAGACCTTAGGTTTGACTTGTCGTGAGCTTGGTCCACCTTGATCCTTCCTTGGACGACCCATTTTCCTTAGAGACGGCACATCTTGATACTCATCTTCAGTATGCTCATGCCTAGAAAGCTCTCATTGACTATATAACCATTCATTCAACTTTTTTCTTTAAATTGACCTTGGGTTTGCGGTATTCGACATACTCATCGTCTTTCCTTTCATTGGTTCTTTAACAACCTTTAGACATGGGTGAAGGGATTCCTCTAAATGGTGCATGAATATTTACGTTTGTGTCCCATTTGACGTAGAGTAACATTCGAGTATTCGTGCAAACATTTTCGTCTCCACGAACGACGCACCATCAACCACCAGGGTGTTTGGAGTGAAAGATAATTGCTTTTAAAAGGGATGAATATCATTAATATCAATAAATTCAACATACCTACCAAGTATGTGACAACACGGGAGTCCAATACCTATCATTGTCTTACAATTGCAAACTGTAGTCTCATCATCGTGATCTCTATACAACTCCAATTGTTGTATCATGTAATTTATTACCCACTAAGAAACTTTGTAAACTATACCCCTTAGAAGATTTTTATGTTTTAAATGTCCCAACGGGAATCTATGCCGACTTTTTTCCATTGAACCATAAATCTTAGTGAGGTCACGATTGTTGAACTCATGGATTGCTTCTTGGACCCACACAACCCTATTTTGAATGCCGACTAGTATTTTATTTAATCGGCCATAGGACCCCTCTGCAATGCTTGTTGCCTCGTTCTTGAAGTTTTGATATTCATATGTCCATGCAAACACAAACTTATCCTTATGCGGTCCCAACTATTGTGTTTTGCAATACTTAACTAGTTTGGGATAGTTATTGCCCCATTCATCCTCAAAGTTCTTCAAGTTGTATTCATAAACTTCCTTCGCCATCGACCAAACTAGCTTATCCCATGCTTTTAGAAATAAAGACCACTTTATTCCATCATCGACCCACTTTTCATCAGCTAACCTTTTCTCTTCTTCTCGTTCTTCCACGGTTAGTTTACTAATACGTTCATCCTCTTCCTTTGACCTCTTGGTACCTTTGTTTCGTTTTTTAGCTTGGATATGATGTCTGCAATTGGATTTGATGTTCCATTGAATATGCCACGTACAAAGCAAATTCTGGGCTTCTGGAAACACTACCTTTGTTGCATTCATCAAAGCTTGATCGTTACCCGTTACAATAACCCTTGAAAAATGCTCGCCATTATAAATCGACCTTAATGTTTGCAACATCCAAATGAAACTCACATCAATTTCAACATCCATTAAACCCCACGCCGTCGTAAATGTGCATTTGTCCGAAGTGTGGCAAGCAACGTTCAACAACGACATGTTGTAATTGTTTGTCATGTAAGTAGCATCTACCAATAAAATTTGATGAAAGCATTGATCCAATTGGATCATCTTCGGATGTGCCAAGAAAATACGAATCACCTTACCATCCCTTTCTTCTTTTCTCAACGTGTAATTGTGTTTCTCGGCTAACCACTCTGATTGTTGCATAACCATTCAACCATCCATATTTTATCCTTTTGATCGTTGCTAGCGCCTACTTAATTATAGACAACGAAGACAAGTTGTTGGGGTCGTCCGCCTTTATCTTAGAAAGGATTGTACTCTCTTTTATTACGTTCCTCATAAACTTCACCGTCTCCATTTCCTTTGGTATTAACTTGGCAACCATTACATGCCCAACAAGACTTTCTGAATCTTCGTGGTTGTGACGACCATTAGCAACTCTAAATATTTTTCATACTTTACATTCCTTACCGTCGGGCTTACTGAAGATAATCTTAAATGGGCATCCAATCTTCTTTAAATTACCTCGGTATTTCCTCTCCGTTTTCTTTACGTATTTACGATCCTTTCCCACTGACTCTTTCGCTCGCCACCTCTCTCACAAATCATTTCAAATCGATCAACCCTCACACAATTGTTCTGACCTACAATGCACATCTTCTCTTTTTCCTTGTTGATAAGTCATTCCTTTGCCTCCGTCTTACTTCCAAATGTCTTAATGCGCATATAACAAAACAAATATCATAAGCCTAACCAGGTAACATACATTCTTAGAACAAGACAAGAGTGGGTAGGTAGCATACCAAATCATTTGCATAGTGTAGGGAAGTATCAAGACCCTCATATGAAACATGATTGACCGATTCAACAATCTACATAAAATAGCAATGAGTTAGACAGCAATAATCTATAGATAATTATGTTCATGTACTACCGATTAACGATAGTCGGTAGTTAATTATATCCCCGTACTACCGATAAACCACAATCGGTAGTTAATTATGTTCTCGTACTACCGATTATAGAAAGAAATCAAGACAAGTTATGTACACAAAAACAAGTATAATCGCAGGTTTAATTTGTTAAACAACAACTGATTACAATGGAATCGGTAGATAACGATATACCATGTATTACCGATTATAAAGTTAGCAAAATATAAAATTTGTAGGTTTGGAGAAATTCATTTTGGGGCTACAAATATAATCGGTAGATAATAAGTATTCTTAAACTACTGATTATGCAAACAGAAATTCAAACAAAATTCAATTTGTGGATTTTGTTTAATCGGTAGTAATTAATCTTCACGAGACTACCGATTATACCATAATTTTTGCACAGTAGTGTATAATCGGTAGATATGGTACTCCATTATCTACCGATTATGGGACGTCCATGGCATTAAATGCATGCAAAAATAAAAAAAAAATTGTTACCGATCACATACAAATGCATACAAAGTGGGTTTTTGAGCTTCTTAACACAATACCTGATTGTTTGATGCATTATTATCTTCATTTTGATGTGATTCATCGTTTTCTCTCGCTAAATCATCGTCTAGGTTTTCTTCCACACAAAAATTTGGACAAATATCCCAAATCGTCATCTCTAAACGTTATTGAACCTTCAATAATATGTTCCTCATGATGTATCTCACCTTCTTCCTCGTACTCATCCACGTTTGTTATTGATTTTAGATAAAACTTGATTTCCCCAAACTTCTTCTTCATCTTCCTCTCTAACACACTCTCTATTTTTTTTTCTAAAATTATAACTGAAATATTTTTCTAACACTAACTATAACCAAAATTAATAAACTAATTAACCAAAATTAATTAACTAATTAAGTAACATTAACACTAATTAAATATGGAAGATTAGTCTTTAAATAAAATATATAGACAAGGGGTGTGCTGATATTACATCTTAATGACCTTATTTTATTTTATTAATCACCCTAAATTCTTTTTAGATCGCCCTCAAAAACACGAGGCTAAAAAGTCCAACATAACTAGTCATCTAAACGTCTATCAATCCAGCAGACTTTCCCCATTTAGTTTGTGTATAAATATATGGTTTCTATGCAATTCAAACACCATAATCTCTGCACTTTCCTCATTATTTTTCATCTGATTCTAATATCAGTTAGCTATCTTCTCTAATCTACAAATCATGAATAGACAACCACCCCATAAATCCATGGGATTTTTCGGCGTCTTTAGTTAAGCCGGTAAAATCACATTCTCATGGAAAAAACTATTCTCACAGATTCTTCTAGCTACTCCCTCTGT
>JAJJMC010024209.1:564629-584379 GCA_023531435.1 Papaver californicum | reverse complement strand
TAAGGTAAATAGCCATGGTACATAACACACTTTTCAACATAACAATCCTGCCTCTGTAAGACAAAAACCTTCTCTGCCACCCTTGAATTTTCTTCTCTGTTCTCTCGATAACATTGTCCCAAATAGCTTTGTTCATGTATTGTGCCCCAGCCGGCATGCCAAGATACTTTATAGGGAGATATTCAAACTTGCACCCAAGGGTACTTTCTACAGTATCATTAACCATTATATTACCAAATTGGATTACTGAACTCTTCATAGGATTAATGCTAAGAAGTAAGACCGGAACAAAGCTGGAAGCTAATAAGTAAAGCTCTAATGTTAATGATCTGTTGAGGATCATCGCTCGAGAAAAAAATTGTATCATCTGCAAACAAAAAGTGTGACATCTCAGTACCATTTTGTTTTACTGTGAACCCTTTTTACAAGCCATTTTCCTCCATTTTCTGAACTATCTTGCATAGTCCTTCCATTACCATAGTGAATAGAAATGGAGATAATGGGTCTCCCTGCCTCAACCCTCTGGAACTTGTGAATTGGTTACCCGGCTTTCCATTGAGTAGAATCGAGAAATGAGATGTAGATATAAGAGTTTTTACCCATCTTCTCCATTTTTGCCCTATTCCTATTTTAGCCATGACATTATCGAGAAAACCCCAATTCACTTTATCGAATGCTTTCTCAACATCTAGCTTGAACAACCATCCATTAGTTCCTTCTCTGATCCTTGAGTCAATGCACTCATTTTCTAAGACAATACTATCAATGATTTGTCTCTTTTCAACAAAAGTTGTTTGGGTGCTAGATATTAGATGGGGAAGTACCTTCTTCAGCCTTGTAGAAAGTATATGAGAGATAGTCCTATAGCAAGTATTAATCAAGCTAATGGGTCTAAAGTCTCTTACTAACTCCACATTGTCTCTCTTAGGAATCAGCGTGATAAAAGTATTATTGTTTCTCGAATCTAAAAAATCGGTTGTATCAAAGTATGCTACCATGCTCATGAAATCTTCTTTAATAGTCTCCCTTCGATTAGAAACTCGTCAGGCCCCGGAGTCTTGTTAACTTCCATTGCTCTAATTGCGCCCACCACTTCATCTACCGATATCTGACCCTCCATCTCTACACTTTGTTCTTCTGATATCGCTTGAACTGAATGTCCTCCATGAAAGGTTTGTGCGCTTCATCTTCTTTATGCAAACCAGAGTAAAACTCCTCTAGGTGCTCCCCAATTCGATTTTGTTCTTCACATAGTTCCCCTACAATCAGAATGCAAGATATAGTGTTCGCTCTTCTCCTCCCACTAAAAATTCTGTGGAAAAAAACTGTATTTTTATCCCAATCCTCCATCCACTGCCCTTAACTTTTCGACTCATCCTTTTGTGTTCTTGTTGTAACGAGAGATCGAACGAGAACAATAATAGAGATCGAGACACAGAGATTTACGTGGTTCACTAAATGTTACGTTAGCTACATCCACAACAGAGAAAGCAGAGTTTTATTATAGAGCAGAATACTGAGATACACATATTCTAGGTACAACATATGTGTGTATATATAGGGCAAAGAAATAAACCCTAATTCGACTAAAAAACGAAAAACGAATCCAGCGATAATACATTACGTATACCGTAGTATTATCGGCCAACGACTGATTCAAGACATATCAACAGTTCTAAACTAGCCCACTTATTATAATCCTTTTTCAAATTAACTCTTTCAATTCTGTCTTCTAGAGTAGCCTCCTTGTCACCATCTATGAGATCCACCTCCTGAATTTGAACGGGGATCTCATCCGTATGCTTTTTAACCTTGCCAAAACACTTTAAATTCCACTCCTTCAATTTTTCTTTCACACCCATCAACTTCTTACAAAAAAGCATTTGATATTATCATTGGTTTTACAATTCCTTACTTGATTGTGTTTGTTTACACGGCTATTGTTGGAACATCGCTATGGTAATCTCGTTACTTGAAAAAGATTACGGTATAAAAGCGTTGGTAAAGAGTACGAAATTGATTTACGGCAAGATATGGGTTTCTTCTGCTATCTTAGTGGTTCTTGAAATCATCTTTGCGGGTACACTTATCGCGTTCTCTTTGCTGGTGATCAACGGAAAGATATTGAATTTGGTGGGCAATATATTTGTGGGAATTGCTTGTTATTTGCTCCTGACTGTTGTGCTTCTTTTTTCTCTTGTAATCCAAGCAGTTGTCTATTTTGTTGTTTAAGCTTACCACAACGAGGAAGTAACAAACATTGCTGCTCACCTAAACAGTTCTTATGTCAATTTGGTTAGGGGAAATGCGGTACTAGTTTAGTTTGTTTCGGTTTGATGCATTGCTTGTTGGTTTTGATTAATCTGTGACGGTACATACAGAAATTTGTACATGGTTTTAGTTTGATGCTGGGTTTCTGTAAATATTGTATTGATTTGATTTTACATGGTTTTCTTTTCTTGCTCTTAAGTTTTTCTTTTTTGAAGCATACTTGCACTTAAGTTGATGTATATATTGGATTCAATTTTAGCTGTTTTGCTGCTTCAAATCATGCAATGATGAAATAAACTAATGCTCCCTCTAATCCATCAAAAGTGAGCTTTTTGATATCGTACAATTTTAAAGAAAACACGAGACATTGATTTTGTTACCATTTTTTTCTTATTTATCTTTATATATTAAGATTTCAAATCAGCAAATCTTTTTTAAAAATTGGGAATTTATAAATATAATATTATGGATATGTTTTTCAAAAACCAAAACAATGAGTATAAATATGACAATTAAAAAATTTATAGTTTTAAAAAGGAAAAACATTATTAGTTATTAGTACGGTTCTATTTAAAAATAACATATAAATATGGCTATCCTGTTTGTCAATTGCCAAATATAACTAGACTCTACTTTTAATTCAGTTTGAATGTGGATACAACTTTTAATACCGTGTGGACTGTGGACACAAACTTTAAAACCGTTTGAATTTCAGAAGGTGTTATAATGTTCATCTGATGTACACGGTCTTATAAAGAACGTCCGGTGAAACGTAAATAATACGAACGTCTCATTCCAAACGTTATTTATAAACGCGTTTGATTGGGACGTGGATTAAGGGTGTGTTTCACCAAACGTTATTTACACTGTGTTTCTCCAGACGCTAACTTTAGTTACGTCTGTTTCCAGACGAACTATATATGTGCGTCTCACTTCAAACGAACTTTATAATTACGTCTCAATTTAAATATAATTAATAATTTCGCCTGATATAAGACGTTGATTTCAATAACGTCTAGTTTAGCTTTGATGGTCAACACTATACCATATTTATAATTAAAACCAAATTTAACTTAATTTTTATAGTTTTTATCACTTTATGACCGTGGAAGCTCTTAGCAATTTCACTAAGCATATGATTTTAGAGCTCACAGTCACACACTTCAGACAAAGCTCATTCGATGCCTGCACATCTGGTAGTAGGCTGTAGGCATAACCACGTTTTGCTCAACCTAAAACCACATCATCCATCACCGTCTCTTGTGTATATGGTCACAACAAGACCTGCAATCGATCATTTTTGTCCCTCAGTACTGTATTATTGATAGTATATAAGAATTCATGTAAAGGTCCAAATGAATTTTCAATTGATAGGTTTGTACATTTCCAGTCCCCACTAGACGTGTCTACAGGAGAATGGGACGGTAGTAGTGGTATATACACTGTCACAATCTCCTACCTATTTAAATGATGTGGACAAAAAAAATAAGTTCAAAGATACTTTAATTAAGATTCCGAATCCATATTATAATGGGTCCTATTAATTTGTATTCCATTGTAAATAAGAATGGTTATTTTTAACATAAGAAAAAACATTTTCTAGTAAAATAAAATAAAAAAATATATTTTTCAGTATAAACGATTGGTGTCGTAGTAAATCTTAACATTTATATAAAGATATAAGTTAATAAAAGCTTCAATTTAAAAAGAAAAAGAATTAGTTACCTGGCTAATTTAAGATCTACCCAATTTTACTCACATCCAGAGGGTAAAATAAATGGTGTCTAGTTCTGGTCAAAAATACCAAATTACCTTCTACCCTCTAACAATTATATCCTTCAAAAAAAACTTAAAACAAAAATAAATTTTTATAGTGTTAGAAAAAAAATAGCATTGCTAATTACTAGATGTTTGTATCAGCTAATTTGAACCAATTTTTTCGACCGATCTTTCGGGATTTAAAATAAATATCAATTTTAACTGTTACTAAATTGGTATTATTTGGCAGAAATTTTGTATCACTTTTTTATCAGATTTTTGTATCAGTTAATTTGAACCAATTTTTTTTACAGATTTTTCAGGATTTAAAATAAATATCAATTTTGACCATTGGATCTCTGAATTGGTATCATTTGGCAGAAATTTGGTATCCACGATTTTTTATCAGATGTTTGTATCAGTTAACTAACTTATGCTTAAAAAAAAAAAAAAAAAAAATTATCCAACCATGAAAGACAAAGTCAGAATCACATCACTGCATAACACATGTCCACAAGCTACTGACATGATCATGAGATCAAGATCCATTCTTGAAACGAGAACTCTAATCAGATCTTGTGGAAAACAATAAAGAAGAGAGAGTTGTAGGGGGGACTAAAAATACCTTGAAAACACCACTTTTGTTTTATTTGTTTGTTTAAATATATCATGGATTAGGTTAACTTCAACGTTGTTATCTCATTTACAATAATGGAATAGGGAAGGGGGATTTTAATTGATTAATGATGTTCTTAGAAAATTATTATCGTCGTCTAAAATGGTTGGTACTATCTATCTGGTAGGTTTTTGTCGACTTGAGACTACTTAATTCTATCTCAACGATATTGCTCAAACTCTCGATGATGTAGACGCCAATACTAGTCAATGACTCAATATAGGTTTTTCTTTAACCATAGTAAACAGCTGTGTAAAAGACGCTAACAAGTAACAAAAGAATCAACTCAAGAGTAATAGTCATGATCTGAGTGGTGTCAGCCAACTAATCAGAAAAATGAGCGATGAGAAATTAAAACTATTATTAAGTGTCGTGATTTTTATCATTTTAAAGCTTACGTCTCTTAAAAAAACAAAATTATTCATGTGGGAAAAAAAAAACAAACCAAGTCGTGTTAAATTGGCCAATCTTTTCTTTCTGTAAGGTACACAAACTACACATCAATTCAATTTTCAACAACAAAAGAAACTAACTCATGTGCCCAAAAATTACTAACTCAAATGCTCAAACCATAGTTAAATCTAGTCCACCAATCAATCATCCAGACATATCTCCATCTTCTTCTTAGCATGTCATTTGCATCATATATAACTTAATAATGGCTACCTATTAAATATACAACCAACTAATTCAACAAACCTTCACTTGCTATGAAGCAGTGTCACAAATTATAAACAAATACTTTCATAAAAAAGAAAAAATCTTAGAGTTTCTATTTGAGCTTTTCTTAGGCTCCATCAGTCCTTCAAACATGGGTTCTCTTGAAACACAAAAGCCTCATGCAATATGCATACCATATCCGGCTCAAGGTCACATAAGTCCCATGCTCAAACTAGCTAAATACCTTCATTTTAGAGGTTTTCATATCACCTTCGTTAACACTGAATTCAATCACCAAAGATTTCTTAAATCTAGAGGATCTGCAAACGCAATAGATGATTTTCAGTTCGAAACCATACCCGATGGACTTCCACTGTCTGATTCCGATTCTACACAAGATATTCCATCTTTATGTGCTTCGGTTCGAGTGAATTGTTTGGCTCCGTTTGTTGATCTTGTGACACGGCTTAACGACTCTCCTGACGTGCCTAATGTTTCTTGCATCATTTCAGATGGGGCTATGAGCTTCACGGTGAAAGCCGCGGAGCAGCTCAATATACCGGAAGTAGTGTTTTTTACTACTAGTGCTTGTGGATTCATTGGGTATGTTTATTACGCCGAGCTCGTTGAAAGAGGTCTAGTACCACTTAAGGGTAATTAGACCACCAAAACTTCGTCTCCATTGAATTATTCAAGTGGTACTTGGCTGTTGTCCACTGTTTTGATTATTTGTATTGAATCCATTAGTACTTGAGGTCAAAACGAAACCAGTTCTTGGATCTAACAAGTACTATATTGAATTTTTAATATTCAGATGAAAGTGATCTAACAAATGGATATCTTGAAACACCGGTCGATTGGATTCCGGGGATGGAAGGGATTATGCGGTTAAAAGATTTTCCGACGTTTATCAGAACAACCGACCGCGAAGCGACCATGCTGACTGTTAATATTGAACATACAAGTTTGGCAGTGAAAGCTAAGGGTCTAATACTAAACACTTTCGAAGAGTTAGAACCGAAAGTTCTGAAAACAATCCGATCCACATATCCTGAAGTTCTCACCATAGGTCCATTACATTTACTTGGACATCAGATACCGGAATCCGAGTCGAAATCAATCGGGTCAAGTTTATGGAAAGAAGATGCAAGTTGCTTAGAATGGTTGAGTCAATGGGAGCCAAACTCAGTTATTTATGTGAACTTTGGAAGTATTACTGTTATGACAGCACAACAATTAACTGAATTCGCTTGGGGACTTGCTAACAGTAAACACCCATTCTTATGGATAATCCGACCCGATATGGTATCCGGTGATTCGGCAAAAGTACCGGAAGAATTCTTGGAAGAGACTAAAGGAAGAAGTATGATAGCTAGTTGGTGCCAACAAGAGCAAGTTGTTGCTCACTCATCAATTGGTGGATTCTTAACACATTCTGGGTGGAATTCAACTCTTGAAAGTATTTCTGAAGGAATCCCAATGATATGTTGGCCATTTTTCGCTGAACAACAAACCAATTGTCGGTACGTATGCAAGGAATGGGCAAATGGTTCAGAGATTGATGCGGACGTGAAGAAAGATGAAGTTGAGAGATTGGTGAGAGAATTGATGGATGAAGAGAAGGGGGAGGAAATGAGAAAGAAAGCTTTGGATTGGAAAGAAAAGGCTCAATTAGCTATTAAACCAGGTGGGTCTTCTTACATGAATATCGAAAGACTAATTAATCATGTATTACTCGGAAACAGTAATGCAGTTGCGTACTAGTACAATCTGCTGTGTTGTTTGAAAAGCTAAAACCACCGGAGCTGTTGCGATTCAAAGTCTTAACGGAAAATGTCTACATCCAGAATAATAGCAGTCATCTTGTCAAATGTGTGGCATCAGTTAGTTTGCATCTAGTCTTGTTATTAAATCTTTTCGTTGTCGCCCCTGAATAACTTGTACAAAACTATTTTAATTTTCTCCAAAGAAAGCTCCGAGTACCTGGATGGTGAGTCACACACCTACTTCATGATTTACCCACCACCTTGGGCTGCTACTGCTAGAGAGACTGGACAGTGGACATACCATGAACCACTATTTGAAAACAATAATAAAGGCTGAACAATATTTAGTTTATTTTTTCATTTGAATGGGTAATAAAGGCAGCATATGGATAGGCAACGTCTCTTACAAGTTCTTTCACTATGGTTTTGCTTGGGGTAGTTCAGACATTTTACAAATTTCAGTGGCACGAGTGATTGTTACCAAGAAAACATCCAAGAGAGATACAAGCACTGAGATCGATTGATGTATCATGTGTAGGCCACACATTCAAAGGAGAGATTAATGACATGCGAATTTCACAGATACTATCAGAGAAGACGCCAATGAAGAAGAATCAAATTTTTAGTAGAAAATGACCTGAACAATGATCTCAGCACCTTACCATACAAATAGAATCTAGAACTAATTTTCCAATTAGGCATTGACCTGAGCAATGCGGAAAATGCAGCTGTTGCTAATTATGCAATGGCCCTACATCTCTGCAGCGGATTAGCCAGTATTACAGCACTTGCTTCGGTATGGCCTACGGGGTAGATATATATAACTAGCCAGTTTAGAGGGCCAAACACCATATCAACTGGGTTTAATTAAAAAGTTTGAAAGTCTCGACAAAAACACAGTTTAAGCCAGGATATCCAGCAACTAACAAAAAGAAAGCAGCAAGAACAGTAGTCTCCATCTTTCTTTTCTGATAGGTAACACAAGATGGTTAAATGTTAGAAATCAAAGCACAGACAAGTTTCAACCTATGGTGGTAGGTTCAAATCCAACGACTTCACCATCTCTACTAGAGAGGCACCAATGATATTCAGCCAACACTTCAACAATGTTGGACATGGGTTTTGTGAATCAAACTTCATTCATACTCAGTCAAATCACGATTCACTAATCAACTTCTCCAAAGATGAAAATAGATTACAGTATACAAATTTAAGGTCTCTAGGAACAGAAAGATGTTGATTAGTTCACCGAGAATGAAAGACTCTTGAAGTTCTGATAAAAAAAACCTATTCCATGTTGTGTAATGCTGACTGAATGGATACAACCCGATTTCTTTTCAAACTGTTAGCACAAGGTGCCTCTTTCAGTAGAGACAATAAAATCGTTGAGTTAAATCTGCAACCTAAGCCCAAAACTTATCTAAACCCTAACTTATAACAAAACACTTGACTTATCTTACAAATCAAAAGAAGTATGCTACTAGCATAAAAGTTCAAATGCACTTCTGGTACATGATCATAACACTCTCTAACAAACTCCTGGACAAGGAACCCCCTAAAGATACCTATCTGCTTAACATTCAATACGTACAAATCAAGAAGAAAAACAAAATGAGAAGTTCAAATATATATATATATATATGGAGAACGAATGTGAAACCAAACAAGAGACTGAAATTCGCTAATTTGAAATATGGATTTGAAGTGGTTACATCGCCCTTTCCAATTATTGTAATTTTTTTGGAAACTTGTTCTTCTCTCTCTGTCACTCTAGTATCCAGTACTCAAGTAAGCAGTTTATTGTAATGGCAACAAATGCAAGTGAAGAAAAAAGAAAAAAGCAAATGCTCACAAAGTAAATTTTGAATAAAAGAACAAGTCAGAAACCTATCAACTAAGCATCGCATGTACAAACCTACATTATGTATACCAACTTCTAAAAGCGAAAAAAAGAAAGAAAAAGAAAAGGCAAGTACCATAACCGATTATTCACAGGCGTTCATAGTTTCAGACGCTCTGGCTAGCCATTACCAATTGCAAAGCAAGTGTATATCTGATCCTCTGTGCATTCTCATCACCCTTCCCTTCAAAAACAGGGAACTCATCCGGCTCCACATCGTACTCACCCATGAATTCATTTGGCAATGGTTCACTACAGTTCAAGAGAAAATTATGCAGCAAACAAGCAGCAACAATAACAAATGGATACGGCTCGATTGATTCCTCTTTCCACTTGGTCGAAATAAGTCTCCATCTAGCTCGAACACTTCTAAATGCTGTATCAACTAATTTCATTCCTCGATTATGAACAGAATTATACACTTGAACTAAAGACGAAGAATTATTCTCACTATCAACACCACCACCATCATTCGGATAAGGTGTTAAAAGCCACGGCAATAATGGGCAACAAGAATCACCTAATATATACTGTGGTATCGAATTACCATCTTGAAATTCAAAAGAAGAACCATTCAAAAAATCCTTTGATTCTTCTACCCTAGTATACAGTTTCGAATGATTTAAAATCACAGATGGATTCATATTACTAGGCCAACCAGCTGAAACATCTAAAAATCTACCTTCTGAATCAACCAAACACTGTACTAAAATCGCCTCATCACCACCCAAACCACCAGCCGATTCAAAACCAAATCTACTAAACCCCAAAACACCACAGCAATTCGGCAATGAAATCCAACCAAATCCTACGATAATCCTACTCAAATCATTCGGAGAAAACTCAAAAAAATGTCCTAACCGTTCATTAACAGCCCGAATTACCTCGTAAAAAGTCCGACACGCCCCTGCAGAATTAATCCCAAATCTTATCCCGACAGCTTTAAAAGAAGAACCATGAGCTAATCGAAAAAGAGCAGAAGCAAGCATATAATCAGGTGGAATCTTAAAATTCGAATAATTATGTAACGAGGGAGCTAAAGTCTGCAACAGCAGAATAAACGACGTTTTCGTCATTCGAAAAGCTTCAATCCATCTGGAATCAGATTGATCCGACTCCGCAGATAAAAACCTCTGAAACCAACAATCAGATTGAAAAGAATTATTCTCTAGCTCGGGCGACAGAGACGGCGATGGAGGTGGCTTTGTTGTGAATTCCTCAACCGCCGGAAAAGAAATTGGGGATTTTACGTTTTTAGATTTGGATTTGGGTGATTTTAGGGTTTTAGGAATGGAATTAGGGTTCTGTTGTTGTTGTTTCTGAATAACAGAATTGAGTCGATTGATTGAGAGAGTGATTGAAGAGAGCTTAGATTGTAGGGTTAGGGTTTGAGATGGATGAAGATGAAGATCGTTTTGAGATATGAATGAATTGATTACTGTTGTTGATGAGATCACTAATGGGATCAATGGGAGAAGATGCTTGTGGTGGTATTGTGGTCCTGGTACTGGTCCTGGCTTACTGGTGGTTCTTTGCTGATTGGATTTTGGAGTGGTGGTGCTGGTGGTTGTTTTGGATTTTCCGCCACCGTTTTCCATCGGAGATATTGAGGTGGTGGTGGTGCGGGTGGTGGTGTTCTCTTCTTGATGTCTCCGAGAAAGTTTGAAAGATTCGTTTTATTGATTTTTGGTGGTGGTGGGTCTGTGTTGACATCTGTGGGGGTGTATATCAATTTCCAAAGACTTTGATAGAGGTGATCATATTTTTTAGTGACATTTTACTCCACTCGAATTTAACGTGGGTAGCAGAGACGTACAATTTGATTGGAGTATTTCGGTGGAAATACTCGTATTAAAGAGGTCGCAGCCCACTATACTGGTGATTTCGTGAGCTGACCAGTCCGTTTACACTTTTAACATTATGTGTTTATATGTAATATAAACTTTCTTCGTCTTAACAAAAGTGATTATTTTGGAATAATAAAAAAAAAATTATATAATTTTTTTTAGGACATAACTAGTAAGAAAAGGCATGGGTATCATAGAAACGAAGAGCTTCTAAGAAAGTTTTTATTTAATTGAAAATGATTCCAAGTTTTTGACGTCCAAGATTAATCCGGGACCGGAATGTTACCGAGTCATCGGCTGGATGATACGTTGCCAAACTAACATCAAATCTCTAAATTCACTTCTTCCTTACCTCCCTCACTTGAAGTAGAAAAGGCAGGACCATGAGCCATTGTACCAAAAGCTCTAACATGATCTTTGAGTGATCTTTTATGCTTAAAATCAGAACCACAAATACACAACCAAAGTTTCCCACAATTCTTTTCATGGGTTCTCCAATCTCCTTTGACAGCCAAAAACTTACCGCATTTCCTACACATAAATGGTTTAACTCCATGTTTCCTTTTGTAATGAGTTTGTAGTGTTCTGAAGTCTTTCAGTGGTTTAGCTCTTGGATGATTTATGTTATTCTTACATCCTTCTGTACAACAGTAACAAGGTAGGTTTAACATTGCTCTTGGTTGTCCTCCCTTTAGAGAATCCGGTCCTTTACGGTATTGAGAACCATGTCCCCACATGTGCATCTTCATCACAACGGCAACAACAAGGACACAATATTGTCAGTTTCATAAAACAAGTAAACTAGTTCTAAAAAGCTCAAAAGAATGAGAAAGAATCCCAGAAACGTACGAGTCCGTCTGGGACTACACTAGCTCCCCAGCCAGGCCTTAACGTTCGCGGAAAGAGTAATAATCAAACCACTTGAACAATTTGGACTTAAACACTCGATGAGCTAGATATTAGGAAGAGTAATAGTGTGTTTTACCTGTAAATTGTTGTGTCTATTGAAAGTTTTCTTGCAAATATGACAAGAGAAATGAGTGAAACCAATATGTATCTGAGCAGCAGTTGGTATCCAATATTGTGTATCCGTTGCAACATTTTCTTTCTGTCGTTTTCCTTTCAACTTTGCAGAGAATACGTCACTAGATGAGCAATTTGGAAGGCCAATATGAAGTGCAACAGTAACATCATCATGTTCGTGATTTTGGTTGTATTCTGACTGAGAATCAAGCCTCTGTTCCGTTGTGGTGCGTAACTGTTTGTGAAGCAAACAATTTAGTAACGGTAGAGGCTCAAGAGGATCAGAGTTTGCATTTGCTGAGTTTAATTGAGTTAAGAAGTTTGGGTCTTTCTCATTCTGTGATTTGGTAGTAGCTATGGGTACTGAATTACTTGAAGCTGAGGATGATGAGGATTCCATCATGCACGCAATAATATGGCACCAGCACCACTAAGTCGTAGCTAGAGAGAGATTACTTGAGAAAGTTGATGTGCTTATGTTTTGCATGTTTCTTGTACTTGAATTTTAGGGCATTTTATAGCTAAATTTTGGCCACACTCTAGTGTTGTGATGAACTAAACTTGGTAAAACTATAAAAAAAGTGTTGGTTGGGAGTTATGGCTTATGAGGTAATTGAAGAAAGAACTCATTCATGTACGTAGATATGTTGGTAAAATCTAGACCTGGCCGAACACGACCCTGAACAGCTCCACAATCTTATACGAGACCAACCGGTGACTGAAGAGTCAGGAATCAGGATTAGTACCAGAGACGATAAGCCTACCCGAAACTACATACAAGAGGCCAAGAGTTCGGTTCTCATTTGCCGGAAGAAATAAGAAGAGCAGCAAGTTCATGTTAAACGAACAAGGCCAGTTCTCATTAGTCAACCCTCAAAACTGACCATAACTGGCTGACCATGGCCTAGTGAAATTGGATCCCAAGAAAAAATCATTACTTTTTACCTGGTGTCAAGGTAGGTCTCCAGAGAGCTAGTCATTTATTGAGTTAAAGTAAAAAATATTTATCAGCTAAACTAAGACGGTTACTTGAGAATGTGTTGGTTGAAGGAAAACAACCCTTGTTAATCTTCTCATTATATTCTCCTGCTAATTCACAATTTCTGCTTTTGGAAAGTGTAGGACTAGTAGTTGTATACATCTTGTCAGGTACACAGTCTCAAAAATCAACCTTCACTGTAAGATATGTCAATCCCATATAAGTGAGAGTAGTGAATGCTTGGAAATCTGATTGGTTTCCGACTTATAAGGGAAACTGGGGCTCAGAAATGGGACCAGACATTTAAACATATAAAGCTTGTTATAGTATATGAAGACAAGTAGAATGTTAATGCATGAACATGAATTATCCATATTAATTGCCTACAAAATGTATAACAATGTATGCTGGGCAGTATTATTCAATCTCTGAGTATAGATAAAATGTTTAACTGTCTAATTGTTAGAAAGTGACTACTCAATTTTTTGTGCCACATATGTTTTTCACCGGACTATGTGATACTAACTAACAGCTCTTGGACCGTTTCAATGTAAAATCCACAACTTAGGTATCAGAAAGAAATCAAGAAACTTGCAATTCTATGGGGTAGAAAGGCCTAACACTAAGTTATCGTAAATCACTTATTTGTATTAGCATAACTAGAAAAAATAAGTTATGGGGTGAAATTTCCCAAAACAATGCCCTAATACTATAAAAGACGAATAACCCGCTAAAGTCTGAAATAAGCACAGATATCTAGCTAACAGAAGAAAGATTGAGAAAGTTGTATAACCCCTGGACTACCTTTTAGCATTTGGGGTCTTGGCTTTGGGAAGATCAGAAAGCTCTTCGATTAGCTTCCTTTCTTCGCTGCTCAATTTTTTAGGTATCTCAACTTGTACACGGACTAACTGATCACCCCTCAGGTTGTTTTTGCTTAGTAAAGGAACACCTTTCTTTGCCATCACCAGTATTGTGCCTGGTTGCGTCCCGGAAGGGACCTTCAAGTCAACCATACCATCTACTGTTGGAACCTTAACTGTTGTTCCTAAAATTGCATCAAGATATGACACCTTACAATTGTAAAGGATGTTGGTATCCTCTCGTTTGAGTACTGGGTCTGGAATAACTTCAATGATAACATAAAGATCTCCAGGTGACCCGCCTCTACGCCCAGCATTACCTTCTGATCGGACCCTTAAGCGGCTACCTGAATCCACACCAGCTGGTACTTTGAGACTTATACGCTTTGTCTTCCTAACTCGGCCGTCTCCACTACATGTAGTGCAAGGGTCTGAAGATTCTCCTGAACCTCCACAAGTGGAACATGTTGTTACTTGCTGGATGACACCTATTGGAGTCCTAACCGACGACATAACCTGCCCTTGGCCCCCGCATGTTTTGCATTTAGTTGGCTGAGTCCCAGGCTTGGCACCTGAACCGTTGCAGGTATTACAGGTCTCCAAACGGCTTATTTCAATTTCTTTTTCGGTGCCAAAAACTGCTTCCTTGAAGTTCAACAATAGACTGTAAACTTCATCACTGCCATCAATTGCTCTACTTCTGGTACCATTAAAGTTATTGAATAATGACTCAAAAATATCAAATGGGTTGCTGAAATCCTGGTGAAACAGAAAACATTTCCTATGAGAGATAATGCAGTAGCAATATTCTAACACTGAAATCTATCCTAAGTTTGAAACTGATCATCACGCCTCCTAGATAAACAATATCCTGTTAATCATTGTCATTTCAGAGATATAACTCACCCCCGGTCCCGCACCAGCGCCTTTTAGTCCAGCTTCACCATACTTGTCATACAATGATCGTTTTTCATCGTCCGACAAGACCTATAGGAAATTATGTGTTATTAAAAGTAGTCACAGGCCATGACTTATTCAACCACAACTACTCAGCAAGCAGAATAATCTTGATAATGCAGTTACCTCGTATGCATTGCTTATCTCCTTGAACTTTTTCTCGGCCCCGGGTTCTCTGCAAATAAAATAAAATGAACTTCACTATGGCACACTCATGAATGCAGCTTATTTACATGATGAAGAGCTAGAAAATCAAGAAGATATTACATTTGGTATTACACTTAGCAGTACCCTAGGAAATGCAAAGCAAGATAAGAAAAAGGTGGTATATTACAGTATTGACATTTGAGTTCTGTACATGTCAGGCTGGAAGGGAAATGGGGAAAATGAAAAGAACGAAATAAGAAGTAAATAGAATATCTAATATCAAAGTTTCAAAGTAACATACAACAGCTTCCAATATTCCACAAGTAGGAACATATTATTGAGGCAGTAAACAGAATAAACAAACGCAAGGTACTATAACAAAACGAAGTCCAGAGGAACAACAACAGTGGTTAAGCAGATTATTAACAAAGTAAATGGAGTGAGTAGAAATCATAAGGAACAAATTACCAATCATACTTACTTGTTGACATCTGGATGATAAGTCCTGGCGAGTTTACGATAAGCTGTGAGACATAAAGTAAATTATCAATATGGATTTTTATATTGACAACAAAGAAATCACAGTTATATACACAACTCTCTCAAGGGGTTCTAATGGCAAGGAGAATAAGCTTTTACTAAGTGCAATGTTCGCAGGGAAAAACTAACCAGTAATCAATTTTGTTTGTTTTGATCGAAAACAGCAATCAAGTTTTCAATTATAAGGAAGTTCAAACATCAAACGAAACATGAGCTATTGAAGGGAATTTCTTTGGAACAAAATGGTAAATATGTTATGGATTATGACATGAACAATGCAGCTATGACCTTGGGATTTAAACAACACTCTTTAGACCAGCGACTGCATTCAGTGTTTATCTCCCATTTGTGATCCTAAATAGGAAACTCAAGTCAGCAAAGATTTCCTGTCAATAGATCGACCATTTTGAATCAAGGTTTAATGAAAATTGTAGATATGTTCCATTCAATGACCACCATAAATAAAATACTTAAGCAATAAACCTAACCTTTAGAAACCATGTTAGCCTTGTGTGAAAGCTCTCCAGGATTATATCCTAATTCCCATCTAGCAGTCTATTATGGAGTGCATAAGACGGTATATTTCAGGTAATAAGTCCTCTAATATCCTACAATCTGCATCGCAACAACCTAATTAAACTAGGTAATTCAGCAAATGTTTGCAGTTAATTGCTCTGTTAGGTAACATAAACATGAAACACTGGGCTAAGTGAAGAGAAACTAGAGAGCAACTAACAGCAAACATTTAACAATAGAATTTAACGAGGATATGTGTAACTTGCGCAGTAAAGTTAACGAGGTATAGCAGGAAAATTGTTGCAAAAAGAGTCATCATGCATAATCAACATTTTAGTCAAAATACGAAAGATACACCTACACTTAGGACCCAGGATCATAGTAAGTTTCATGGAGGAGAAACTAAGGGAAATATTTTAGCATCTCTAAGCGCAGATAAGACAGTTTGCTTACCACTCTTTATGTCTGCCTTGTTGGCACTTCTTGATACTCCAAGAACAGAATAGTAATCCTGTAAATAGCCAAATGAAAAAGTCTGTCACTTTTGTCGCTGGGTGACATAATTAAGGTGGAAGAACAAAACCAGTACTATTTTTGAGATGATGCATTCACATGCTTTAGAGATTTTCCCACTGTCTCACCAACCTAAGGCGCTACTTAAATATCAATTCAACTAACACTACTTACGTAACCCCAATATTTTTCCTAAGCAATCAAGAAAACCTACACTTATACTCTGAAGTATGTGATGACATCAAAGAACATTTGTTACGTACCCAAAGGAAGAGTAAAAAGTAAATTCATACTCACACTATCAGCTCTAACAACAAATCTTGATCCATGACGGGGACGCTGAGTTCTAGATGAACCCGCTGCAAATAGCGCATGTACTGAATCTTGAGAAAACGAGGTTGAACTGGTTGAGGCCAAACACTGCATCTGAGTTGACATCCTACGGACAAGTTGTAGTTTCAGTTAAATTTTCAACATAGAGATACAATTCACAGTGCACGTAAACAAAGCAATTGATAAGTACCATTTGGCAGATACACAAAATAACAAGCTCAGAACTGCTCAAAAGGGATGAGTGAGACCAAAAACCAGTTTATATTCTCTTCTTTTGACCACCTCTAGCAAATCAAAGAGTGAATAGAAATTTACTTACCTCTGGTATTTATTTCCTTAGTGCTATCTAAGTAACCAATTTGATACTATTACCAGGGAAGTTGGCAAGATAAGATGGGAATACCTACGACTCTAGTACAACACTCATGTAATAAAATATAGAGCAGATACTCTGCAATAGCATTTTTTTTATAGGCCTTCCTTAGAAGTTTCCACAACCGATGTTAAAGCTACGTAATGATAAACTATAATTAACCTAGCACTACGAACTGCACTATCAAATAACTAACATTAACATCCATAGCATCAAAACCACAAAACAATAGAAGGAACACAGCACAGGTTCTTCTTCTTTCTCCTCAAAAACAAACAGCGAACCATTTCCTTTTGTTTTACCTCCAATTCAAACAATCCACTAGATTATGTATCAGAACAGACCGAACAAGTAACTAATGAATTGATTAGTAATTGAACAAAAACCGACAAAGAAAAAAATCTTAATCATATTCTCTTTTAATCATTTGGTTAATCATAATTCAATTCAATAGCTGGGAAAAATTCATAAGCAATTCAGCTATTACTTACAGTATCAAAAACAGGAAAAATATACTAACCTATAATCGGATGAAGAAGATATGAACACGACTGATCGAGGGCGAATACCACATTGAGGTACAATCGCACTTCCACATGGAACAATTGCCATCTCTAGTCCGGAATCACTTTCTCAATCTCTCTAGGTCTGAAGAAGAAGAAGAGAAGAAGAGAATCTTCTGGAGAGAAAGAGGGGTGAAAGTGGACGAATTGCAGAAGACTCTGGAGAGAAATGTACCCTGATCAAGTGTATTTCGATACACTAGTTAATTCTGTATAACGGATTCCAAACCGTTAGATGTTGGTTGTTATTTTGATTGAGATGGAATGGTCTAGCTTAATCATGGGTTTTCTAGTGTAGTCTTGTAAGACTAAAGCCCGGTGGAGATTGTTTCCTTTTTCTTTCTTTTCCCCCATAAAAGGCCACTTTATACTATCAGGAAAACTCTATTTTAAACAGTCTCAGATTCACAAAAAATTGAATTTGTTTTAAATAGAATCTTAGACTCATAATGAATTAATTTTGTATTCTTCAGTAAAATCATATTCAAACTCATAGCCCAAAGAATAAAATCTTTTATAAATATAGTTACATGCCCTTATCAATCTATTTTCATTCATGGGAGACAAATTGATGATAATATTGTTATTGCTCATGAATTAATCTACAGGTCCAAAAGAAGGAGGTAAAGGAGAAAATTGTATTATGGGTATAGAGATTGACATGACAAAAGCTTTTATCAAGGTTGACTGGAATTTCCTCTTGGACATGAAACAAATGGGTTTTGATATAAAAAATTGGTGCAACAAAATCTATCAATGCATTCCACTGCTAGCTATGTTCTTTTAGTTAATTGTACTTTTGAGCACTTTTCAAGCCTTCTAGGGGGTTTAGACAAGGTGACCTATATCCCACTATCTTTTTCTCTTCTGCATGAAAGTCCTTTCCAAAACTCTCATGCATGTTGAAAGCATGGGTCTCATTTCTGGAATAAAAATTTATAATGATGTTCCCTCCATTAGCCACCTCTTATTTGTTGATGATTGTATGGTGTTTTGCAAGGTAAACAAAGTCGAAAGCCAAAATCTAGTTGATATTTTTAAACTTTTCAGTGTTAATTCTGGGCAGCTTATCAACTTCACAAAGTCTGGAATTTTTCTTTAGCAAAAACATTGATAAGATTATTGGAATCAATATCAGCCACACCATCATAGTCCAAATGATTGTTATGGATGATAAATATCCAGGATCTCCCTTTTTATTCATAGAAGCAAGATCTTGTCCTTCAAACCTTGTATGAAAAACTAAAATCCAAACTCAGACTCGCCAGCTGAAAAAACAGCTCCCTCAATCTTGTCGACATAGCAGCCCTGATAAGCACTGTTACTTCTACTTTCAGCATCTATCAACTGAATTGTTTCCAGCTACCGAAACAAACATGTCAAGACTTGAACAAGATCTAGAGGGATTTCTTCTGGGGCATGGACATTGATCAACCAAATAGGTGCTATTTTAAGGTATGTAAACCAGAGAGTTTGGAGGTTTTTGTTTCATGAATATGGAGATTTTCAATAGTACTATATAACTAACATTGGTTGGAGATTTGAATCTGACAAAACTTCTCTTTGGAGACAGCTTATGAATGCTAAATACCTAGATGGAAAAAATATTCTCAATATGGATACAAGCCTAAAGGTGGGTGATTCTTGGATTTGGAAACGCACTCTGGAGAGAATTAGTAATAATCAAAACATAGCAAATGGAAAATTGGAAATGTCAAGAGAATCAACATCTGGGATGGCAACTGGATGGAAAAGCAAAACACTCAGCTGCACAAACTTGACAACTTCCCAAATGATTTTCTAAGGATTAAACATTTACCTCTTGATGATGGAAGCTGAAATGCTACAAAAATCGACAATTGTTCTTTTATGATAAATCTAGGGCAATACAAGATACCACCACCCATCCTGGTGAAGAGGATCAAATTCAATGGAATCTGACTAACACTAGAAGTTTCTTAGTCAAGTATTTATACAAGGCAAAAATCTATCTGAAATACGGAAATAATTCTCATTCCATGTTATGGGAAAATTTATGTAGTCTGGATATTGCTCTAGACATTCA
>JAJJMC010024209.1:468166-564619 GCA_023531435.1 Papaver californicum | reverse complement strand
ATATTGCACTATATTGACCATATTTGTCATTTTTGCAAGAGTGGGGAAGAAAATAGGACTCACTTGTTTATGAGTTGCCCAGCTGCTGCTGCAGACTTGCTAAATTTATATATATGGCACTAACCATAAGGAATTTGGAACAACATTGCTTTCTTGGAATAGTTAAATTCTTAGTTTGAGTCAAACTGCAATTCCATCTATGGTAACTGTACTCATGCCATTGTTTGTTAGTTCATTTGGAAAGCTAGGTGTGATTTCATCTTCAACCACACAACACCAAATGCCAACAAATTTTTTTTGGAAATCAAGCATTACCTATACTCTTATAACAAAGTGCATAATATGTCGGATCATATCTTAAATGATGTGACTTATATTGTTGATACTAATAGGGATTCCTTGATTCTTCCTCAAGCTCACTCAAGAAGGGCCTTTGGTACTAGGGTTAAAATTTGCACACTCCAACACCCTGACACCAATTACTTATGTGCTACTATAACAACCTATGATTTTACAAGAACCTACTATGGGGCTAGAGGACATCCATGATACAATGGAGAATGGGGAGCCATAGGAGGAGCACACCTAGATTTTCAGTGGGTCAAAGAAATGCATTGCTCAAATGTGGAAATCCAAGCTGAAAATATGGACACTCTGTTTCGTTTCAACATGCTCTACAAAAATTCGGTTCAAGGGAGATTCAATCTTAATTGCCATGCTACCATTATAAGAAATCAGGAGAAGGAGAATCCTATTATTACTTTGGTTTTAAACAATCGTAAAGTTATCCGCAAACTTGATAATCTGAAAACTTTTTATTTGGCTATTTCCTGTAAAAACTATGTCCGGGGCAGGCATGATTCCAATTCAAATTTCCCTGAGATTGGTTTTAACTCTTCTTTAGGCTCTACCTAAGTTTTTGTATTTATGTATAAAAAAAGATAACGATGAGGAATGATGGTTACATCCACCTCAGTTGTTAATTCCTCACTTAGATAACGATGTAAAGCGTAATCCTGAATAGATGTCCATTTAAACTATATGAGAAAACTGTCTCTCACACAAAAGGTTCCCCGACTCCCTCGATATTAACATAGGATTGTTAATGGGGCCCACCCTACCAAAGGAGGTTTTTTCACACGGTTTAAATGGGTGGTCAGTCCTTTTCTTTACGATGCAAATTATCCTACTATGTGGTAAAGTTTTTTTGGTTAAAATAAAATAAATAAAAACTTGTAAGAACAAGGTATATGGTAAACTTTTTTAAGAAATCTGTTTTAAGGGGGTCCTCAAATTCTAGAGAGACTCCTAAACAAGAAAAAATAAGGTTATTTTGTAACAAATTCAATAACTCCATATCTTAACATTTTTGATAATTACTAAAATACCCTCACTAAATTTATATTAATGAATTTATTTAATGAAAATATGTTGAAGTTAGTCTGGAAAATTTTGAATTAGATATTAGAAAATTTATGTTAGAGTTTTATTCGTATAAACGACTTCCGACCAGGATTGAGGCAAAAAAGCTGGTCGTAAGAACTATTTACGGCCAAGTTAGTAAGAAAAATCTCAACCGTAAAATTCTTAAACCAGTTACGGCTAAGAGTTTTTTTTTTCTTTCTAAAATGATCCAATTGATGACAAAGTTCATATATCCTATCATATAAGCTAATGAACTTCCTGAATAATCTATTTATTTCTATAATGACAAAGTTCATATATCCTTTCATATGTACCCAGGGACGTTTTATAGTTTTGGGATGCTCTAGACGAACGTAAAATATGAGGCTTTTTAATGGGTTACCAAATCGAAGACAAAGCTAAAATTTTAGTTTACAGAGAGAAATGTTCGTATATTTAAATCGATAACTAGGATTTTATCATTTGGTATAAAATACCCCCTTCAAAATTGGTTATGAGTTTTAAAAATTTACAAATTAGCTACGAGTTTTAAAAATTTAAAAATTAGCAACATGTATTGTTGTGTCAAAATATTTAATAATGATTATAATTGTCACAATTGTCTTAATTATAAATAGTTATGGCAAAACTCTTCATATGTTATAAACTAAATCAAAAGATGAACTATTGCACAAAAGAAATATAGATAGAAGAAGAGAGAATTTCTCATTACTAGATATTAGTATCCATTACAAAGGAATGAGCCTCAATTTACAGGCTAATACAAGAGAGGATGATAAAGATAGCATTAACATTATGAAGTAATGGAATGCATTCTCATAACTAAGGTATTAAACCTAAGTTATTACACTAAATGTGGGGGTTACCAAGAAGTGAAAGATGTGAAGAGGTGGAAGGGGAAATGATAAGGCGGTGGTGTAAGAGTGGTGGAATCCACCAAAGAATTAATTTACAACACTCCCCCTTGGATGACACCACTCTATTATGATATTGCATCGTTAAAACCTTGCCAGGAAAACCCAAAAGTGATAAAACCTAGACGAAGGAAAAAGAGTACAAATCATATCATGGTGTTGGACGCGTCAAATATTGCTTCATTAAAACCCTGCTAGGAAAACCCATTGGGACAAAACCAAGCGAAGGAAAAAGAGTACAACACGCATAAATTTCCATCACACAATACTGATGTTCTCCCCCTGATGATGTGCACCCAAAAGAAGTATAGAAAGACTGATTACATAATGTTGATCTTCAAGTAGAATCAATGACCGTCTTTGTTCAAAACAAGATATAAGTTTGTCTTCAATAATGTCTTCGAATATCTCTTTAAGCAAATTTCTTCAAGTTCGTTGCCTCATCAAAACCTTGTCGGGAAAACCCAGAAGGAAAAAATCTTGACTAAGGAAAAAGAGTACAACTGTAGATAGATTAAGAAAATGAGTTGGACATATATATATTGCCTCGTTAAAACCTTGAGAAGGAAAACCCAGTTGGACAAAAACCTTGACTAAGGAAAAAGAGTACAACTCGTAAAGACCAATATATCCTCCAGCAGAAAGAAGATATCTCAGTTGATTTACCACAACTAGTTAATCAGCAATCATCTTCAACTCAAATTTTTTTTTTCTGTTGGTAATGGAGACCTTTATGTTGCCATAACTTAATTTCAAATCTCAAATTGAATTGTCTTTGTCAAATTCCCAATGGTTGATTTGTAGGATCTGATATATCTTTTATTCTTCGTAAATTCCTTTCAAACAATAATAGATGATCATCGTTGTTGCTGCAAAAAGGATGTTGTATCGTCTAACAATTTGGCAAATGGAAACTGATTATCTGTAGTTCATTACTTACGAGACTTTGGATAAACCGTCAAAGCAAAGATCAAATTTTAGAGGTACTACAAAAACCAATATACACAATGCCTCCATATTAGTGCTAATTAAGTTTGGTAAACAAATTCACTACCGAACAATTTCAAGTATAACATATAAAATTATACATAAAATCAAGCACAAAAACAACTTGTAATTAGTACGTAATACGAACCAGAGAGAGTGTTACATACCCGTTACCGAGATGAAAGTAGATTGCTATTACACAAGTTTTATTAGGAGGTTATGTACTTATCCATGTAAACATGTCAAAACTTTCTAAAGTTGACAAAATCATGGGCCATTATAATGCTTAATAAGTTTGATACATGATTCCAAGATCTTTTATCTTGAATTCTTTCAATAAGGGAGTATAACCTGTGATAATCTTTTAGAAGTTTACACGAACGTTATCTTCGATAACAAACAATTATGTCAGACTATGACATGTAAAACTGGCAAATAATAGTTTCCCTTAAAATTCATCTATCAACGGGGTACACAATACTTACCAAAGTATTGGGTATTTTCAAATCATTTAAGAGTAGATGATGTAATTTCACAGATCTCAAGTGCCTGTAGAAACTAGATGCCATGAGTGGCGCTGTGCAATTAGCGTCCTTGTTCCTCTCGTCTCACTTTCATGCAAACTAATTAAGCATCAAACTTGTAACCTTCCGGGTTCACAATTTTTATTTATGTCCAAAAATGTTTATTAGTGAGAGGACAGCCAAATATGGATTCCTTTCACCCATATTAGTCAACCGTACATATTGTCGATACTTCACGGCAGTTTTTCTGCGAAAAAAGATTTTGTCTATAATATATGTATGGTTGTCGTTACTCTGAATACATGTTCGACAATAACTACGATTATGTACGCGTATAAAAATCATTCTTTAATATCGACACCACTTGTCCACTTAGGAATGAATTCCTCTTTAGGAGATAAATATGGCTCGGTAATTAAAGATCGTAGTTAAATAGTCTCATCGAGAACATTATCAATAGCCTCCCCAGGAGCACTATTTTGATCCAGCGTGATTGGCTTCCTCTATCAAAGAATATATATTATCTTATTTATTTATTTTCATCAACAATTAAGATGAGTTGTAGACGACTCAATTATTGTTAACTCATGGCATGCCCTGCAGGGACATAAACTAATGCCAAAATACGTGCAACAACAAATGAGTTTTAATTATTCTTCTTGTAAGAATAAAATGCTCCAAGCATATCATAATGAATGAATAACTTCTCCACCTTATACCGAATTGGTGTAGAATTATGATGAGACCAATTCATGACGTTCTTATAAAGACTGCTTTCCTCCCTCTAACGGCGGGAAGTCTCATCACATCTAGTATTATTCATGCAAAATATATTATGGGTGAGTGACCTTGGATTCAAGTAGGTCATCCGAAAAACTTTTTTTTTTTTCGGATTGTTCATCATAATATTACAATTAATAATTTAAATCACCCATGCTCATATATGTAATTAAAATTTGACAGTGTATACTTTATCAGTGTGCACCCTGATTAGCATTTATTATAAACGATAGTCATATGCTCTTGTATTGGTACGTCTACCAAAATTTGAGCGGGAATTTCCGCTTGATTGGTACTAATCAATTAATATGTCGGAAACGTTTAATGCTGTAAAAATTGTGCTCTTGTAGCAAAGAATATGACATATATTTTGAGTTTTGATAATAAAACCATTAACAAAAGTATAGATTGACGAGAGAAAAATAATAAAACCATTAACAAAAGTATTTAGTAACTATGGGCTACTTCGGGAACCCAGAATTTTATGGATACCTGAAATCCAAAAAAATTCATAGAGCACTTCTGAAGTCTATATTTATGGATTACTGCGGGAACCCACAATAATTTGGATTGCTACAAAAATTTATAATTTGCATGTTAGACTACTTCTGGAGTTAATAACATCCCATGCATTGCTTCTAAAATCCTTTTTTTTTTCAAGACCAATAATTAAAATAAACAAAAACAAAATAAATAAAGAACATACACAAATACAGTACCAACATAATTTAACTATCAATTTCGTCATCTTCGGGTTTGACGAAATATTCATTGCCAGTGTACACGTGGACACATTATTTGTGAAATAAAATTGTCTTAACATCAGGGTCATGTTACTTCAGGAACCGCGGATAGAGACATGATGTCACTTTGTTACGGGTCACTTCAGGGACCGACCGATTAACCGAGCGAACTTCTTTTGTCCATATTGTGTCACACTGAGTTCCAACTTCAGGTGGAACAGTTTTTTTTTTTTTTTTTTTTTTTTTAATCCAGGAGATTATTATTTAGGAGGAAAAGTTAAAGTTGTGTTATCCTTCAAGGATACAACCTTTCCTCTTTGTAATGATGCGATCCGCAATTATTGGTACCTTAAAGCGATATAAAATAAAATAAAATAAATAGATAATATTCCATCGAAAAAATAAAAACTCATATATATATGATATAATTCACAAATGTGCAATTTTAACTAATACATGGTATACATATGTATACGCATGAATCGATTATTTGTCTAAACAAATAGTAGCTGTGAATATATTACTATATTCAACTAAATCTTCATCTTATGAAAACCAAAAGTTTGTCACTCATGAATATAAAGTAAAAGATTTTGATTTTAGTTTTTCTTAAAAACAAGAAAAAAGGTATATAGTATTTTACCTTATTATGTAAGATTCATCACAATAGAAATTTGATCATCATCGTGGTGATAAATTAGCTCATTAACAGAGCGTGCTGATAACGTGTTATAAACTAAATCAAAAGATGAACTATTGCACAAAAGAAATATAAAGAGAAGAAGAGAGAATTTCTCATTACTAGATATTAGTATCCATTACAAAGGAATGAGCCTCAATTTATAGGCTAATACAAGAGAGGTTGATAAAGATAGCATTAACATTAGGAAGTAATGGAATGCATTCTCATAACTAAGGTATTAAACCTAAGTTATTACACTAAATGTGGGGGTTACCAAGAAGTGAAAGATGTGAAGAGGTGGAAGGGGAGATGATAAGGTGGTGGTGTAAGAGGCGTGTAAGAGTGGTGGAATCCACCAAAGAATTAATTTACAACATCATAACACTTATAACTGCCATAAAATTGAGTATTGATTCAAAAAAAAAAATTGGGCCCCAACAATATAAGGATCTAGGACATAGCCTTGGTCGCCCATAACCTAAGACGGCCCTGCCTGTAACGTTTTTGGAAGGTACAAATACTGCTATTAAAGATCGGAAGGTCTTTCGTTCTTTTTGAGCGTAACTTCTTCAAATTACCGTCTTGTTTATATCAGTTTATCCTCATACCGAAAATACATGATAAGTATCAGTAAAGATTATTTTATCATGTTCTTTATAGCATTTTAAAATAAAACCATTCATCTCAAAATATTGTTTTTAGAATAAACCTTAAGAATAATGGAAAAAATAACTACTCATCCGTTATGTGCTGATACTACAAAGTACCCTGCAAATTTTGGTCAAGGACATTGCTTGCATAATTAGGTACATGTTGACCCTTTCTTTTTAAGTAACAAAATTTATTAAAAAAATGAAAGAAAAATAGAAACAGGAGGGGACGTAAAGCCAGGACTTCCTGATGTAATTTTGAAAGTGGTAAATAAGGTGTTCGTTTCTCGAACTTATAAAAGTAATGATTTTAGAAAATAATGATTTTAATTAACTCTAGAAAATTCCAAGAGTATGAAAAAGACTAAATAACCTAAAGATGATTTTCGAATAATTTTAAAAGGACCAGGAATCAGGAATCAGGTAATTCTAACAACCTATGTGATTAATCACATAATTCTTTTTAAATTAATTGAAGCGCAAGTAATTGCCAAAATTGGTTTCGTTATGCTAACAAACAGAGGTAAATCACAAGCATGGACTATCAAAATTAATTAACCAAGCATAATCCATCAAGCAAAAGCACAACTGTTGAAAGAAAACCGTTTTCACTATTTAAAACTATGCAATTCTAATAACAAAAGAATTATAAATAATTATTAAAAAATAATTAAATCACATAAAATTGAGAAAATTACCTTATCCATCATCCCAGTAAATAGACTTAGCTCATGGTGAAGAAAACTTGCTCAAAAGACCTTTTCATTGCTCAAAAAGTTGATTACAAGGTTAAAGAATAGTGCAACAGCTGAACAGATGCGTTTATAAATGTCACAGAACAAGGTTCAGCTGTAACAGAAAGGGTTTAAGCAACAAAGGTTTAAAAGAATAAGTAACAGGAGCAGTTTGAATCAGAAACAGAAATAAATGTTGCTGAGTAGTCTTCTCCGATGGTGGCTGATGAAGAACACGCCGGCCGGAGCAGTAGCAGCTCACCGGCGACGACCGGAAGTATGGCCGGAATTCTCTGTTTTAATATCTAGGCTTCTCTGATGATTTTTCTTGGCTTCTCTTGGTTTATATAGGTTGTAGAAACCCTAGGGAGAGTTCTAAACCTAATAGAATTCTCCAAAACACTCTAGAATCTTCCCAAATCCGAATCAAAGAGTGATTCCTTTTTCCGGCCAAAATCACATTCCCGAGCAGATTTCTCGGCATTCTTTGCTATCTATTCACGTGTTATGACTTGTATGAGATATCTTCTAGCGTGTGGGACAATTTGGAGCCGAAAACAACTCGAAAATTAGTTGAACAGCGTACACAACAGCTTCTCCGATGAGTCCCGATGAGTCAGCCCGATCCAGCCGAGTTGACCCGCTGAGTTGGCCCGATCCAGCTCAGCCCGATCCAAAGGTGCCCCAATCCAAAGTGTGGGTGCCTTGATCCATTTTCCCGGGTGCCTTTAACACTTTTTGAGAGGATTATTCCACAAATCTTTATTCTTCTAATGTACCTACAAAAGCATAAAAACACGTAATAAACGCAAAATCGAATACTAACTCGCTAGAAATTAAGGTGCAAATTAGACACTAAAATGTGTCTATCAAATACCCCCAAACTTACTATTTTGCTAGTCCTCGAGCAAGCTACTCTAAAAAATAAAGTAAAAATCCTAACTCACTTTCGCAGGAATCGCGACTACATTTAGCATATGCAGCAAGCCGTTAAACCCCTAGGTGTCCCTAGTGGACGAGTTTTGTCTCGTGAGGGTTTACAAGAGGTATACTCATAAAACCTGGATCTAGATCTTAGCAACACGTGAACGATTAAGGGTAGACACTAAACAAGCTAGTTAGTTGGCTACTTAGATATTCGGCTATAGGGACCATTACCCTTTATGGATCCAATCACTGTACACGAGTGTTAACTCAAGCGTACTAAAATTCATATCTAAGACAACAAAGTTCTACTCAGAAAGTTATCTAACCACCCATCACATGAAAAGACTTAGAAGATGAAAGTAGACTGTAGAAGGTCGCAAATGTTGACCAAGGCGAACGGTGTTTCCCATATCTGTCTGAAGGTCGGTACCAAGATGAAACCTAGTGTGTCGAGATACTCCCCATTTATTTTCAACGGTTACTACTAACTAAAATATTTACAAGTTCCCATGGATCCTGCGTTCCACACTTGCTTAGGCGACGGAGACAGGGAGAACTTTAAAATACCAAATACTATTTTTTCTCAATTTCTTTTTAACTTTTTTCGATTTTTTTTTTCTTTTTTTTTTCTTTTTTTTTTTCTTTTTTTTTTTTTTTTCCGACACCTAATACATGTGTGTTCCCATGGATCCTGCATTCCACGCTTGCTTAGGCGACGGAGACAGGGGGACCACACACATAACTCTAAAATACTAACGTATTCTTCATGTGGGGCATGATCTCAACACACTAAATGTCATTCCAGCGCTAATTAACATGTCGATGCTGGGACCCAGCAATACTCTCAGAGAAACACGAAATTGTAAATAATAAAACAGAACGTGATATGGTGGTGACAACTATCATGTTATTTCTAACACCTGAACTCTGTCTCCTTTATGAATAGACCATCTAGATGGGCACACCAATCCTTATAGCAAAATGGCTAAGTTTCCATCTACCTAGAGTGGTTAGTGTCACCCTGAATTGTTCAAAAGTCGCTAAATTCCGAATTTTATTTATTATTCCTAAAAAGACTCCCTTACCCCCAAACTTAAACTAAACAGTGTCCTCAATGTTTCTAAGTAAAGAACTTCACAAAAATAATAAAATGAGGGAAGATAGTACCTTGTTGCCTGAGCATGGGTTACCTCCCAAGAAGTGCTAAGTTTAAAGTCTTCAGCCAGACTAGAAAAGAATTAGTCACCCCCTTAAATCATATAGCAATAATCGGAACAACTGTGGTTCATCTGAATCAAATAGTGTGCCCCACAGTAGAAGTAAACTGCAGCAAGCTAAGAGGATAAACGATCTGAGTACACCTTGATCCCTATCTAGGTAAACCACATCGACCAGAGGATGGGTTTCTGGCAACTGAGGATCGGTAAATCTAGCTGGAGGATGATCTCGTAAAATTGCAGCGGTGCCTATGTCAGGTCCCAAGCTAGGGACCTTTCTAAGAGTTAATGGTACAGCACATGGAGTATGATAGTCACCCCCAAACTTAAAGTTTCCAGTGTCTCTAGATAGACTAATAATAATTTCACTCGTTTCCAGATCGTCAGATTCTCGAAAATAGTCAACTGCTTCTTCTAAATTACAATCCGGTGGTGCAAAGCCTAACAAAGTACGCACCTCATCAATAACCCTATCATTATTGCCATTAAATCTGTAGTTGGTTAGGCATTTTTCTAATGGATCTTCTAATGGGTTGGGCCTAAGCTCCATCTCACTAGACGGTTTGGATTCCTCTTCTGATGGGCCTAACTTACTACTTATCAGGGTATCTGGTGGGTCATGCTTAAAGTCCAACTCATGAAAATCTAATCCAAAGTGGGCTCGACATTTCTCTAATGGGTCTTCTATCAAAGTGTTTGGTAATGTCTTCTGAACTAGGGTCTCCATCATGTTGACAGTTTCTAAGCTGGGGTCCTTCCTAGTAGGTGCTAACAACCTTGGATAAGGGGCTCTAAGCATAAAATCGGTGGCCCGAGGGGTTTCCTCAGGCTCATCAGAGAATTTATCAGTCTCTTCGGCTATTGGGTCAGGGTGAACTACAGTATGTCCACTATCAGGCCCAGTTACCCCGTTGTCCACCAATTTACCATTCCTGAGGGTCGTGACTGCATTCACGTGACTGTATGATTTCTCACCCGTCGCCATTTCATTGACGCCTCTTGGATTGGGTTGGGGCTCTAAACTACTAGCTTGATTCATTTCGACCAGTTCTAGCCTTCTAGATAAGGATTCTAATGGGTTGGGATTTCTATTGCTCTTCCACTGCTGGGTTTTCTCGGCAATGTCACTCAGAAATTGCATCGCCTCAGCAGGAGTCTTACTGTCGAGTTCTCCGATCGACAAGCACTCAACCAAGGTTACAGTCGCATAATCCAAACCCTCATAGAGAATCTGAACTAGACTTAACTCATCTAAACCGTGGTCTGGGCATTGGGACACTAAGTCGTTGAACCTTTCTACATATACACACAGAGACTCTCCCTCTTGTTGAGAAAACGTGAAAATTTTCTGCCTAATTGAGGATATTCTGTTCTTAGGGAAGAATTTCTGAATAAAAGATGAAGTAAGTTGGGCATAGGTCTCAATCGACTGAGGGGACAAGCTATACCACCATGACTTGGCTCTATCTCTTAGTGAAAAGGGAAATAGTCTAAGTTTAATAGACTCGTCATTCAAGTCTCTAATCCTGATTGTGCTACATATTTCCTCGAACTCCCTAACATGAAAATAGGGATTCTCGTTCTTTTTTCCTAAGAATAATGGAAGCATATGGATGATTTTGGGTTTCAGTTCGTAGCTCGCTTCAATAGCGGCTAACTTGATGCAAGATGGACGTAAGGTCCTGGTTGGATTCCACAAATCCTTCAGAGTTGTCATTGCTGACACGGTCTCGGGAGTGACTATTTCACTCTCAGTTGACTTCTCAAGGTTAAGGTGAACTACCAGTCTTCCACTAATTAACCTACCTTGAGGGTCTCTATCCCAAGTTCGCCTTAAGGGCGTTCTTGGCATGCAAAAATTAAATCCTAACAAGCAATTAATCAAACACAATCGTGCCCTGACTCAACCAAATCAAACCTAAATCTAGCAAACAACAAGCATGATGGTTCCACTTAGATTGTTTCTAGACCAGCTTTTATTCTTTCAAAAAGCAACTGGTTACAATTTTAGCAAACCTCCAAGGGTGCAACATCCACGCACATGTCATTCCATGCACAAGGCCGAAAATGAAGTTTTCTTGCCAAAGACAAGCGAAGCATTTTCAAGTAAGCTACAAGTGAACACGCTAATGCATCACGGTGATGCATTCTTGGCTTGGTGATGCATTCTCAATAATGCATCACGACATAATAGTGCATTAGCACTATGATGTTCTCTCTTACGCAGCATTGTCTTAGTGATGCATTGAATCATGCATCCTCGGGTACTCCACATAGGGTCAGTGATGCATTCTCAATCATGCATCAAGCATAATAGGGTCTTAACACAATAATTTGAGGTCAAGGCATCTACACCCTAAAGCATATCTGAGTAAGCTTTATAAGCTTAGGATGAAGCTTCATCCCTTTCCATGACGCATCCTTAAGTAAGCGTCATGCAAAAATTACGGGTGTTACACAATTCATAAAATATCACCCAAACTTGAGCAAGAACACTTCTTTGAGTGTTAGGATTAAAGTTTTTAGTCCACTTTTGCAAGTGAATTACACCAGGTTAAAGCTGACAAACTCCCAACATACGAACACGTCGAACACGTCGAACATCATCTTGAGATGAAAATCTAAAACAATAAAAACCTTTCCCAAGGAGACCATATTCCAGCAAACATCTGTAGGCCGAATATTTTTGAACTTTGTATATATCTTCAATGGTGTGGAACTTTTAGGAAGAACAAGTCTGCCAATCAGGCAGTTCTTACAGTTATCAGCACCTTTCTATATTCATTATCCGATATCTTGACCAATATGTAATCGCCTTTAAAGCAAGGCTTTGGCAACCAATCAATAGGAAAATTTAATCCCCTAACAATCTCAGCTAAGCTACGCTTAGGTTTTGAAGTATGTGAACATAAACCAGGCTCAGATTGAACCTGACGAGCAGGTTCTAAGGATGTCAAGAAAATTCCATAGACAAACAGGATCAAGATTACTACGATCTCACTCCAACAAGGTTGGAGGGAGTAGCCAAGAAACCTAGAAATTGCACCCTAAAATCACGGAGCAAAATAACTGCATTCAGTTTCTTCTCCAATTTAATGTCATTTTCAGTTTTGACATGTTAACCCTTTCATTGCACGGGTTATTGTGTTGATTCACTTGATTGGGATGGAACGGTCATAGGTTTTTTAGAACCCTATTATTGGGGCTGCACACCTTGGCTTTTAAGGGCTTACAAGATGAGAAAATAGGGTCATCTTGTAACCAACCCGAATACCCCTTATCCTAGTATTTTTCATAATACCTAGAGTATACTAGATTAATTAGTGATAATCAATTTAATTATCTAAACTAATTAAGATTAGTGATTGGATTAGATTAATAGAAAAATTATTTAACTTTTAAAATCAACAAAGGGGGTATATGTCCTTCTTACTTTTTTATAGTCAGAATTACTTACGGCTAGGAAATCATCAGTTCCTAGCCGTAATAAGCCTTTGTATGAAAATGAATTGGCAAGGAATTAATCTTTTCCTAGCCGTAAGTAGTGTATTCGGTATGAAATAAGAAAATTTTCATTTTCTATCCGTAAACAACAAAAATTATGATCCTACGGCTGGGAAATGATTAATTCATAGCCGTAGATAAATTACTAAGTTCAAATCAGCCGTAAAATACCCAACTACTAGAAATTCATTATTTTCCTAGCCATAGATGGACTACTTACGGTCAGTAGTTTCTGAAACTGAAATTGATTTTTTTTTTTTCATGATGAATTATTAAGAATAAGAGAATAATAATAATAATAAATAATATATTTTTCTTAAATGAATAGTTGTTAGATTTAGGCTTATTTATGGAGGAAGCGTATTTTTTACTTTCGCTATAGATTAAGTCTCCCCCTATCCACATTTAGGATATTTGAATCATATGCGGCTCCTAAGATCCAAGGTGTGCAGTCCCAATAATAAGGTTTGTTTTTTTTGGGATTTTAGGCTCAGGCCCAAAACAAAAAAATCTTATTGTCAGGCCCAAAATATTTTCCAGTTTTTGTGATACCCATAATTATTTGAAATTATGAAATGAGAGAAACAAGACATAATTACCCTTAAACAAGTTATACTTGTATAACTAAGAAATTTCGGATTTTCTCTCTCCTCCGTAAAGAGGTTACATAACATATTTTTTCAGGGGTATAATTGGTGAGCAAACTAGAATATAACATATCTAAAAATCCGTGTCTTGGAGCTTTACAAATTGTATCTCGTTGGAAAGCTTTTAAAAAGATCTACACAACGAGTATAAACAACAATATCAGATTTAGATTTTTTACGAAAAAATCGGACGTGTTTGTTCTTTTAGGCACAAATGTTGAAAATTGGATACATAGCCATTATGCAGCCACCAAAAAAGATGCATAATACATTATGCAGTCATATTTTGGTTTATGCATCTACTAATTTGCCTTTCCAACCACTAAAACGATGTATATGCCTAAAAATATTATTCCAACAAAAAAAGATGCATAACGAATTATGGAGCCACCACAAAGGATGCATAACAGTTTATGCAGTCATTTTTTTTATGCATCCACTAGTTAGGTTATGCAACCACTAAAACGATGTATATGCCTAAAAAATAATATTCCAATAAAAAAAAGATGTATAATGTGTTATGCAGTCAGTTTTCTCGATTGCATAACAGGTTATGCATCCATTTTTTTGGTTGATTTTAGTGCTAACAAATAAATTTGATGCATAATCGTTATGCAACAATTTTGTCAGATGCATAACAGGTTATGCGTTCATTTTCTCGTATGCATAACATATAATGCGGACATTTTTGTAGCATAATGCAAAAATGCTGCCATTTTCTCGACTGCGTAACAGATTATGCATCACTTTTTGTAGCTACATAAAAGATTATGCATCCATTTCTCGACTGTATAACAGGTTCTGCAGGCATTTTTTAGCTGCCCATTTTTTTGTTAATAACAGTGCTAACAACAAAATGAATGCATAATGCAATATGCTGTCATTTTCTCGACTGCATAACAGATTATGCAGCCATTTTCTCATATGCATTATGCATCCATTTCTCAATTGCATAACATGTTACGCGGGCATTTTTATAGTTGCGTAACAGATTATGCAACCACTAGAGAAAAAAAACTTTAAAAAATCCATCAATTACAAAGAATGATAAATATTACAATTGTTTTTATCAAAAAAAAGAAGATAAATATTACAATTAAAATATAAAGAGTACAATTAGTTGGCTATCAACATGTAAAAGAAAAAAGAAACAATTCATCCAATAAAAGAAAATTGTTCAAACCTGGTTTTTCTTCATACATGGACCATTATAAAACCTACAACTTAAAAATACATAAAACCTCCATTTGACTTAATGCTCTTCTCTGCTCCTTAAAACTTTATTGATTATATTTTACTTCACTGAGAAATACTCATCACACCTACCACGAACACCTATAGCCTATCATAAAGAAATAAACTTCCCTTGCAACCCTATAATGTAGCAGTAATTGATATTTTTTTTATCTACTTAAACTCATGTTAGCGTACAAGGAGATGCATAAAACCAGGCTAGATAACCAGAGAGATCATGAACAATAACAATAAGGAAAGTATAAAAAATTCAGTTTTGACTGTCCATACTAATAAATTCCATAGAATTCGTTCGGCGATGAAATTTGGCAAATTATGGCTCGTTAGAAAGCTGAGAAGGCCCTCTATCGTATAAAAATTATAATAAAATACATTGAGAATCATAGCTATGTCGAAAATACTCGTTAAAATAGGACAGAAGTCATAATTTCAAAAAAATTCAGTTTCGGTAGCATGTGATCGAAAATTCGTACAAAATACATTAAGCAATGAAAAATCAAGAAAATTTGGTCCCTTTGGAAAGATGAGAAATCCCTATGTAACATAAAAATAATTTGAAAAGGTATTAAGGTTTATGGTTGTGTCAAAAATATCTCGGCAAAACAGGACAACAACACAAGTTCAGGAATTTTCAATTTTGAAAGTTTCTATTAGAAAATTCGTAGGAAATTCATTTGACGACAGAATACAACAAATTTCATCTCGTTAGAAAGCTTAAAAAATCAGATTTAACATAAAAATTATAAGCAAGACTACCAAGTTTAATAGTTGTGTCGAAAAGTCCCTACCAAACATGATAGAAATCACGTTCACAAAAATTTCAGGTTCTTTTCACAAACATGCAATGGGTTATCTCAGAAACTCAACTTGGGACTTGATTTTTTAGTGAAAATCAGAACTTGTACTAACACCAAAATTAATTCAATCAACAAAATAAGGTTTAAAGAAATCAAAGCATACCATGCGGTCCAACGATCAATAAAAATCAAATCCAACAAAAGGAGAATCCTAATCAAACAAACACAAAATCTTAATAAGAATCTAAATCTCAATTATATCCAACGAAAGAAATCTCACCAATAGATCGAATTACAAAACGTCCATGGCTGGAATTTCAAGAAAATCATTCAAAATCACTGTAGTAGCAAAAACCACAAGATAAAGAACAATAAAGAGTGAAATGATGACCCAAGTATTAGATTTCTTCTTCCTTCGGGATTAGAAATTGAAGAAGGATATAATTTATTCTCGAAAAGATTCATCCCATTATTGCTTCGTTAATTTCAATTAATAGATTTGCCCTAAATTTGCTTAACACGTGAAGAAGACGAAGAAAACCACAGTCCAAGTATGAACAGGATCTCGATCATCAAACGAAAAATCGAACTAAAACCTACAATTGAGCTTCTCATCTCACCTCTCTCTAATCTCTCTATTTTTATGAAAAAAAAGGTTTTTTCGTCATTAAAAAGAAAAAAAATCACAGACAAAAATATATTTTAAAAATATGGGCATGTGAATAGTTTTTATCGAGAAAATGGATGCATTAGTATATTTTCCCCCGTGGATTTGTGAGCGAAAAAATAGAAAAAAAAAGATTTTCAATTGATTTTTATGTAGTTTCGTAAGTCCAATGGACTTAGTATTATTGGGCTTGTATATTTTCTCTTTCTGTTTAGCACTTTTTAGGTTGTTTTTGGCTTTATCAGGCTGTTTGATGGGAGTTTTCCTTCTATAATTAGGAAACATAAAGTGGTTTGTGTACAATCTAAACTAAAACGGATAGGAGGTAACCACGTCATCAAATTACAACCTCAATTACATTTTGGGAACATTATAACATCATTATCCCACTATTTTGAGCGTGATGGGTGATGGATGAATTTTAATATCTTGATTTGCTTTACCTTTATCTCGTACTGTAGCTGTGATATCAATCTCGTTCTCTGAGACCGAGTGAACTCATGGTGCCATCATTAACCAGGTAAACACTATTATCTGCTATTTCACCTTAACTATAAATTTTCCTGGTCTGGAATCTGGATGAAATGTGCATATGTGGCAATATACCAGCCATCGAGATCAATAGGATTTAGCCCTCTTAAGAATCAACGTGATCAATGCTTCTTTCCCACATTAAAGAGTATGTTTCTGATATAATTTTAATTTATAGATAAAGGTGAGCATTAATTATAAATAGATAGTTGGATATAAACCATAAATGATGACTTGAATTTTGTTAGTCGGCTCAACGGAGTTGACATCCATCCTCAGCGGAATAAACACGGAATCATTGAATTAGGAGGTTGGATTGGATCCACCATACCTTTCTTTCTTTCTTTCTTTCTTTCTTTCTTTTTGCTACATATAATTGCGTTATCTAACAATCATTTGTTGTTGTGGTCATTCTATCACATTCCTTATCTCTTATTCAACGGCACATATTCACCAAATTTAAAAACAAACTTTTTCATGTGTAGATATATTAACCATTCAGAATGTAGTGCCGGCAGCTCTTTAACAATGACGCGTAAGCTTCTAGTTCAAGGAATCTTGTAACATATAATCTGACCATTTAGTTACCTTTTTTATACGTGGTATTTTCTTATTCACTTGGCACTTAAATCGATGTGACAGTGCCGGTCTACAATGCTAAAAGTGGTCTCAATACGGCAATTCAATTGTGAGTAATTTTCAGCTGTCATTAGGACAACTATTGCATTACCCTTGATAGATAGAATAGGTTTTTTAACTTCTTTTTTCTACCACGTACGGCTATGAATTGCGATTGATCATAAAACGAGTTGAGGTTCAAGCTTATTAACAATCATTTATTCACTTCTCTTTTTGGGGACCATTATTCATTTTCCTCACATTTCAATCCACTTTCGAAAGATATTCCACATAATCGAACGGCATATATATATATATATATTAACTAAATTTGAAGATATTCAACATAATTGGACGGCACATATATTAACGAATCATCTTTATTTTTCTTCCTAAACGATAAAATATCTTGTGCTAAACGATTAATATCCTCGTCAACGAATGACTTACCAAATTATATTAACAAACATTTTTCTTTTTTCCGGTTTAATAAATAATAATAATAAATTTTAAATTTGGACCATTAATATCATCATCCAATAATTTTATGATATTTTATCCACTGAAATCAGTACATCAGATAAAAAAATATGCACAACATCTATTAATAAATTATCCTAGAAGATTTTCTAGTGATAAGGAATTTTAGATTCAAATCATTAATACTATCGCACACTGACTTACCACAACTATGCTTCCGTGGATATTAACGATTGACTCACAAAAAGTAAGTGCGAGTGCCGGCTCTAATTAGTGTTGCCGACAGTTGTCAGCTATTTAACAATGATGCGTAAGCTTCTACTTCAAGGAATCATTGGGATATTGACCATTTTGCCTTTTCATAGGTGGCACTGTCTTATTGACTTGGCCCGACCTTTTACTCGTACTGAAGTGAAGTTGGATGCGACTGACAAGAGACAATGTACATATCTCTGTCTCCGGTTTAAAAGTGGTATTAAATAATATTCCATTCGTCAAAAATAGATGACTTAGTTTGGGTTTTTAAAAAATAAGTATTTTTAAATATTTTTTATTATCCTTGATAATAATTAGTAAAATTTAGATTTGATTTTTTTTTAAATAGGATATGATTTTGGTGTATAAATCTAATAGATATGAAGTATTTTCAGAAGTGAACGAAGCTATTCAAAATTTCAAAGTGGAAAAGTTTAACATTAAATAACAAATTTTGTTTCACTATGTGAAAGGATTTTTTTTTTTTTTCTAAACTCTGTCGAATACTCCTTCAATATGAAGATGTCCCGCTCCAACAAAAACGATTGATTTTCAGGCGCTTCACCAAAAAATCTATTAAAAAGTTATAAAAAAAGGTGCTGGATTTAGCCTCATGAGAAATTTTTTTCTCCTCTAATGAGTAATGTTCAGCCGTTCAACGTGTTTTACTCCTTTTCCGTCCAAACTCCATTTGTTCATTTAGAGCGTCCACAATGGGACGAGTATATCACGGACTAAAGAGTAAAATTAGTTTTTAGTCCGAAAATGAAAGCCACAGTGGGACGATCAAATATGGGGTTTAGTCCAGAATATACACTGTAGCGGACTAAATTAGGTCTTTTTACTGGACTAAACTTGGTTTGGTCGAGCGGTTTCGTAGGCGTCCGCCTGATGGTAAGCGGATGTGTAGTGAACCGCTTGATGTCAGGCACGCTTAAAAACACGGGCGGCAACCTATGACTACGCCTGATCAAGCGCTAACCTAGGACTACGCCTGATGGAGCGAGCGTCTAGGATCACGCCCACTAACAGGCGGGTAACCAAATCCCCGCCCCATTGGAGCGTAACGCTAGAAAACCGCTTGGTTCAAGTAATGCTAAGGCTCCGCCCAACATGGAGCGTTACGCTGATCCTCCGCCCAACATCATTTAACATCGCATTACACCTAGTGTATTACTAGGAGTCCGCTTGGTAATGGAGCGCATTACACCTAGTGTATTAGTAGGAGTCCGCTTGGTAATGGAGCACATTACGAAGAGTATCATTTAACAGTAAACTACATGCTTTAAGAGTATCATTTAATAATAAAATAACAAAACTAAATTACGCCCAAGAGAAGTCCATTTGGGTTTTGTAGGTGGGACGCTAGGGCATCGCCCGTGTTTTACCGCATATACTTCTCTCGCACATGTACAAATCGATCAGGCGTAACGCTGGCACACCGTTCCATCAGCCGTTTTTCTAGTGGTGAGCCTATCTCTTGAGCGTGTGTCTAGGAGACCGTCTAGAGTCAGACGTAATGTTGTGTTCCCGCCCCACATCAAGCGTTCAGCTAGACGTCCGCCTTACGCAAGCGGTACGCTAGGATCACACCCGTCTCAACAGATACGCTAAAAATCCGTCCAACAACAGGCGTTATATTGGAGCACCGCCCGATCGTTTACCGTAGTTTTTGGCCGGACCAAAAAGTAAATATTTTCCTCTTTAGTTTTTGGGTTCCCTTGTCCCACTATGGATGCCCTTAGACACTCATTGTTTTTAAAAGGGATAGAAAAGGGATAGAATGCATACTATTATGAGTATAAAAGTGAGTTGAAGCATTCCTCGATAATTGTTGTTGCTTTAAAAGCGATAAGTCAATAATTGAAGGAAAAGCTTGAACAAAATCTTAACTAATGCATGCATCATCTCTTCTTCTTGGCACGCCAATCGACCAAAACAGCTATGGTTTCAAAAAAAGAAAAAACAACTAAAGAAGCTAGATGATGGATTGATGGTGATGATGCAGTATTAACCAACACTACTACTTGTGTCCTCCTAAATGTCAACTGGATATTTCTTACCTTCCTAGGAAACAAGTAATTGGAGTTTAGCTGTTTTTATCCTCTTCTATTTGTCTCCATACTATCCACCAAGTTGGTCAAGGAAAAAGAACGAATTGATTTACAAATTTGGTCTAATCAGATTAAAAAATCCTCCATGTACAGTTAGTGTAGACAATTTCAGCCGAGATAGTCGGGATCTCGTCAAAATTTTCATGACCAAAAAAAGTTTCTCATTCTCGCCGACATAGCCGGGATCTTGCCAAAATTTTCATGACCAAAACAAGTTTCTCACTCTTGTCGAAAAGACCGGAAAACTCAATGAAATAGCCAAGATTTCACCAAGATGGACCAAAATTCTGCCGAAACAATAAATCGAATTCAACTCACTCGATTATTTTACCTTCATCGAAAATTAGTATTGTTTGTATATATATATACACTGTTAACATATGTAAAGTGTGTAAAATGCTTAACATATATATTATGGTATAAAATTTGAAAATAAACACTCAAAAATTTTACTGAGATTTTATCGATAATCTCCAGGAGATAAAATTATATCAGTGCCCCAATCCTGGCCGAGATGGTATCAAGATCTGAGATTGACTACCTTGAGTCTTACAACCTGTTTATATTTTGCTGATTTGGGTTTGGATCTGACTCGGTCTTTTACTCAGTCCGAATAAGATGTCAGATCATATTTTTTTCCATCACATTTAACTCGTAATCTGACTTGCCGCGAACACCTGACTTCGACTCATTTGAGTCAAGGAAATAAAATGCCATTTACAATGTTTAGAATGTGTTTGTATACGCTTTAAAAAGTAAAATTTTAACTCTTTAAACCAAAACAGTTAGAAGTTATGTCGTAGAATAATTTTTTGAAGCAGAAAAATTATATTTTGTAAAGTAATTTTTTTTTAGTTTCTAGACTTATGTTGATTTCTACTTATCCCGTTTCTGGTACATAAACAATTATTAATATTATTTTTTTTTGGAAAGTTTTACATTTCTTCAAAATTTACCCCCAATTTCCTCGTGTAATGTCACAAGACTCACAACAGTATTGATCCATGAGTACAAACTTATAGTTCATTGGTCTTCCATCAACTTTAGTAAGAAGGAAGTCAGAGATTCAATCCCCACCGTAAATTTTGTATTTATATTACTATAGTTATATAGTTAGGTTTAACAGGACGATTCTAATAGTGAAACAGGGCTAGGTTCGGATAAATACCTAGATTCAGCCCTATTAAAAAAGAATAGGGACCAACACTGGCAACAACGAGTTCACCATTCCCGGATAACAAATTTAGATCGTAGGATATCACGGGGAAGGAAGTGAGGAAACTTCGTTTTTTTCTTCTTTTTTCTTATAAAAAGTCAGCCGGCACTGATTGATCCGATTTGGGGTCCAAGACAGAGTTTCCTAACACCAACTTGAGTCATCACTTGATTTGACTCAAGACACCAACTTGAAGCTTTATTATAATAGTATGGGTTTAGTACCTTTTTTTTCTTTTTTGAAGCATAGTATTTCTTTTAAATTAGTTAAATTAATTAAAAGAAAAAAAAAACTAGTATAAATTTGTGGATGGGCAGCAAACTAAGCTTCATAATTATTTGGTCGTAGCTCTCTCTGTTTAAACCCACAAAACAAAACCTTCTTCTTCCTCTGTTTTCTCACAACCGGCCGGCCACCATGGTAATTTACTCAAAACCATCCCTATTAGAACAAAACTTTTCAACACCCATTAGAACCTTATTGAAACACCAACAACAACAGCAACACCATTCTAGTAATATTCCGGTAATTGATATGTCAAATCCATATGCAAAAAACCTTGTTGTGAAAGCTTGTGAAGAATACGGATTCTTTAAAGTTATTAATCATGGTATACCAATGGAATTACTGAGTGCATTAGAATCTGAAGCTGTTAAGTTTTTCTCATTACCTCAATTTGAAAAAGATAAAGCTGCTCCTGCTAATCCATTTGGTTATGGGAACAAAAACATTGGTCCAAATGGTGATGTTGGTTGGATTGAATACCTTCTCTTATCAACAAATCTTGATTCTACCTCCTCTTCTCAACTATTCAATTCACTTAAACAGAAAAACCCAGATTTTTTCAGGTAACTTATTCATCATCATCATCATATGTTCCACTCTGTTTCGGTTTCTTTAATTGACATTGTTGTTGTTTTTATCAGGTCTGTAGTGAAGGGATACATAGCATCAGTGAAGAATTTAGCCGCGGAAGTTCTTAGATTACTAGCAGATGGTTTAATGATACAAGAAAGAAATGTATTCAGTAGATTACTAGAAGATGAAGAAAGCGACTCTATTTTCCGATTAAATCACTACCCTCCATGTCCTCCAACTACTGCTACTAGAAAAGAAGATATAGTTGGATTTGGAGAACATACAGACCCTCAAGTAATATCAGTGCTAAGATCAAACAACATAACAGGCCTTCAAATTGCTGATAAGCATGGGTCCTGGATTCCTGTTCCACCTGATCAAAATTCCTTCTTCATTAATGTTGGTGATTCTTTGCAGGTAATGAGCAATGGGAGGTTCAAGAGTGTGAAACACAGAGTGATCCAAAACAGTATGAAATCTAGGTTGTCAATGATATATTTTGGTGGCCCACCTTCAAGTGAAAGAATAGCACCTTTAGCATCACTGTTGGCAGAAGGTGAACAGAGTTTATATAAAGAATTCACATGGTCTGAATACAAAATCTCTGCTTATAAATCAAGATTGGCTGACAACAGGCTTTGCAACTTTGAGAAGTAACAACTCTCAAGGAACAACAAGGAAGAACTCAAAACTTAGTGAAATAGTTTCTTTTTTCCTTTCTGCTATTTTTATAATTTTTTTCGACAAGATATGGGTCAACTTCATTTAGAAGTAACTATAATATAATTTTTTTCGACAAAAAATGGGTCAACTCCGTTTAGAATCGACTCATGAGAATTTGGTGCTGACGAGCTTTGAAATCAGATCATTGTATCATTACCCACCCAACGACTGTATCACTTTTTTTCCACCCAATGACATCTGCTCATGCGTTCTTCTTTTAAAATACAACAACCCTCAACCACAACTGACTGTGGTAGCAATTGAGGCACATGAATGAATGAATACTCCTCCAAAATATCTTCTTGCGGAAATGTATGTGTACAGCAAATTTTGCCTATAAAATGTTACTTATCTAGATTTCTGCCCCATACAAAGCAGTACTTGTCCTACATGTTCAGGTCCAGCTGAACCAATGAATCACTTCTTCATCCATTCACTGTCCTTTTGCAAGCAAGGGCACTGTGGTTTGCTTTATACCCACACAAGTGTTACAGCAGTGTTACTGAATGAATGGATTGACAAGGAAACACATCTCCAATCTGAGTTGCAACCAGTCTTTTCTATAGTTTTGTGGCATATATCTGAAGCAGCAATACAGAGCCCAACCACTACTATCAATCATAGAAATCTTATGCTGACTTCAATTAACAACTAACAATTCACAACATACTCTTACCCTTTAGCAATCTAGTTACAGATCTGACATGCCTTCAAGTTTTACCTCCACTGGGTTTTACACTTCACCAGAATTGCTTTGTTACTTTTGTGGATGCTTCCCACTCTAAACTATCTCCTAATGCAGGCAGTGGATACCTCCAGAAGATACTATGCAGCAAGATGCAGGTGTCAACCTGCCATCTCAGTAGAACCAAGCTGAAGCCTCAGCCCTCCTTTTCGCCATTGAATGTGTTTACATCTGAATCTCGACAGGATTCTTTTGTTTCAGATAATCAAGCCCTTGTCAATGCTATAAATGGCAATTTAAGTGGTATTAGTTGGGAGGACAGAACCTTAAGATATTTTAGCATACAGGAGAAACTGAGGGAGATATTTAAGCAATGTATTAAGATAGTGTGTGCTTACCACTCTTTTAAAGTCTTCCATGTTGGCACCTTTTGCTACTCCCTGTGTCAAAATAAAAAAGTCTGTCACTTTTGTCACTAGACGAAAATAATGAATCACTCTTCTGTGGGAGAACTATCTGAGACTACAGTATACAACTCATTACTCATATAACAATATAAAGAGCACTAGCATTTTATAGGCCTGCCCCTTGGACGTTTCCACAATTGAGGTTGAAGCTATATAATCATTAACTATAATTAACTAAACATACCGAACTGCACTACCACATAGCTACATACATAGCATCAAAACCACAAAAAGATACAAGGAACACAAATTCTTCTTCTTCTTTCTCCTCTGAAACAGAACAACAAACCATTTCTTCCAGGCACAAGATAATGACACTTTGTTTTACCACCAACTCAAACATAGACTAGATTATGTATCCGAACAGACCGATCAAATAACCATTGAATCGATTAACCAATAAACAAAATATCTCGATAACATTCTCAGTAGCCATTTGATTAATCACAATTCAATAGCTGAGCAAAATTCATAAGCAATAAAACACCATTTTCAGCTATTAGTTATTACATACTGTATCCAAAGCTGCAAAATATACTAACCTGTAATCTGTTGATGGCAGCATCTTAAGTTTAGCTGGAGATCTGAACACTAATTGAAGCCGAATTCCACACTGAGGTACCATGGCACTCCCACATGGAACAATTGCCATTCAAAAACAATTTAAAGTGTAAAACGAGTCCCCAAAAAAGTTGTTTTCCTTCAGCCTTTAGGGTTTGTCAAAGACAAACCTGATTCTTCTTTCTTCTTCTGCTTCTGTCTGGACTCACTTTCTCAGTCTCTCTAGGTTTCTTCTACAGAGAAAGATGGATGAAATGCGAGCTATTAAAGGGAACTTCTTTGGAGCAAAATGGTAAATATGTTATAGATTATGACATGAACGATGCAGCTATGACCTTGGGATCTAAACCACATCCCTTAGACCAGTGACTGCATTCAGTTTTATCTCCCATTTGGGTTCCTAGACAGCAAACTCAAATCAGCGAAGATTTCAAGACAATAGAACAACCATTTTGAATCTAGGTTTTAGAGAAAAATTGTAGATTTGCTCCATAGCATATCCGCCATAAATAAAATACTAAAGCATAGAACCTAACCTTTAGAAACCATGTTAGTCTTGTGTGAAACCTCTCCAGGATTATATTTATATCCTAATCCCATCTAGCAGTTTACTTTGAAGTGTTCAAGAACGTATATGTTAGGCAATAAGTCCTGTAATATCCTACAATCCTGGTTCACGAAAACCTAATTAACCTAGGTGAATTCAGCAAGTATTGCAGTTTGCTCTGATAGGTAACATAAACAGGAAACACCAAGCTAAGTGAAGAGAAACTAGGGAGCAACGGCAAACAATCAACAATAGAAATTTGAAGTAGGATAGGTGCAACATGCACAACAAAGTTAACGAGGTATATCAGGAACATTGTTGGAAAAAGAGTCATCATACAGAATCAATATTTTAGTCAAATCAAAAAAGATGCACCTATATTTAGAACTCAGGATGATAGTAAGTGTTCATAGGGAAACTAAGGGAGATATTTTAGCATCTCTAAGCACATGTGTATTAAGAAAGTTACCACTCTTTATGCCTTCCTTGTTGGCTCTTCTTGATACTCCAAGAATAGAACAGTAATCCTGTAAATAGCCAAATAAAAAAGTGTCACTTTTGTCATTAGACGACACAATATATCACTCTTCTATGGGAGATCTGAGACTAAGGGTTGAATCAGGTGGAGGAACAAAACCAGCACTGCTTTTGAGATGATGCAGTCACGTGTTTAGAGATTTTCCTACTGTCCCACCAACCTAAACTGCTACTTAAATATCAATTCAACTAAAATTACTTATGTAACCCAATATTATTTTTTCTAAGCAATCAGGGAAAATTACACTTATACTCCAAAGTATGTGATGACAATAAAGAACATTTTGTTATGTACCCAGAGGAAGAGTAAAAAGTACATTCATACTCACACTATCTGCTCTCACAACGTATCGTGCTCTCCGAATGGGATGCTAAGTTCTAGATGATCCCGCTGCAAACAGTGCATGAATTGAATCTTGAGAAAACGAGGCTGAAGTCAAACACTGCATTTGACTTGAAATTCTGCGGACAAGTTTAGGTAGAGTTAATCTTCAACATAGAGATACAGTTCAAAACACACGTAAGTAAAGCAGGTGATAACTGGATTTTGCAAACACAAAAACTAACAAGCTCAAAAGGGATGAGTGAGACCAAAAAACAGTTTATATTGTCTTCTTTTGACCATCTCTAACAAATCAAAGTGTCAACAGGAATAACAAATCAAACTGTCAATAGGAATTTTCAGTTACCTCTGGGTACTTATTGTTAAGGATAAGAGTCATACTTAGCTAGAATATCTCGACAAGCTACGACTATGCAGATTTAAAAAAAAATTCATATTCAAAAATTTGTTTCCTAATTTATCTCCTGAACTATTTACGGGAAGTTATAGGAATTTTAGAATGTATGAATCTCTATGTAACAGAGAAGTGTTTGGTCATCAAATAATAAAACTTGACTTGGTATCACGCCAGTCGATCCTAAATACCAAGCTACTTACACTGAAATTAGCGTGGTATTTAGGATCGAGTGGCGTGATACCAAGTCAAGTTTTATTGTTTGATGATCAATTACACTTCTCTGTTACAGAGAGATTTATGCATTCCAAAATTTCCAAAACTTTTCGTAAATATTTCAGGAGATAAACTAGGAAACAAACTTCTGAATACAGAAAACTTCTTAAAACTGCATAGCCATAGCATGACGAGATATTATAGTTTAGTATGACTCTTATCCTTAACTAACAAGCTCAACAGAGATGACTGAGATCATTTTTTTTTTTGATACTCGATGAGTGAGACCAAAAACCAGTTTATATTGTCTTCTTTTGACCATCTCTAACAAATCAAAGAGTCAATAGGAATAACAAATCAAACTATCAATGAGAACTCAGTTACCTCTCGGTACTTATTCCCTTAGTGCTATTTAAGGAACCAATCGGATACTATTGCCAGCGAGGGAAGCTGGCATGATAAGATGGGATCACCTACAACTATAGACAGATAGAGAACTGAATCACATTCACTCTGCAGCAGAATTTTATAGATATTTCCATAATTGATATTGGAGCTATATAATGATTAACTTAAACACCACAAATAACAACATCCATTGGACCATAATAGCACCACAACCACATAACAACAGAAGGAACACAGCTGCACAGGTTATTCTTCTTCTTCAGCTGTCTCCTATAAAACCAAACACCAAACCATTTCTTAAAGGCACAAGATAATGACACTTTATTTACCGCCAATTCAAATAATTGACTAGACTAGGTATCAGAACAGACGGAACAAATAACCAATCAAATTGATTAACCAATTAACAAATAACCGATAAACAAATATCGGAAACACATTCTCTTTTGATCATTTGATTAATCACAATTCAATAGCTGAGAAAAATTAATTCAGAAAAAAAAACAACAAAAAAACTAACCTATAATCGGATGATGGCAGCAGTAGGATCTGAACACTACTAATAAAAATCGAGGCCGAATTCCAGATTGGGGTACAATCGCACTTCCACATGGAACCATTGCCATCGTTCTAAGCAACCTAATATGAACTTGATTCTTCCTCTTCTTCACTGTTTCTATAGAAGTAAAGAGAAAGAGAAAGAGGGATGAAAGTGGACGATTATTATTGTTTCGATTGAGATGGAAAGGTCTCGGTTGGTAAGTAGTTTTAGAAGCTGAATTGATCAAGGTTAATCATGGGCTTTTATGTAGTCTCGTAAATCCGATGGACTTAGAATTGGGCTTCAATCTTTTCTTTCTGTTTGTTTTCAGTTACTCGGGATCGGAAGTTATACGACACTAAGACTCTAAGAGCATCTCTAATGAAGGGTGAAACTTTTATTTTTTATGGCACACAGGCTTTTAGACCCCCATTCAACATAAAGTCATCTCCGATAGTTAGTTATTATAAGCTAGGAGGGATGAAATGCTAAATACGAGGGTTTTAGATAAAGTTTTAACTAGACTTTCGATTAGATGTTTCATGTTATTTTATTCCTATTTTTTTTTTTAGTAATTATTTAAAATGAAATTAAATTGTTAAGATTTTATCATATAAGATACTTGAAGGTTTGAATCACATACTAAATAAAGGTCTTAATAAGACCTCCACATAGGATTTTTTACACCCATTGTTGGAGATGCTCTAACATTAAAATCTATCGGCTCTAATAAGTAACCCTTGAAAAAATATGGACACTTTTTCCAAGGGACTGTATTCTAAGTTGGGATCGACCACACTTTTTTTAAAGCATGTCCTAAGGTTTAATGGATGATAGCTTGGAATCCAGATAAAAAAGACAGTCTGATTGGCGCTCAACACAAATCGAAATAGGAATACATCTGTCACGCCAATTGAATTGCCACAAAACGCTATTCAGATTGTCACTCAGAATGAACCGTTGATGTGAAAGTTTTCAAGACAAATCCAAAAGCTTAGAGTGAATTGCAATCATATTGGTGTTTTACACCAAACTCGAGGAACGTCAATCCAATTGACGCTCGATGTTATATCTTTCTCGCTTTGGAAGTTCCACCATTAGATTTATACTTACATGATATATTCCAAATAGGAAGGTGACATGGAATTTAAAAGATAGAATACCACAAGACTTATTCTAAGTCCCAAAATAATACCATTCAACCCCAAAACATTGTTCTTAGAAAAAGTCTAAGAAAATAAAAACAAAAACAAAATAAAAAAACCCTTCTCGTATCCGTTGTATGTTGAAAATACAAAATGCCTACAAATTGTGGTTGCAGTCTTGCAGACATTGCCATGCAGAATAAGGTACATGTTGTCCCTTTCATTACACGGGCTCATCTATGTAGATAATGGCATAGGTGAGGTAGGTTTGATTCTAAAACAATTTAAACATCTTTATCAGTTTCTTGAATGATAATAGCTCTTGCTTGCAAGATTTAACAACAACCTTCCAAGGTCGAAATAATGGTCCTTACTCCTCCACCATACCACTATGCCCAAAACAAGAATCGAGAACAAGGTAAATCTCCCATGAAAAACAAAAATATGTACTTTAAAGTTTAAGCCCAAGGATAAAAACTAACAAAAAGGTCATAGCCATAGATAAACAGAAATGCAAGCCATTCCATGGAACTTCTCCCTCCGAATCATTGTCGTCAGGGGTTTACAGAGTATCACATTATCCCTTTGATATTATTAGCCTACCAAATGACATTAAAGCAATGCTTCAACTCGCAAGGATTTGACAAACTGAATTTCACTGACATTCCATTTATTTGTTTTAAAAATTACAGCTTCAATTCCACAAACATGACTATCCTCACTGTACTTGGAACTGTAAAAAAAAACATATACGAAGCACTATTCACCAAATTGCCAGCTCATATGCGAAAAGAACGTCCTAGTAACCAGAAAAACAAAATATAGTCTTCTTCTCTCGGCCCGCTATCATTAATTGTAAAGAGTAGACGCACCACCCAACCTAACTATAGCATGAAGCTTTCTCATATTATATGACGAATAAGCCAACTCCTGTTTTATGAGTTTAACACCTGCTATTCCTGCATCCAACATAATTTGTTAAAAAAACAATCACTATTTATACATTAAAAGAAAAATGATCAGTAGGATTTAGGTGGTGTTCAGTAGGATTTAAATGCTGATAAGTTTGGAATTCAAATAGTTGGTATCATCATCCAACTGACTTGTACACTAAACCAATGATCCTCGAGCAATATCTCTAAAACATCAACGCAAAACATGTTGTACCGCCGAATTCTGACTTTATTTTCAAAAATTTAACTAATAAAGTTACACAGTGGGATATATATTACCTGCAGCAGTTCGAAGTGGAACGTTACACAGGTATAACTAATGAACGCTGAACCATTAGTAACAGTAATCTTGAACCTCCTATGCCCACTATACTTCATGATATCTTGCATCCAGCTGCTGGTTTGATTGAAAACCTCACTTGCAAACACACATAGGCCAAAAGTTTTATTTGAATTTTCTTATTAAACTGTCAGTGCACATAGGTACAGGTAGCAGACATAGCTAAAAAAAAGCAAAAATACTCAACAAAGCCGCCTTCGCAACAGTTACACCCTGCTTATATACAAAAGAAACATTTTAAATGACAATGTTGCAACAAATAGGCAACTCCAAGATAATCCAGGCACGTCCCTTTTCTTCTTAGAAAAGGATTCATATCCTGGAGCAAAAATGAACTTGCACTTTGGTGTAAGTACTCCTAGTGGAACTACAGTCTTACCCAGAAACCTAGCTAAGGTGACCCCATTCTCCTCCAATAAGTTGCCAGAAATCTTGAACCAGTTTGCTATCAGCCTGAAATCAGAAAAAAGCTGAATTTATCAGTCAAATTATCATTGACTGTGAACAACTGGCTATAGAAAATGAAGAGAAGTACTGTGCAACTTCATTGGAATCACTTGTTGAATACGGTACTTCCAAATTCGGAAAAAATGTTAATGTAGTGACTACAGTAATTGTCGGCGATAAAGAGTGGAGAACAAGAATGAGGAAACAACAATATGTAGTAAGCTCAGGAGTAAGGCAAATTGTTAGTGATGACTTAGTTGTGTGCCATAGCCTGCCTTATTTATATGCAGTTTTCTATTGTCATGCAAACACTCACTGGGGTTTCACGTTAAATATGAAGGTAGAAAAAGACTTAGTTAGTAGTCTCTCATTAGCAGTTTTTCACTGAACTCGATCCTTATCTGTACTACTGAGCTTCTATGTGATTAGGCAGTTCAAGACTTTTTTCCAACTAAACTTAAACCCAATATATCCTAGAAATCTTGAATTTCCTTACCTCAATGAGTCGACTGTAACAGATACCTAGCTCTTTATATGGTCTCAGCCTTAGTTATAGATACCTGATTCCCTTCTTCAAGGTAACCTACAGAGCATATACATAATACCTTCTAGCTCTTTTTACTCTAGTATTCATAGCATTACAACAAATTTAAGAGTGTGAGGTCCTAACCAATAAGAAAATAATCAAAATATAGATTAACCAAATAACTCAATAGGCAACATATTTGAGAAAACAATACCTACAGGCGCACCAGAGACACCAGGTCATGTGATTATAGTTGATTATTTTGCTTGATTATCTCGATCTTTCTTTGATAGGTTACAAAACGATGGTTTGGTTTATTCGATTTACTCAATCAGTATCTGAAAGCTTCACCAGCATAACGCACATCGCCGAGTTCCTCCTCAGTGCGCAGAAGCTTACTAAAATAAGAACCAACAATGAAAACAAAGAGTTTGTAGGTTGCATCGATATAGCAGTGTAAGAAATGTGGTACACTATTCCAAGGCATAAAGACTTTTGGCATACTACGTAAGCTAACGAAACCGAGATTAGAAAAGTCATTACCTGATTATACATTGAGAATGCTTGTCATCAGTAGTTGGTGTTGGGTCGTCTCTTGCTGGTATTAGCCACATTTGATCTTGGAGTTCTGAAAGCTTGCCATCTGCAACATCAGTTGAATTATAGCTTGGAGTCTTACTGTCATTGCCATGGGGTAATTAAGCTTCAAATATCAGTTCTCTAGATTGTTTCATTAATAGCACTTACAAACCTGAAAAACAATTTCCTAATGCGGAAGAAATGCCGGTTTCATAGCATATTTAACCAAATGAAAAGAATAACTTGTTCATAGACAATCATAAATGAAAAGCTTTAACAATTGTAGAATGAAGAAGAAACAATGAAATGGGAAACAATCATAATTCTTGGAGCGCCCTAAGTTTTGAGGAGATTCATAGAATTCGATTATTAGGCAGCAGCAGCACTGGCAGAACTGAGATCCACAGTAAGATCAACCTCCTGCCGATTGTAACCAACAAAAGCACAGATTAATGATATATCCTCTTCATTATCCTTGCTTCTATAAAGTAAAAAAGTATAGTAATTAGAATAGTTATGAGCCTTGTAATTCTAAAATCCAAAGAGGAGCCTCTAAAGCATTCCTTTTCCAGTTATCTTATGGTACATTGCGAGCACGTCTTGAACTGTATACTCAAAATGTGTTGACGCATCATAACTCTGTAAACAATACCAATCCCAACGTAAGAAAGCGACCCTTAAAAGATCACAAAGTATCATATCCCTTCTCATCTTTTATATGTAGATTGCACGTAGTTTCTTGAATGATATAAACCAAAATTATAAAGTTTTAAGATGAATTTGAAGGAACAAAATCACAATACTAACCATAACTGATTGCTAAGAGTAAACATCAACCGCAGCTTTAAAGCTACTAACTATTTCCACATGCAGTACCAAGACTATCACTAATAATCTTTCCAACTTTGAAAGCAATTCTTATTATTTGTATCATTTCTGTCCAGTTACTAACATTAACGTGGTGAGACCATCAATGGCTCTCTTGCAAGAAGGTTTTGCTCTAGTAGTAGTCTTAGAAACACGTTGAGAGGGTACTTTTGAATCAAGATAGCCTTCCTTTAACTGTCGATTTTTTCAGGAGTACGAATTTTTTATGTCTTTTTATAGCCCATATATCTTTCCTTCACTCTCTAGCTTTCCTGATCTCAAGCTTGTTTCTGAAGTCATTTTGGTCCTGCAAAATACAATTGTTAACTAATCAAAGAATTGATGCAAAACCATCGATTTCACTACATGACTACAGATAGGCTGTTATTTTAAAGTGCACACTTGCAATGCTTTTTTGTTGAAGCAATTTAACAAATACTTCAAGGGCAACAATTAAAAACAAATCTGTAATAACCAGAATGAATAAGGGTTGAGTATTTGGTTTCAATTATAATATTAAGAGAAATATTAAAACAAGAAAATTTAAAGCAGGGCACATTCATGACTAGCATATGTCTATTTATAAGTAGAGAGATAAGAGTAAAACGTGTAGATGCACTGGGAGCTTAACTAAGCTATAAATGTCTCTCTGATCATGAGACATGACCAAGATATTAAACACACCACATGTATCATGTTCTTTTCTTTCAGTGTATTTTTACTGTACAGAGATTCATTCCTAATCATATACATACATGTGTATACCAATTCAATCTTTTGGTGAAAATTTATCTTCCCCTACAAAATGATTAAAATATCTATGAAGGAGTAAGACGCTGTATCATACAGAATGTGCACCTACAATAATTAACTATCCTGATTTTGGATTTTGTATGTAAATAGTAAAGTCTTAATTGCACACCATTTACTTTCGTGGTCCTGTTGTGTTCTATATATGTTTGATGATATTGCCAAAACCTGAATTATGATCGACGACAAAGATGAATAATGTCTACTAATTTTAAATTATTTCTCTCATAGATAAGTCTAGTTTTGTGTCAAATTGCTTTCAATTAGCTGGAAAAAAACAAGTAATGAGACAAATTATATATTTCAACAGTGGTTTTCAACCAATTAAAACTATTTCAAACTCATATTCATATATACATTCGAGATCGATCCAAACATGCTTAAAAAAAAAAAAAAGAGATCAATCCATCGGAAACTAGCCTCTTTCTATAGATATTTGACTTCCAAAACCACGACTCTTCTCACTTACTCGATGTTTGCATGATTTATAAAAGGGATAACACTATTAACGGGTGATACCAATAGAACGATCCGACGATTAAAATTTATATATATTTTTTTATCTTATATACAATGATACCCCGTTAATATTGGTGTCCCCCTTTAAATCATGGAGGTTTGAGTGTTTTGAATCATTTTTATTAATTTTAGATAAATGTTTAGTGATGTATTTTCTAGGTTAAAATGACAATGTGATAATAACTTCTTTTTCTGGGACGAAGCTCCTATATTGTAAAATAGGACAGGACCATCGTTACTATATTAATATTTTTGAACCTCACAAAGAAAACAATTACGATCAATCGGTTATGTTTCAAATCGATTCAAGTACTGAAAATAAACAATCCATCTACTCTGCATAACTAGATTTATAATTAAGTAATAGGAAATATGAAAATATCGATGTCACTATAGTATAATGGTAAAATTATTAAATGATCACACAAATAATTTGAATACAAATTCGTCAACATCAAATTTGTTGGATAATTTCTATAAACATTGCATTTTGTTTGTCGCTATGACAGGGGGTTCTGGGGCGTTAGCCCCCCTGGCCGTGGTTGCATCATTGATTCAGTTTTAGTTTGAATTTAAGAGATGTGTCATTTCCCAATAGACATCATTGATGCCTGTTAGAGGTATCTGTTGGTGATGAACACGTATCATGAACAGATGTAAAATCCTGTAATTGTAGTGATGAATTGGTTCTTTTCATATCATATGTATCAAAATTTCATGTTTTCTCTCTTGTAAGCATCATCAAAATCTTTTCATTTTGTTTTCTTGGTTGGATCAAGGGGTACAAAACATGAATTCAATTACATTGTTAAAGGGATTCATTGTATCATGAAGGTATTATTTCGTATACCCATTTATAATCGTCAATTGATTGGGATCTTCACTTAGCCTTGAAGTCGGAAGTACAACATCCTTGTTTTGTGTTTTCCTTTTCTCTTTTTAGCCTAATTTTTCAACAGTTTTAGACCATTATTCTCGACGATGGAGGGTGAAACTTCAATTGTTACTGCACAATCACTACAAATTATGAACCAGACTGCGAATTGCTTGGGACTTTTTGATGGTTAAAATTTTATTCGTTGGCAAGAGACGATGAAATTTTTCCTGATCCCATCAAGTTTTGGTACATTCTTGAAGATGCTTTGGAGGAAATTCCGGTTGCGACTCCAAAGAAAAATGCAAACTTGAGGGCCAGATGAAAAAAGGGTGAAGAAGATGATTTCATGTGTCGTGATCATATTCTGAATGCTCTAGAGACTAGTGCTTACAATGCCCATGAGAGTATTGTAACTGCAAAGGAATTATGAACTATGCTTCATAACAAATACACGATTTATGAAGCAAGTGATGCGTGTCGTAGGTGCAACAAATTACTTACGATATTTTCCACTAATTAACTAGTAATACGGCAGTAGTAAGAATCGTTCTTAAAATGAGTTGCGTAATTGATAGGTTACTTAGATTAGTAAAACGAGAATAAAGGAAATCACAAAGGGCGATTGGTCGATTAATTAACTAACAAGAATAATAAAAAGATAATAAGCAGAAAAGATAATTAAGAATTCCTTCGTCGTTACCAAGCGTTAAACAAATTAGTATACTTATCTATTTTTCATTGGAATCATTTATCATCAACCGTAGAATAACATCTAGCTCAGTGTTATCCCCAAAAATCCTTGTATCACTGAGTACCGTACCGCTTGAACACCAAATTTTATCCAACTGAGCCACCAAGTAGTAGCACACACAAGATATAACCCAACAGAATGCTTTGCGGTTTGTGAATTTAGGATGATCCTAGAATCAAAACTCTTAATGCAAGGTTCTGCTTACTAGTGTTTTCTTCACACACGATTGTTCCACAAAATCCCTATGCAAGGTCTCAAGTTTTCTATTGTGTAAGAGATGCTCGACAATTACGTATCGCTTAACTCTCTACTAGCATTACAATGATCAATATATTAATTTAATTGTACACTTGAACAATCTACAAATCAATCATAAACCTTAGATATAATAAAAAAAAATAACAAGATGATAAAAAATCTAAATAACTTGTGTAACTAATAAATCTTTATGCTTAGAACATTGAATTCATCCTTAATCAACAAAACGTTTAGCTACTCATATTACAAATAAGAAAAAGATTAAGAGTAATGAACAATTTCCCACTAAAGGGGTAAATCCTAGGTTTTAGATGTGGATTGTAGTATGAGAGGTGGAAGGTGATGTCTTATTTGAGCCTTGGATGTCTTCTTTTATAGCCTTTAATGCTTGGATAATGCGTGTCGTAACTGTAATAAATTAATAAATATATTTCCCAATGATTAAATAGTAATATAGCGGTAGTAAGGATCGTTCCCACAGAAAATTGTGCAATTGAGATGTTATTTCGATTAGCAAAACTATAGTAAAAATAATACTTAGGGGGCTTGGTTGTTTAAAACAATTAAAAAGAATAATAAAAAGATAATAAAAAAAAAGATGATTAGGGAGCCATTCGTCGTTACCAAACGTTAACTCGAGTAGTATACTTATCTATCTTTCGTTAGAATCATTTATCACCAACCATAGAATATCAGCTAGCTCAGTGCTATCCTCAAAAAAAAAAAGTTATCATTGGATATGAAAACTATCAACTACCAGATTTTATTCGTTTGAATCACCAAGTAGTAGCTCACTTAAGGTGTGACCCAATCAAACGTTTTGGGATTTATGAATTTAGGTTGATCCCAATAGTTAAAATCAAGTTCCACTTGCTAGTGTTATTTTCACACATGATTGCTCTACAGTATCCCTCTGCAAGGTCTCAAAATCTATGGTCATTTTGATGACAAACTAGCCCTTACTCCTTTTGATCATAATATCAAGTCAGTGAAGAATACTAGAAGGACCCATGCACAACTTGAGTATTCCAGTATTATTATGAGTCTTATGTATGTTATGCACTGCACAATACCAGACATATATATCCCAAGTTATGAGAGTGTTATGTTGTTTCTCAAGTAATCCATGAGTTAAACACCGGAGAACAATTTCAAGAGTGTTCGCTTACTTAAAAGGAACCGTTGACTATGGTTTATATCACCAAGGTTATCTCGCTGTATTGGAAGGATATAATGATGCTAACTGGAACAATGTGGAATCCAAGTCCAAGTCCACGTCTGGATGGATCTTTACATTAGGAGGTATTGTTGTGGCTTGGAGTTCCAAGAAGCAGACTTGTATTTATGATTCAACAATGTTATCAGGATTAATTGCGTTAGCCGATGCATGTAAGGAGGCAGAAAGACTTAAAATCTTACTTGTAGAGATCCCATTTTGGAAGAAACCATCTCCAACAGTCTTGATTAATTATGATGATTAGGCTACGATCTATAACGTCTCTAACAAGATTTATAATGGAAATTCTAGTTATGCAAGTCTTAAGAGAGGACTAGCTAGTTGGCTAGTTGTATCAAATGGTAAGACAATTACTCAAGAGAGGAGTAATTTCTTTTTTTTTTTTTTTTTTTTGGTAAAGGTTGGAGTTTATTAATGGAAAGATAATACAAAAACACAAATAGCTCCAACAGACCTACCCCGTACAAAACCAAATCTTAGTTACAATCAAGAACATCTTCTCAATTTGTTATCACTTCTCTGAATGAAATTAATGGAACCAGTTTAAGACTGAATCCCATTGAAATATAAGTCGTTTTACCTCGTTAATGATCGTATTGGTATCTTTGGCAATTTTCTTAGCCATCGCCCTGTTATTTCTCTCATTCCATAAAGCCCAACAAATTGCAGCTGGTAGAATAGGCCATATTCTCCTTCCAAACTTCTTCCCCTTATTATCAATCCAAGCCTCGATTTGTTCTTTCAAGGAAGTCTTATGCTGCCAGACAATTGAGAATCTTGAGATGAAATAATCCCAAAATGACCTTGTAAAAATACAGCATAGGAGCAAGTGATTCACATCTTCATTCATTGAGTTACACAAGCTGCAATTAATCTCTATGATGTCACAACCTCTGTTGAGTAGGTTATCCAGTGTTGGAATGGCATTATGCATCACTGACCATAAGAAAATTTGCACCTTAGGAGGAACACTCTCCACCCATATGCATTTGTGGGGAAAGTTGTTTATCTCTGTTTATTGAGTTAATAGCCAATGATATCCTTCTTTGGTGGAGTAAACAGTTGAGTTGAAGGAAATGGTGTCATCTTCGTCATCCTAGTCTGGGGGACCTCCTAGTAGAGCAAGGAGATTTAGGGTAGCTAGTTGCATCTTCGTCATACACATTTATAATTACCAGTTGATTGGGAGAGTCGAAATAATTATCTAAAAAAAATCTTTACAAAACCTTAAAGTCAGAAATATAATATTTTTATTTTGTGTTTTCATCGTCATTTTTAACCTAATTTTTCAACAAAATTGAACACCAAAACCACAAGCCTTGGAAAAGGCTGCTTATTCTATTGAACAAGCTTATATCAAATACATTCTTCGTTTTATCAAAGGAACGGTTATAAACAACATTCGATTACATCCATAATGAGAAACAATTTCTCAAAATGCAAAAAAAGAAAAAAAAAAGCAATACGAATACGGAGATTTGTAGGCCTTTCGACCAAAACATAAAGACCCACTTAAAACACCAAATACAAATATGTTCCAACGGAATGCAGGTTTTATCACTAAAAACAGCAGAATGCATGAGCAATAGTGCACTACCAATAAAATATAAAAATACATATAAATTCCATCGATAAAACAAAACAAAAACGAATAAGAAAATACTGGTACTTAAGTCAAAATAGCAAAAGCAGGAAATAATTTAACAGAAAAAAAGGTCAGTGCCATTACAAACAGAGTGAGCAGACTGCAGAGTATTGGAAGATTCTTACGACGATGACACACCACACAACAACCTATAAATTCAAAAATAATAATAATAATAATAAAAATGATTAAAAAATAGGGATTTCATCCATTCTGCCCACCTTCTTATTTATGTTTCCATGGTCGTTTTCTGATAACCATAACGTGTGCATGTACGTAATGATCCCCTCTGGTTTTATATGAATATGTAGGTGGGTTAATTTATATTTATATTTATATTTATATTTATATTACCTAGTATAGCAATATGGGTGTTCTGATGTAAGTCCTGAATTGTGAGTATCACTACTACATTACCACGTTATGTTTTAATTAACCAGTTGCAGTCACAATAATTGCCACATCCATTCTGGCTGGTAGAACTGGTGGTGAAGGGGAGTAAAAGAATCAAAACACATACTGATTGTTAATTAAGAAAAAGAAAAACGTCATTAATGTGCATTAGGCATTAGAAATAGATAAGGAAGAAGATTAGTTAAGGTCAACGAACTAATAATAACGTGGGGTGGGGTTAAGTTCAATGACCCACTGTAAAAATATCATGTTCCATACTTTAGCATTTTAATATTTACCACTTGTGGAAATTACTGCGTTGCACAAAGGTTAGCCATTACCAAGTTGAATGTATCTACATTTCCTTTTGGGATCTAGCCCTTTTAATATATTTTTTTTATGACTGGCGAAGTATTATTGATCTTTTTTATCGACTCACAGATTGCCCACTCCAAGAAGAGTAACAAAGTTCTTCAAATTTTTTTTTTTTTTTTTGAAATGTTCCATTTTAGGTGTGCTAGTAATGCATAAATAATTATCTTTTAATCACTTCGCACACTCTTAGTCTCACTTGTAGAGATACATATCACAATCTTTAACTTTATTAAACCAACTAATCTAACTTTTTAGCCTTAATATTTAAATTGATTAACTAAAGAGAGAATCTAAATCTAAATCTAAATCAAAACCAAAAAAAAATAAAAAATAATGTCGATTTCCAGCTATGAATTGATGATGGTTTTAACACTTTTTCGAACCCCCCACACACTCTCCTCATGGCCATTGGACTTGACTTTCTCACATTCTCATTCTTATGGATTCACACATCACTTGGTCACATTTCACACACAATGGAGAGGAGTGGAGTGGAGTCTCCACTTGGACTCTAAGTCGACCCAATGAATGAGGCTGGCAGTGGCTGCTGCTAACCCTTTCAAAGCACCATATAACAGGACTTCACGTTCTGACGGAAAACACCGACACGTTAGGCAGCCTGCATGGTCCACCGACAAACGCGTAGGGGCCCACTTCGACATCTACTTCATTATATTTATTATTTATTTATTTAGTTTATCAAATGTCGAATATACCCTCATTCTCTTCTTCTTCTGTTTGGTTCTTCTCCGTTCACATGTGAATTTAGAGGGAGACCCCTATTTCCTTTCCGTAGGTTAGGAGGTTGTTGACGGAGATAAAGATGTGTCACTTTTTAGGATTTTCTCCCAATTATTCGGTAAATGAAAACGAAAGATCTATTAATCTCATTATTATTTCTAGTAGGGTTTGTTTTTTTCTTTCTAAAACTTATCCAAAACATATTCAATTTCCGGTAAAAAACAATATGTCATTCTCTTATAGAGGTAAGTAAGGCTTTATGTAGGGGTTGATTTTCAGTTTACTTAATGGGAATGGCCACATAAGGAATAAAAAATAATTGTGCACATTTTTTTTAGTTTGTTATGGGGTGTAATTAAAATTAGTAAATTGTTTAAATTAAGAGTAATAAGAAACTTCTTAACCTTAACTAATTTTTAGTCAATCCCGAGTTTGTTGTAAGTAAATAGTTAACAGAATTCTTAGAAACCGGAAAATCTGATATTCCAACAAACCAAATCTACTACGTGTCTCTTACTTATTAGTAGTAATTTCACTTAATAATAACTAACAAAAATATATTTACAGCAGTAATTTTAAAGCTATTCCCTACTTGACGGAGTACCAAATTCTAAAATAATCCATCGGATTCGACCCTTACAGCTAATAGAGATACCTTAAATTCGTGGGTCATAATGAGCATTTAACTAAAGTACAGTAATTAGATAAAGTAAGATCCACAGAGCTTTAGCTTTTCAGATAGCGTGTTTATTAAGGGGATCTCACGTTTCCGACTATGTTAATTCACTTCACTTCCCTTTATTAAGTAAAAAATGGTGGTACTTCCATAGTTTCAGAAATCAATCAACTCAATCTCAAACCCCCTTTCTCCTCCTCTCTATAAAAACGCGTTCTTTTCAGCTCAGAGAAACAAAGAAGAAGAAGATGATGATGATGATGAGGTATTAGTAGTCACAAAATCAATCAAATGATGTAAGAGTTTCATACAATCAGGAAGAAAGTTTTTCAAGGGATTTTTGTCATTGTCTATACAAGGTAAAATAAAATTTTAATTTGTTTTGGTTTAATTCATTAATGATTTTTGTTGCTACTCAAATGACTGTGTCGGTTAGAACGTTTGGCAAGCTAAAACCCAATACTCCACCTCCCTCGGTCTGTCTATCTCTATCTATCTCTCATAGTCAAAGGGCTGGATATGGATTTGGTTTCTTATAAATATAAATATATTGGGTTTTGATTAATATTATTAATTTCTCAATTTACTTGCTCTGAGTTTTTAAGTTCAAGAAGGCGGAGATAGCTTCTTAACTGAACTCTGGAAAACTCTGTAAGCTGAAAAACATTCATTTTTATGTGTGGGTTTTTGGGGTTCTCAATTTTGAATAGAAGAAAAAGATCAATGAAGTAGAGGATCAAATGGGGTGTTGTATTTACTTGGGATAGTAGATTTTGATGTTTTAAATCTGGGTTTTTCTTGGTACTTCGATTATACTGTTACATCTGTGAGTCTTTTTTTCTAAAGACAAGAAAGACAGTGTTGTTTACTGATAAAGGTAATAGTAGTAGGAATATTTAACAATGTTCATTTCAATCACAATTCTGTGTTTTTGTTTTATTTTATTAGTTTTTTGGATCTAATTTTGGATACATTACTCACGGATCTTGCTTAAAGATTATCCAAACTTTGTATGTATTAGCTGTGTTTGTATACTTTGGATAGTGTGATGATTGTGTGTTCTTTTTTTTCTGTAGAGTGAAGAATGTCTAGACCACTTCACCGTGGAGTATCGGGTGGTGGCCGGAATGCTGAATGTTGTGATTACACATGGGATTCACAAATGAAAGACAAAACAGATAAAGAAGATGTAGAGAAAAGGCATTCACAAGATCACATGTCTTTATCTTCGCGTTGCCTAATTGGTTTAGTATTTCCTGATAATTCAACATCGAAATGTAGTAGCTTAGGAGGAGAAAATGGGTTTGGATCAGATCCTTTTAATTTGGGGAATTCAAGGAATCGGCAAAATTTGACGATGAGTTTTCTCAAATTTAGTTTAATCTTTATTGTTATTCTTGCTCTTTCTGGTTCTCTTTGGTGGACTATTGCTCTATCGAATTCTTCAAGAGGTAATATCTTTAGAGGCTACAGACGACTTCAGGATCAACTAATTACTGATTTATTGGATATTGGAGAGCTCTCTATGGGTTCAGCAAGGTTAAAAGAGGTTGATTTCTGCTTTGAAGAGTCTGAGAATATCGTTCCTTGCTTTTTCCATGTTTCGAGTGATCTTGCCGTAGAGTCTTCTAATGGAGATGTTGTTGAGCGTCAGTGTGGATATGGGTCAAGTCAGAATTGCTTGGTGCATCCACCTAAGAATTACAGAATTCCTCTAAGGTGGCCTACAGGAAGAGATGTTATTTGGGTTGCCAATGTTAAAATCACTGCCCAACAAGTTCTTTCCTCTGGAAGTTTGACAAAGAGGTTTGTACTGAGTAGCGAAAATTCTTAATTTTTAACTCAATGGGTTTGTCTGTTATCCAGTGACAATTATTTGATGAAATTCGGCCTTTAATTTCACAGGATGATGATGTTAGACGAAGATCAGATATCCTTCCGTTCTGATTCTAGTATGTTTGATGGAGTTGAAGATTACTCGCATCAAATTGCTGAAATGATCGGGCTGAGAAATGAGTCCAATTTTATTCAGGCTGGGGTAAGTGAAATTTCACACTATTTTTTCCATTTTCTCCTCCGTATATGCTTCATGTTAGTTTTTACTGGATTTGATCCGCCAATTTACTTGAGAACCAATTAAGTGCAACCTTGCTAGGAACAGTTTTCCTGAAATCAGTAGTCAGTTACAGATACTTTAGTGGATGCCATGATTATCTCCCATGTCATCACCGAACAAATTTCAAAAGCATTATGGAATTTGGTTGGGACCATGTTGTTTTCATATTCTTTTCTGTGCATGTTCTGACTCAGCTTTGTTAGGAGTATGCTGACTCAAAAAGAAAGAACTTTAAAGTATTGTTTACAGAATACCATGTGTCTTACTTGATACCAGTTCTGGTGCCTCATGACTGACTAGCATTTATGATCTCAGCAACCATTTGCTACAGATTATTCGACCCATTTAGGCCAATTCTTGATCACATTTTACTTGCTTGTGTTGTTCAAAATGGTTATTCATGATGATGCTGACCTTGTTCACTCAATGCCATATTTTTGGCAATTAAAACATGTGCTTCTGTTATTTCACCTTTATCTTAAGCTCTTGATATCTAAATTTGCACTCTAATATGGCAGGTTAGAACTGTTTTGGATATAGGGTGTGGCTACGGTAGTTTTGGTGCACATCTCTTTTCGAAACAACTAATTACCATGTGTGTTGCAAATTATGAGACTTCGGGCAGTCAAGTTCAGCTAACTCTTGAAAGAGGTCTTCCTGCTATGATTGGTTCTTTCACTACAAAGCAGTTGCCTTACCCTTCTCTTTCTTTTGATATGTTGCACTGTGCAAGATGCGGAATCGACTGGGATCAGAAAGGTACCTTTAGATACATAGTTTAAACTTTATATGAATTTATTAGTTGGCCAGTTCAAATTGGTACATTTTTGGATTTTGATCACCTAATTTCCTCATTTGCGTTCTAAATTTATAAAGAAAGTTATTTAGTTTAATGTGACTTGCGGCCTATAAGGTTTTGAAAAACACTGCAGTGTTTAGTATACCGAGTCTCTTAGTAAATTATATATATGAAATATGAGGTGCGCATTATGCTGATCAAGTTATCAAATGAGAAGTTATTGTACTTTTTATGAGGGAAGTTCAGAAAAACAGGGGAAACATAAGTCGTTCTAAGAAACATATAAAAAGCTCACTTGTCATGTGATAAGACTTGTCTTTGGTATTGGAATTATAAATTTTTAACTTCTTTTATTTATATTTATTTTTTGCAGAGGGTATTTATTTGGTTGAAGCTGATAGAGTTCTGAGGCCTGGTGGATATTTTGTATGGACTTCACCTATAACTAATGCTCAAAGGTCGATACGTAATAAAGAGAAACAGAAGAGATGGGCATTTATTCAAAGTTTTGCAGAAAATCTTTGCTGGGAAATGTTGTCACAACAAGATGAAACTGTTGTATGGAGAAAGACTAGTAAAAAGGACTGCTATTCTTCTCGGTAAGCAATGACGTAAACCACCACTAGGAAAACGTGAATTGGTGGAGCTCTATTTATGGGATAAATTCAACAGTTCCTGACATAGTTTCTCCCTGTCTATGTTTCTAGGAAGTCCGGACCTTCTATTTGTGGTAAGGGACATGATGTTGAATCTCCATATTATCGAACACTTGAGGCGTGCATTGGAGGAACCCGAAGTCGCCGATGGATTCCCATTGAAGAACGGACAACTTGGCCTTCAAGGGCAACATTGAACTCGACCGAACTTAATATTCACGGTAACTTTGTTGCTTAACCTCATTACAATCATCTGCCTGAACCTGAAGATAAATTGTTACCTACAATAGTTGATAGCAAATGCATTTACCTATTATAATTACTCTCCAACTTATCTAATTGAAGGTTCAATGTCTGTCAGGTGTACATCCAGAAGAATTTTCTGAAGATGTCCTAAATTGGATTTCAGCTGTTCGAAATTATTGGTCCCTTCTCTCGCCTCTTATATTTTCGGATCACCCAAAGAGACCTGGCGATGAGGATCCGTCTCCACCTTTTAACATGCTCAGAAATGTGCTAGATATGAATGCTCGGTTTGGTGGCTTAAATTCTGCATTACTTGAAGCTGGGAAAACTGCTTGGGTCATGAATGTTATCCCCACAAGTGGTCCAAACCATCTTCCTCTTATCCTTGACAGGGGATTGGTTGGTGTATTACATGACTGGTAAGCATGAATGTCAGAAATTTAGTTGTCACAGTGTATAGAAAAGTCCTAGGAGAAAAACAAAAATTAATAACGAAATCTTTTCTGGGTCCTGCGACTTCATTTTGTTTCAATCGAACATTGAGATTCACGGGATTGGTATCAATTACTAAACAGATGATTCTGTTTCTTACTGATTCCTTCCTGCTATTCATATGTGGAAACAAAGCTATGAAAATGCAATCTGATTCTGTTCACTTGTCAGGTGAACTGACTTACCATAGGGATGAACTAAAGTAACTGAATTTTTCAAAGCGTTCCTGTATAATCTATTTTTAATATTAGTTGGATATCTTTGATTCAGGTGTGAAGCATTTCCAACATACCCAAGAACTTATGATATGGTACACGCAAAGGGTTTGCTGTCATTGGAAGCAAGTCAGAGACGTAGGTGCACCACACTTGATTTGTTTACAGAGATTGATCGGCTTCTGCGTCCTGAGGTAACTAATCCAGTTACAGTCTTCTCTCGTTTCTTGCATAGCTAGTATGCAGCACTACATCATTTTTACGATGAAATACTCACACTATGAATGCATTTGAAACCTGTTATTTGTGAGTAATTTTTTAACGAAGTCTTGAACTGTGGTCATTCCAGGGTTGGGTTATTCTCCATGACAAAACAAATCTCATCCATACAGCCAGAGCACTTGCTACAAGGTTAAGATGGGAAGCGCGGGTCATAGAGATTGAAAGCAATAGCGAGGAGAAACTCCTTGTTTGCCAAAAACCTTTCTTCAAGAGACCGTGAAAAAAAATACAAACTTTGGACAAGTACATAAATTTTTTTGGAAGATTCATTTAGGCTTTCTGGGTTGAGGTTTGTTAGATATAGTAACCATTAAGGATCTGCCACTGAAAGAAAGATACTGAGAGTTCTGAAGTTAACTCAAAGAAAATGAGAAACACATCAGCAAAGCAAAAGAGGATTACATTTGTGAAAATGAATCACGAAATACCTATGGAGAAAATCGCCGCAAGGTGTTCATAGGGTCGTTGTAATTAGAAAAAAAAAATTATTCAGAATTTAGGATAGATTTTTCATTATTTTTTCTTCTATTTGATCTAATGCTTATGTTTCAATACAACGATACGATCACGATTATTTAAATCGTTATGAATATTACATAATAAACAAGTTTATGCTTGATGGATTAGCAAACTCAATGCTGGGTGATGCAGCATATATATATTTGCAGCAAAGTTCTGTTGGTCATAAATCTTCCATCAACTTGCTTTAACTCTTGGCATCTTCCTTCACACCAAAAAGCCCTTGTCTCTGCAGTAATGCTGAGAGCTATTACTCCATTACTCTTTGTCCTCTCTGTGAACAGCAACAAAAAGAAGAAACTCTTGCACATCTCTTTAAGGCAATGTACTTTCTCTAGAGATCATTTCAATTGTCACAGAACCATAAATTCACCATCATATCCAAGATATAAATGAAGAACTCATGAAATTTCCAGTAGTACCAATATTATCTTGGTATACCTGGAAATGCAGGTTTACCAAAGCCTTTAGAAAAGAAATGCACAAACACCCATCCAATGTTGAACTCAAACTGCAAAACTAACTCCTACAGGAAACCACCTCAAGGTGTTCACCAGCAGTCCCTCACCGTTATACTACGATGCGCCCGTTCAGATTAGTTCTCCCACGTAAACCAATGTCTGTGTTATTCATGAAATTCAAAAGAGAATTGCCACACTTGCAAACTCATCAGAGCTGAAGAAGAAAGAAAATGACACAATTGATTTTCTTAATCAAATTCCTAATTTCATATCCAAATATTTATAAAAACATAATTTTCATCCATCAAATTTTTTCCTCAAAAAGTTAAAATTTTGGTAGTGGTACTCCTACAACCACTACCTTCATCACAAAATGTCTAATCAGATTGTTGTAACATCATCCTTTACAAGTAATTTATCATCTATATCTCTTTTGGCAACCAAACAAGAGAAGAACAAGAAGCATTTCTAGGATTATTAACATATCTTCCATGCTTCAGGATATTCTCAATCCGAAATTTGTTTCCATTTTTCACTTCAGTTTGGAGAAATTGTTTCTCAGCCTTTGATTTCTTCTTATAATCATGAACAACATTAACATCCCCAATTTTTTTCTCAATTTCCTCCACCTCCACTCTTTGATTCATAACAATTTTCTTATCAACAATCCCTTTAGCCTTTCTTTGCCTTCTAGTCTTGGTTCCATTGGGTTTTGTATTAGGAGTGTTTACTTCACTTGATTTGGTCTCTGATTTTAGGGTTTGAGATTCTAATTCTAGGGCTTCCTTCCTTTCATTATCTTTCTTCTTTCCCTTTCCCTTTCCCTTTCCCCATCTCTTATTTTTCATCCCCTCTTCCAGATTCCCATCCTTGATTACTACTACTTCATTAATAATCTCTTTTTTAATAGCTTCTTCTTGTTTATCATCCATAACAACTGGATTAACACCATCATCTTCAGAATTTTTCTTGAAATTCTCTCTTCTTCTTCTAGAAGGTTCACCACAAAGAAGTTTTCTAGTTTTGAGAATCTGATCTCGTCTAATACTCTCACGTCTCAGTCTATCTTCTTCTTCCTTTTCTCTCATCTTCTTTTCCTCCTCCTCCTGCTGCCTTCTCTCCTCTTCTTCTTTCTGTCTCTTCTCTTCATCAACCCTTCTTTTCTCTTCTTCTTCTTTTAGTTTCCTCAATCTCTCCTCTTCTTCAAGCCTTAATTTGTGTTCAGCTTCTGCCTCCTCTCTGAGTTTCAGTTCTAACTCAGCTTTCTCCTTCTCTCTCAGCTCTTTCAAATGCCGTAGACTTACATAGTTAGGAGGTAACACCAGCTTCTTCTTCCAATCCATCTTTATTTTGATTTCTTCCTTGTTTTCTAAATTTCCATTAACAACAAACTCAGCAAGTTTTGAAAGCCCTCTTTCTTTATAAAAAGGGATTGGTGAGAGAGTAAAAAGTACGTACCCTTGGTGGAATGTGGAAATCCAAAGGGTAATAAAATTGGCCGTTTATTTCCTCATAAGGGCTAATTCCATCCATGACCACGCTGCTGCTGCCCAGCCCTGGATAAAAGACCCAATAGTAGATGATATCCTACTATTTGTTTTTCCTAATTATATGTTGATCTGGATTTAACCAGTGAATTTTGGTATTTATATCATTTTTACGGTTGGAAAACTATAATATTTTCAACCATAATCCCGTTTACTGTTGGATCGTATAACTTGACCTAGCCAGATACAAATGTGAAACTAATTTTTCTTAAATTGTTAATTGTTTGTAACATTTTTAGGAATCAACCAAAAAGATTGGTCAAGGATTTGAATTGTTTTATTGACGTTGGAGAGTTGTTGAGTGTTGAAAAACAAAAAACACTTCTACAAGGGCTTAAAAATATAGCTAAAGAGGTAGGTAAACCTAACGAGGATGTCCAAAAGAATGTTGTCATAGTGGATGAATGACTTATGGAGTTGTTGCACCTTATTGTTTTTATCTTTTGGTATCTAAGACTTACTTTGTTATAGCGTGGTTGATTATGAATTTGAACATTGTCTTTGTTTTTATAAATTCTTTTATTGTGAATATGAATTTCTTAATATAGCTTAAATGAATGGATTCTAGTTTCTTTTTTATTGTTAAGTGATTAAGGTATGAATAGTTGAAAAAACTCAATCTAGGATCATTTACGGCTAGGACATCATTGATAAAACCTAACCGAAAAAGACGTACATGTAAATCCAGGGTAACTTACGACTAAGAATGTTAACAAGCCAAACCGTATAAACCATTTTTTTGTGTCTACGGCTAGGTCGTACATCCACTTCCTAGCTGTAAGTGACCCTGACTTTAATTTACGGCTAGGAATCTTAACAAACCTAACCGTATATATCATGTTGTTGTGTATACGGCTAGGTCGTACACCCACTTCCTAGCCGTTACTGACCCTGAAATTCAACAAAAACAATAATTGTTGTTGTTGAACAATATATTTTCTCCCAACGACTAGATTTTTCAAAAAAAATATACCAGTTGGGTCTTTCATCTATATATAAAGGAAGTTTTTTCGACATTATTCTCACTCACTTCCCAATTTAGTTTATCCTTTATCCAAAAAAACACAATCAGGACTTCTGTATTAAGTACCAGAGAAGATGTTGCTAGCGTTCAGGCAGGGGTAACAGTCACAAACTGGGACTCAGGTCGACACAGACACTATTCTCAAACCATGGATTGTTTTTAGGACCGTGTATTTCACATTTTTGTGACGGTAGACGGGAATAGAAGTTCAAGAAGAATGAATGGAACCAAGGCAAGATTTGAAATAATCTATGATAAATGTGATTTTGTGAGAAGGGAATTGGTTTGGTTGAAAGAAACTTATCCTCAAATGCCAAGTGCGAGACGAGTAAGTATATCTCAATAAGTTGTTTATAAGATCCGATTTGAATAAAACATTCTAACTTATTGTCCATTTATTTTTCAGAGAGATATGACTATTGAACGATATCTTAAATGTAATCTAATGATTTTCTTAGTTCTTTTCCCTCGTTGTAATGTCCTTTCGATCAATGAAAACTATTATCAAAGAGTATTAGCATTTTATTTGTGAAATTGCAGATATCTAGGGTAACTTACGACAGCGTTTTTTACAATTGCTAACCGTAAGGGGACATTATTGTTGTTTACGGATAGGATTTCTAACCGTAATAGCTCTTACATCCGGGTCGATAGTGTACTTCCTAGCTGTAAGTTTTCATGTTTTTCCACTAAAGCACACTTTATTAGAGTGACCTTATCTCGGGTAATTACAGGTTATCAGTTAGACAGACTGATGGTTTTATTAATATATATAAAAAGACTGTTCATGGAGAGAGTGTATCTGTAATGTTAGATGTGCTTAAGAGTTCACTAAGTGCGCCAGTAATTATAAGTTTAGACACTACTGGCAGTTTATATCTTGCAAGTTCTGATGATGAAGTAGTCAAAAAAAATTATCAACAAGTTGTTGGAGAAAATGATTTTATGTGTTTTGTTTTTGGTCTTGGATTAATTGGAACTTAGGACCAAGGGTCACTAAGGACACTAACTCATTTTCACTAATTGCGAATGAAACCTTTAGTCCCACATTGGAGAAATTAAAGATGTTGCCTCTCCATATTACTAAGAAATTTGTATCTAAGAGTGGCCCCTCGGGGTCAACAAACTTTTTTGTGAGGAAGAGGACTTAGGCTATGGGCTAGTTGGTTCAACCACACATTTCATACACGCGGTCCGTCCGGTCGCGTGGGCCGGACCAGGCTCGGGTTCGGGTGTGGGTCAACCAAGACTTATCTTTTTGGACAAAATTCTTTTAAAATATTTTTTACATAAATTTAAATTTCAAAAATAAAATCTTGTCTTAATGAGGGGCGTCTGACCAGTGAAAATTTTCTTTACAAAATAATGTCGATATTTTTCTGTCTGTTTTCTTTTTACATCACTATGTCGACATTCACTCTTATTGCAGAATTGATTGCTGGCTGATTTCTCTCCTCTTTTCGCCTATAAAAAGAACTTGAATTTTTCATTTCAACCCATCCTAGAGCAGGCTAGTATCCTTAGCTATTTTCCCCTCTTCTTGCTTTGCTATGCGCTTTGCTTGTTTATTTCCTTCCTTCTTCTATTGTTGTTGAGTTCGTTGAGTGGGTGATTTGTATTGTGCTTATACAAATCATAACCAGCAGTTCTATCCTAGACACATCTCCGCTGTGGGGTATAGCATCTCTCATTCTTGAGGTGTACCCGTGGACTATTGTGTTAAGGACAATTTACTGAGCATGTGGTTCTGTCCTTTGTGTGCAAATCAATGTTTCAATTCAGATATTTTATTTTAATATTAACATCTGTTTTAATATTTTTATTATTGCAGATACAACATAAGTCAAGGAAGAAGGGGATTATATTTACCGAGCAACGTTGTGTTCAATAGGGAGTCTGAATTTGCACAAGGAAAGAATTGATGGAATTGACAATCACCAGGAATCGTCCTCTTCAATTGTATGGTCATCATCTCATAAAACTGAAAGGGATGATATTACAGTGGATGATTATGTAGTGCTTTTTACTCTCATTGGGTTTTATATTTTTCTTGGAAGCTTATACCTCTGTGCAGTATGCTGTGGAAGAACATATAAAAAGGATGAAACGGGAGGTGCTTTAGAATCAGGGAAATTAAGAGTATAGTGTCTTTTGTTTTATTAGAAAGGATTGATTAGCTTTATGTAATTTTCTTATAGTCTCTTCCGATAATCTGAATCTTCCTATTTTCATCAAAAAATTTACCGTGTATCGGAATTTATCTTTACTCTGGTAATCTCCTTGTTAAATGATTGAAACCTTTTATTCTGAATTTTTTTACTTATTCAGTTAGATTTTTACTTCACAACACAATACAACACATTACGATTATTTTCCTTACACAATAAATAACAACACGTCATCTAACACGGCACAATATATCATGTATGAATTTCTGGCACAATACAGTACAACATAAAATATACTAAACACGTGACTTCATGAGTTATGCTATGCTAGGCCGACACATTTTACATCTCTAGTGTTATTTTACACACGAAATATGTTAAACATGTGTTGTCCAAAAAAAATAAATAAATCCAAAAACCTTGATGGCAACAAAAACAATAATAGGATAGATGTATCGTTGTTGTGGCAGCATCACCAACAAAAATCACGTACCATCTAACCAAAATCAATGAAATTCACAATATAACTTTCCCGTTGGAAGAATTTTTTCCTACACCCACTTTACACCCCTCGTATATAATGTCTCTATGTTTCCTAATCTCTTACGATTCTATGTTTCCTAATTTCTTACGATTTTGTTTTCCGAATCCTAGTAGTTTAGAAATTGTCGGTCTCTATTAGTTTTGAGCTATATAAGGAATTGATAGCTTAGGTTTCTGCTAACACAAAATAACCTAGCTAGCTGATATTCATCAAAACCATGAAGTTTCTACAGGTAATTCTCTCCTTTTCTTTCTTATTACTTGTTCTTCCATCACTAGTTGTTGAATCCTCATCTGTGAATGATAATACTTCTTTGGTAACCAACATAACAAGAGGTTCATCTATTTCAACTTCTTTGAATGATTCTAGTTATTGGCTTTCTCCCTCGGGTAATATTGCTTTCGGTTTCTACCAATTACCATGTACACGTTTTTTATCCGAATGTCGTGATCGATATGTAGTTGGTATATGGTTTGTTAAATCTCCATTGAAAAAACTAGTTTGGACTGCGAATCGTAATGCTGCTCCATTATACAAACCATCTTCAATTCTCTTCACCAAGGATGGAAAGTTAGTCCTACGTATATTACCAGATAATAAAGATAAACTCTTGCTGCCTGAAGTGGCGGAACCGGTGACATACGCAAAGATGCATGATAATGGCAACTTTGTTTTATATGGTTCGGAATCTCAAATTGTTTGGGAAAGTTTTGATTATCCTACTGATACTATTCTTGGTGGTCAAAAACTGCAAGGTGAATCTGATTTAGTTTCAAATAAGTCATTGTCGAATCTCGGTTATGGTAAGTACAAATTATCGGTTAGACAGCGTGACGGTTCTGTTGTAATCTACAATAGGTATGCTGAGAGTCCAAAGCAATGGGATTTCGCTCGAACTATATCATCTTGGTTTGATGATTCGGTAAGTCGTCCAGTAACTCTAAATTTAGGCACTACTGGTAAGCTATATCTTGTTGGTTCTGATGATGTAGTACTTGAGAAATTTTATGAAGAGAAGAATCAATACCGGAAGGAACAACAAGAAGGTAAGAATAATGTTCAGGAGGAGGATTATATATACCGAGCAACATTGGATTCGGAAGGACATTTTAATCTCTACAGGGAAAGAATTGATGGAAATGAGAATGATAATGAAAAATCATCTTCGAATTCAGTACTGCTATGGTCTACTGACGAACCTCCAACTACTGGAGAAACATTGTTCTTTAATATTGTATTCGTATTTTTGATGGTGATGGTGCTTGGTAGGATGGCGGGTGGTAAGAAAGGTGTCGTCGTTGCAAAGGAAGAAACCAAAAGTTTGATACAGAATCAGGAAAATTTACAAGCCAACGAGCAGGCGTAAGCCGTGTGCTCGTCTTTCCAGAACCTCTACGATGATTTTTAATAAATTTTGCAATTTTATGTTTCAAATTCAGTTATTCTTTTCCTCAGTTGCACTTCAGTTGAATTATCCGTGCTCGCTGAGTATATTTATGTTTTTAATCTGAGCATAGTAGAAGTTCTACTAATCTAGTTTTATTCAAGTCCTAGCAGTAGCATATACAGAATCACTAAAAAGCATTAGAGATTGAGAGAGAGAGAGACAAGCACCTGTGCAAATGTAAGCTCCATTGATTATTCAAGATTATGTTTGCAAGCAAGTGACAGTTGGTCTTGCTTATTACAAATATCACCAACAAATGTCTGGTCATTATTCACTTCACTACTACATGACTGTATCTGAAAGACGAAGTTTGTGTAATAATCTTGGTGAATCACTCAAATCAGAAACTTTGACATCTTTTGTTATCATCCCGTCAACAATTCTATACCTCTCTGCCTTGCAATCTTCAGAAGATATAATGTGATCATGACAGATAAATGCGTGAAATATGTATCGTGTTCTAACTCTTATTATTATTGCTCTTTGACATTCTAAACTACTCGCTTGTATCAAACTCTTCCAGATTCTCAACTCTTGGAAACGCAATGAGGATTGTAAACTAAGGAACTTTACCTAAATAACTTGGCTCACACTTACAGAAGCTAAGTTATGCACCACATCAATGTCTTCAGAACTATTGACATTGTCCGACTGCTTCACATCTTGAGGTCCAGAAAGAGAGAGCAAATGTGTAGAAACTTCCTTGCAAGACTTGAACTGCAATCCGTTTGGGCTGGAAATCAGCAAAAGCAAACGAAGAAAATTCATGTAAGCAACAGACCAAAACAAACAATCGCAAGCTAGTCATAAAACACCGTAAACATAAATGTTTATCTCTAGATTCCATTGCCTCTAAGCAGTGGCAAGTTTCGCCTCATCAGCAAACATCGCTTTAGCGACTAACATTGATAACAACTTTGCTTGACCCCAACTAAGATGTAAGCCTACTGACTCAGGGGCGGAGCCAGGATAGTGCAACAATGGGGCAAAATTGCAACAAAAACCCCTAGAAAACACCATTGCCTCGCCTGGCCAGCTTAGGTCTGGGAGGCAATTGCCCTAAAGCCAGAATTTTCTCCTTTGATTAGCTATTGTCTTGGGGCAAATGCTCTCCATGGCCTTGGCTGGCTCCGGCATTGCCACTATTATAGTTTTAGAAACACTAATCATCTCCTTTGGCCAGCTAATTCCTGTGTGGGCATATACCCTCCCAAAGCTTTATCTGGATCAGTCATTGCTAGTTCAATTCTAAACCGAAAACACAACCACACTGACAAAATCAATGATATACTGCAAATTCAACTCTAAATGAAAAGAGCAAAATCCCCCCAATGGCCATACCTTATGTATCTGCGACAGAACAATGAAAATTTGCCATCTTTCCTCCTTACGCTAAGCAAAAGCTTCCAACCAATTGGGAAAAAATCCCCAAAATCACTAGCATCAACAATTTTCCTCTTCTTTCTTCTACTGCCCCAAATTCCTTCTAACCCTCTCAAAAAACCCAATAAATCAACTTCATTGTTTAATCCAACTGTTCTCTTCTTCAATGCAGAATCGAATGGGTCTTTCAAAATACCCAATTCAGTAAAATCAACAACAGCTCCATTACAATTTACAATTGGAAACTTCTCCAAACCAATCAAGTTCAAATCTTTTTGATGAATTAGACCTTTGGGGCTGTTTCTTGTAAACAATTGATGAAGTAAAGACACAATCTTCTTGTTTTCTTTAGATTCAGGATCGAAATCAGATGGAATAGATTGGTTCTTTTGTGAATTATAAGGGTTTACTGATGATGATGATAGTAAACGGAGACGAGAGTAAGTTTGTTTACGACTACCAGCACTTTCATTGAAAATGGAACGATTGATTACTGGGTTTATGATTTGATCTTCAGAATAAGTATTAATATGAAGATTACTACTGAAAGATTGATTACATGGAGATGACGATGAAAGGGATGATAATGAGTGAAGATCAGATTGAGATAAGAGTCTTAGATCAATGGTTGGGATTGAATCAAGATTTAAGAGATTGTTTGATGATGAATCTATTACAGTCGCCATTGGAGAGAGAAGCAAACCAGAGAGGACAATTTTGACGGCGATGTTATTTTAGACCCTTTTTCTAATGTATATAGAGATAGTCACAGAAGTCACAGAACAGAAGAGCATGGGTGTAAAATGAGTGTAAGAATCTACCGGTTTCTAGTTTCTACACAAAAGGCGGTTGGTGATAATTAACCTGGCTAATTTTAGACCTACTCGTTTTCAAAAGGTCCCAAGGGTTCGATTGTTCGTCGCTTCAAGTGGTACGTGAGTTGGGTTTATATAAAAAGCAATTGGTGATAATTAACCTGGCTAATTTTAGGTCTACTCATTTTATTTTGGGTATATCTAATTTTACTCCCAATTAGAAAGTGGGATAAAAAATGTCTAATTAATTATTATCAAAAATACTAAACTACACTCTATTCATTAATTAATCCTTGTACTAATATCAAAAATATAAATAAAAAATTCTTTTATCATTTCACTACATTCCAAATCTAACAAAATTTAAAACAAAAACAAACACAAAAAAACTTTCTATTTCCATCGAACATTCAAATTCTAAGAACCTTAATTTTAACTTTTACAAAAACAAAATCCGATCACGCCTACAAGGTAAACCTTTATAAACCCTTTTTTATAATAGCATTTCTGATAGTTTTATGTGTAAAAATCTTCATTTTCATGAATCAAATTCCAGATTTTTTTCCAGAATCGTTTGATGTGGATTCATTGTATCCATCGATTCTGGTGGTGTTCATGCACCAATATCGGTGGATACGATGGATCCAGATCCAACGATTCGCGTTTCACATTCCTCGTAGATAGTTACGATAACCAGAATCATTAGATACGACAGATCATATCCAACGATTTTACTTTTTTATTTATTTTTTTACTTTTTCTATATTGGAATCGTTGGACAAGACACCTTCTTATCCACCGATTCTGCCTTTTTATTTTATTTTATTTTTCCATATTGGAATCATTGGATATAAAACACCTGATCATCCACTGATTCCCTTGCTTTTATTTTTTTACTACTACCTGATGAGAATCGTTGGGTACGACAGACCATATTTACGATCCTGAATATGATGATTTTTGTGTTTTATCAGTAAGAGGAATCAGTGTCTAAACATGCGACCTAACCAACTATTCTTAATTGGTCGTTTTGTGTTCTCTTTTAATGTTAGAATTGGTGGATAAAGATTATCTTATCCACTGATTCTGTTCTGTTCATTTTATACAAAATTTTTGTTGATAATTGAATGAAAGATTGTTGATTTTTGTTTCTCTTTAACAATATTTATCTTTTTTCTTCAATTTGTTCTTCGTGGACATGGAGGACAATATGGCAAGAGGAGTAGAAATTATACACAAGTCCGTGACTGTGACATGTATAGAAAGCCGAAGCTACCTATTGTGCGAAATCTATATAAGTTTGTTTTTGGAAGAGAGACAAAGTTGGGGAAAATCCCGAAGCTTCTTGGAGAGTTCTCTTTGGGCGAACTTGACGAAGTCATTAGAGTTGCAATAATCAGGAAGGAAAACATTGTTATCTGGAGGGAATTTGGTTTGGCAGATGTTGTTGTTGCTGCTAAAGATGATAACTAAGAGGATGCTGAAAATGATTTAGTTTTATATATGGATGTTTGTTTATATCTAAAACAATAGTTTATATATCTTTTGAAGGACTTGTTATGTTTGAACTAAGATTTTAATTATGTCTTATATGCTACTTTTTATTGCACATGGTCAAACTTTGGCTCAACAACTAGTTTTTTTTTGTTTTTGAAAATATAGTTGTTGGCCATTTATGCGTATAAATAGGATAAACCATTCTCCATCATACACTACTTCATTCAAACAAATCCTTCTCTATCACCCACTATTTCATTTGAAAGAAATCCTACTATAATGACTTATCCATCATCATCAACTACCAAATCAATTGACGATATAGAAAAAAGGTACTCAAAAGAGACGCCAAACAAATTAACGAGCGAATCAAACAAAGAGAAATAGATGCGTATATTAAGAAAGAGACCGAATGTCTTCAAAAAATTTACATCGTGTTGGATCTTCCAGGAAAACACCGTCTTGATCTTTTTTTTCCTGGAATCTTGTTAAAACTGGTCCTTTTATCCCAGTGGAAAATGGAAGTTTTAAGACAGCCAAGACTGGGCAAAGATAAGAATATAAGACAGTTCTGATCTGCCGATGGATCAGTCCTATATTTTTCTCAGGAAAAGATACTTCCCTTGAGACTTTCGCCGCAGAGAAATTTTGAATATATTTTTTTTCAACAGTGTCTGATCCGAATCCGATTTTTAAACGACAGTTAGAGATAACCACGAGTACTGTTTCAAAATTTCTCTAGAAGCATCTCCTTTTACTTCAATACTTCTTTCAACCCATACCCGGAAGTATTAATTTTTTCAAATCCTCCTCAAATCCTATGCATAATTCTAAGGAGGCTTGTTTCTTCACAAAAAGTATAACCCAGAAGTTTTACAAAGGAAACTTTTTAATTTAACTCGATTACTTGAACTGTATGGGGAAATCTGTCACCTCTACATTTCAAGGCATTCACAACTCATTTGTAAAATTTAAACAACAAAATTCATGACTGAAAATATATGAAATACACTGAGTTAACAATATGAACAGAAGCATAATCAACAAATACGCGTTCACTATTCTTTTTAATATATGAACAACACTACTCAGAAGAAGGGCATGGTATTGCGACACTGCCGGGCAACTTGCTGGTTTTTCGTTCCTGTTTTTGTGAAAGCTTGTCTGGGAAAGACTTTCTCCTCGTCACCATTTCTTTCATGTGGTAACAGAGACCAGTTCTCTTGTTGTCAGATGAGAAAGAGCGAACGTACTACCGAATCTCACTTCCTGCACACATACGACCGGAGCTTGCGGCATCACTAATGGAAACAGGAGCAAATGATTTACGTGCCCACGTCCTGGCATGTATTGCCCTCTCCTGCAAATTGCTTCTCCTCTTGCAAGGCTCTTTTAGAGTTCTAAAAATCTGCATTGCTTGATTGAACAACGTAGAAGGATATTCCCATAAGCTTACTATTCTTGTGTTCTGGATAAGCCTTCTCCAAGCAGCAGAAGCACATGCAAGTAGCAATGGAAGGAGAAAGTAAAGCAATCTAAGAATCACAAATGCCGTTGCTAGAGTTAGACATGTCTCATGCCGAAGCAACTTTTCCGGGGACCTTGCCCATGAGAATGGGCAATTTTCTTCCTCTGTGTCTTCACACTTTGCAAAATTTGTCTGGCTCCCTATTCTCTCCAAAGAAGTTTGATCCAGCGACACAGGCTTTATTCCTACAGGAGCAAAAATCCAGGATTAATAGCCGATAAAAATAACATCCATAAATTAATGAAACAAATATCGAACAGAACATGCAAAACAACTTATTAGTGTCATGAGAAAGATAGTGAATATAGCCCTGCTTGAAACAGTCATTAGATATGGCAAGGGCAAAGGAATCATCTATCGAGCCCAAAGAAGTCTATAAACCTTCTTTTACATATGATGTGGTGTCATCCTAGACTATGAATCAAATTCTAGACTTCGAACCACGATCATCTTAATTGGTTACTCCCATGTTGCCCAAATAGAGTAAGCTGGCAGATTTTATGGTGAGTAGAATTTCTTATCGAAAAAGACGGTTCATAGATGCAAATACAGATAAAAGAGAAAAATTGCTTTGCAAACAAGGGAAGAATGCTACAAGCCTTACCAGTGATATCAGAATAGAAAGCAACAAGGGAACTGAGGGCACGTGAACCATGATAGCGCACCCGCATGGTGGAATTAAAAAGGAAAAGAGTAGGGAACCCATGAACTCCGTACCTCGAGAGTATGCTGTAACAACATAATAAATGTTATTCAGATTTGCAGGAATTAAATTTTTACTACACAGATGACACTTTAAAGAGTATCCAATAATCTCCAAACCTTGGTTTGACGACAGATTCTTCAAATGCAAAGTGGAGGATGGAAGGATACAAGGAGGACATCGCAGAAAAGGTCGGTTTACAAGTTCTGGAGAAAGGACACCAAGATGCATAAAAGAGAACAGCTACATAGTCGTGACTGTTCTTGTGAACAAGATTAAGCACCTTCTGCAACGAAACATCATCACCCTACAAAGATTGAAAATGTCAGTAACCATAAAATCTCTATTTGGGACAAAGGCAAATAAGAAAAAGTATTCCGCACGTCAAACTTGTAAACTTGATTGTACATAGTACTTGTAGTAATGAGTCAGCTACAAATTCACTCATCGTCTGTATTACTGTATCTGTGGATGAGTTTAACTAAATGAAACCACAACGTATAGGATGTCAGTACTTCTACCATAATCAGGATAAAAGATTTTTATCAACAAACGTGAAACCTTCTTCGTTTCTGCCAGAAGCCTAAAACCTAAAACTGACAGAAAAAGGGATTGAAATCCAAAAGTGGGTTAGTCATGAAGTTTAAATCCCAAGGTTCGGTCAAGTGTCAGTTCCCATGTTCTAAAGGTTGTGCAAATTGGTCTTTTATGCAATCACTATTTCCCATCTTCTAAAGGTTGTTCGGTTAATGCCCACACTGTGTTTTTTTTTCTTTCAAATGCATATCTTCATATACTAGCCTCCATGTACAACAGTATTATGACCGAATCGATATTTTTCATTTCCTAAGAAACAAACCAACCTACATATCCTTGTCTATAAATTTTGAAACTTTCAATTCATTTTCCCTATTTTTATAAATCCCTGCTCATCTATTATATCCAAAATCCCTCACCCTAAACTAAATTTCCAAAATTTCTATCAAATTATTTAGAAATACACAAAACTCGAATCAAATAACAACAAAAATACCATGAATAACATAAAATAAACCTCAATTTACCTCAGTAACACCGAAAAATGCACCAGCAGCAGAATCAAAATTTGAAGAGAAATCCCTACTCCTTAAGATCGAATCCGTAATAGAAATTGGTGAACAGAAATTAGAAGAAGAAGAAGAAGATGAAACCCTATTAAATAGCCTTCCAATTACTAGTAATACAAAAAGCACTAGTTTTGATGCTCTGATAATCGCCATTTATAAATAAACCCAAGACAGAGAAAAATAAATTAATAAAGATTTTGGATTTTTATTATTAGAAACCCTAGAAAGTGGGGTTATTGGATATGATGTGTAGAAAGATACTGGCGCATTTTAGCCGGTGGAGCTCTCTCTCTGAAGGTGGTGATGATGGTGAAGAAGACAACAGGAAGAGTGATAAATACGGTAGCTCCTTTTCTTTTAAATCGGATAATGAAATTGCTGACATGGTAACCCGAAAAAACGGTCTTAAACTGTTTTTGAGCTGAGTGATTAACACTGTTATTTGTGAGCCGTTGATGTTTGATTTTATAATGCTGATGAGTTTGACTTTAGACCTTAGAGAATTGGTTGAAAAAAAGGGTTATTTAGGGGGAATAGGCATTTTTGATATTTTAACCGTTATAATGGTAGAATAAAATAAAATCATCAAAATCTAATTGATCTACCAGTGGGTGGTAGTCTTTTTTCTTGGTTAAATATCCGGACAGACCCAATTTTGTGCAGACTGGAAATAATTATCATAACTAAGGCATATGAAGAGAAATTTCCTAATGTGGCGCAAACTCTTTTGTCAAGAATGTCATTAGATCATGCTCCTGTGCAGCTAACAACTGATACAATTCAGAAGTATAGGGCCCCTTTCAAACTGGAGATTTTTTGGCTATCCCTTATTTTTACAAAACTTAGCAATCTGGTGGAACACTATGCTCTACCAAGGATCTCCAAGTTTCATTCTAACAAAAAAGCTACAAAATCTAAAATGGTTTCTTAAAAGATGGAGCTGAGAAACTTTTGGTAATTTCGAAGATCAGAAAAAGGTATTAATCTCTAAAATTGACTCTTTAAATTTGAAAGAAGAAGATAACATGTTGTAGCATAATGAATTTGTGGAAATAGCTAATTTGAAAGTGAGCTTGAAAAGTATAAGATTGGAGGAACATAAGAAATGGCTAGAAAGAGCCAAAGTGAGAAACTTGAAAGAAGGTGAGTACAATACAAAATATCTTCATCAAATAGCAAATGGAAGAAGGAGAAGGAACAATGTGCAAAAATTGGTGATAGATGGGTTGGATAATTTCAAGCAAGAAGATATAAGAAAAGAATTTGAAGAAAATTTCTACAATTTATTCAAGGAAGATCATGAATGGAGACCCCCAATGGACACCACCAACTTTTCAAAAAATCTCAAGTAAAGAGCAAGTTTGGCTGGAAAGTTGGTGGTGTCCATTGGGGGTCATGGGTACCCAATTAAGCATTGTGGAACTAACAGATCTCCAGGTCCATATGGACCTATTGGAATTTTATAAAGTGGCTTGGCCAATAATTAAAAAACATGTCATGGCTGTGATTGCAGAATTTCAATAATCTAAGAAAATGGACTGGAGGTTAAATTGTGCCTTTATTAGCTTAATACCCAAAAAAGAAGAATCAAATATGCCTCAACACTTTAGACCAATCAGTTTAGTAGGCAGCATGTACAAGATTATCTCAAAGATACTTGATGAGAGATTCAAGAAGGTTCTTCCACAACTAATATCAGAGCATCAAGGAGCCTTTATACAAGGGAAGCAAATACATGATGGGATATTCATAGCTGGTGAAACCATTGATACAAGAATAAAATCCAAGTTCCCAGGTGTGCTATGTAAACTAGATATAGAAAAAACCTTTGATAATGTAAACTGGTGTTGCATAAAATGTTGCTGGAGGGTGCTGACGTTGGCTTAAAATGAAGAAATTGGATTCAGTGGTGTCTTTCATCAGCAGAAACAACTGTTTTAGTTAATGGCAGTGCAACATACAAATTCGGGCCCCAAAAAGGCCTAAGGCAAGGAGATGCATTATCTTCTTTCTTGTTCATTCTTGTTGCAGAAGTACTCACCAAATTGCTGGAAAAGGCTGAGTCTTTGAACATGATCTCTGGGTTTTACATCAACACTGAGATCAATGTGTCTCATCCGTAATTTCCAGATGACACATTTATTTTCCTGGATGCCAAGGAAGAAATGATGGAAAATCTAGTTATGATTCTACAAGTATATGAAGCAATCACTGGTTTAAGGGTGAATCTGGAGAAGACCACTGTTATTAGTATTGGAGTTGATCATAAAATATCTGACATTATAAAGATCCTCAACTGCAAGATTGAGACACTACCCCTGAAATATTTGGGTATGCCACTTGGAGCCACAATGAAGCAAACAAGCATCTGGGACTATGTGATTGAGAAATTTCAGAAAATGCTAGCAGTTTGGAAAAGGAAATTCCTTTTAAAACTAGGAGAATTGTTCTCATTAATAGTGTCCTTGCTTGCTTGCCAGTATATTTCATGTCATTATTACAGATGCCGGCTAGTGTTGAAAAGCAAATGTCAAAGCTAACGAGGGATTTTCTTTAGGGCTCCACAAGATAAAATAAGAAGATATGTTGGGTTGCTTGGGAGAAGTGTTGTATGCCTAAAGAATTGGGAGGTTTAGGGATAAAAAGCTTAAAGGCAACCAACAAAGCAATGCTAGCAAAGTGGAGTTGGAGATACACACAAGAAAAACAAAGTTTATGGAGAAAGATAATTCAACTAAAACCTAGGTCTGACAAGGATGATATTTGTCCTAAAGAGTATAAGTCTACTCATAGGAGAGGTTTCTGGAAGGGCATACAAAATGCAAAAGGTTTAGTCCAATGGAATTCCAAATTCTCTATTGGTAGAGGAACAAAGGTCAAGTTTTGGCAAGATGCATGGAAAGGAACCAAACCTTTTAAAGAAACACACAAGAAAGCTTACAAAGCCACAAATCAAAAGCAAGCCAAAGTGACTGAATTAATACATCAAGGTGCTTGGAGAACCAATCTAAGAGAGAGTCTTTCTCCAGAGGTTGTAGCTGAATTGAATGACATTCTCCGTGTAATTGGACTGCCTCCAACCTTAAATGACATAGAAGATATCATTTCTTTTTCTTCAGTTGTAGGATACTCTACAAAGGAGGGTTACAAATGGCAGATGCAAAATCTTCAAACAGGAAGCACTTCTTTATTCAAGTATATATGGAGAAAACATATCCCTCTGAAAGCCCAGCTGTTTGTATGGTTTTCTATTCATAATGCAATACCCTCAATTGACAATCTACTCAAAAGAGGGTGTCAGATTAACAACAATATGTGCAGGCTTTTTGGTGGTGAAGTTGAGACTGTGGATCACCTCTTAATCAACTGCAGTTTCTCTCAAGCCATATGGAGGTACTTTTGTCAAGAATGGATGCAGGTTGGGTTCATAAAACTAATGTCAGAGCTCAATTTGAAGAATGGAGATCAAATCAACACAAGATTATAGCTAAAAACATTTGGATAATGCTACCTTTTGCCATAACTTGGGCTATTTTTCTAGAAAGAAATAAAAGAATCATGGAAAACAAGAGAGTCAGGCATTATGATTGGATCATTATAGAGATCAAAAGACTTATCTTTCACTGGGGCTCAACTAAAAAATGGTTTAGACGGATAACTTTTACTGATCTTGTAAATAACTGGGATGCTTCAATATATAGAAATAGTTGACTGGGCTAGGGAAGTTGGGCTACTTGTTGTGGGCTTGTAGTGTGTTCGCTTTTTATTTTTTCTCAATAAAATTTTACCCTTCGCCTTAAAAAAACGGTAGAATAAAACAAAAAAAACAAAATCCGATTTAATATTCCTATCTAATAATTATAACGTGTGTGAAAACAGTTACAACAGTTCTAATAACGATGTTATAATTTATTTATTTTTTAAATTTTAATCTTTAGTTTTAGAAAAAAAAATGGACGTGAAAACAGAAAAATATTATGAAAAACTCGCGTTAAAATATTATTTGAAAGAAAAATACCTTTAAATTAATTTTTAAAACGTTATAACGGATATGAAAACGGTTATAGCAAATCTAAATATACCGTTATTTTCTGTTTAACGACGTTATGTAGAAAAGGGTAATGGCAAACCTTATCGGCATGCTATATTGGCATAATCATTTTAACAATTGTTTATTTTCATTTATTTATTTATTTTGAAAAAATAATTATTTTTAAATCCTTACGATAATCTAGAGAAGAGCAATCATGATGATGCACAAATTCTCTAGAATTTGTTAGATAGCCATGGCTTTATTTTGGAAAGCCAAGCCGTGATGCGACAACTTAGCTTTCGGCCCACCTGAATACTCAGAATCCATAAAAGTCAACACGCATATATTGCATATCTTGCTCGTATGGGCGGAAACTTAATATCCGACCTATATTATTTCTTGTTTCTAATTTTACTTTTACACTCCCCCATATTTCTTTTTTTAAATTTAATCGTTAAAATATTCTTTAAAATATAGTAGTTGGGACTTGAGATTTTCTCTCTATATAAGAGAACTCTTCTTCTGAGAAACAAATTGTCCCAAGCAAAATTTAGTTTTCATTGATTTTTCTTCATTTGTTAGTCAATTTTTTTGGCATTTTAGTTTAATATAGCGAAGATTTTCACTACCGAAGAAAATATTGTATTTACTAAAGCTTTTATTTGCATTTCCATTGATGAAGTTGTCCACTGAATCCATGCAACAAGTTATCTGCGCTGGGATGGGAATGCTCTTTCTCTCGTCAAGTAGGTCTGTGAGCATCCCTATCGGAAGATAAAATTGCTTCAACCACCATGGAAAGAAAAAAAACATGACGGACACAACTTAATGCAAGGGTGTGCACTTGCAGCCCTGCCCAGTTATCTCCTAACTAAACCTAACTAGAAGAATTTTTTTAATTTAAACCCATCTTCAAACTAATTTTTGTTTTTTTGCATCCCTAACCCAGCTGGCTCAATGGATAAGCAAATTTTTGCACCCTTATCCTAGTAATCTTGGCTCCATCCGTCAAACAAAACCTAGACAAATCACAAAACAGCTTAAGAATTCGAAACACAATAATCGTGCCAAGTTATTTTATCAAGATGCATCGTGACCCACAGGTTTTTATCCAGAGAGGAAAATAAAAAACAAAAGAAGCACTAATCCATGGAAAACTGAAGACATCCGATTACTCATAGTTATCCACAAAAACAACCCTCAAATTGTACAATAAATATGATGGATTTGATAAGACATAAAGAACAAAATTCATTTATTTTGTTAGGCACAATAATACATTTATTTTCTTAAAATACAGAACTCAATAGTTATGTTCCAAAAAAAACCAAAAAAAACCAATAGTTAATTTTAATATTAATGATCTTATTGAAGACCAGCCCATGATCAAGCAATCTTTACAAATCATGCTACATCTTCTTGCTTGAATTCGAGTGCCATATTTCGGCTCGATTTATCCTTCACCTGATCTGCGTATTCTCTTATCTTAGATTTCACTCCAAGAGCTTTCAATGAAACAGAGCTATTAACGTGTGGAATTCCTCGTAGAAAACGCACTTCATCATCCTCAGCCAAAATTTTGCTGAATGTGTTGGTTTTTGGGTCGTAGCAGCAAAGAGTCGTGTGATTGAACCACAACAGAAGTTTGCTATTCGTTGTTAGGGCAAACGGCTTATAATAATCGAACTGGGTAACTAGGAACGGGAATGGAACACTGAATTCCAAACTCCAACTCCAAGATTCCGCAGCAGAATTATTTGTCTGCTTATTTTTGAAGGACCACATGTCCACACCCTCCTCTCACTTATGATGAACAAAACACAAATGCCCACCCAACATCACGAGTCGATAATAAACGCGCTCACCATCTATGAAACATGGTGGTGCTGTTGGTAGGAATCCAAATTCTTCCAAATCAAAAGCAACAATCTTTTTATCCATCTATTCCAACCGATTGTTGGAGAAAATTAAACTTAAAATGATTTTTGGTCTTGGTGGGAATGGATCTTCGGAGCTAGAAGTCACTAAGGAACACTAGCTCATTTTTCATTTTTGTGAATAGTCCAATATTGAAGAAACTAAAGATGATTCATTTCCTTATTACCTAGAAAGTTGCTTCTAAGGGAGGGTCCTTAGGGGTTTAGACACTTTTGTGGTTGGGGGAGGACTAAGACTATGAGCTAGTTGGTGCAACCATGCTTTTCATACACGCGCGTTGCTTCGCACCGAAGCACGCACGTACGAGCTCAAGTGCGCTTGCGGGTGTGACTGTGGCTACGGCTACGGGCATGAGTGTGTGTTGCGGGAACGGGCGTAGCTGCAGCTGCGGGCCAACCAAGACTTACCTTTTTAAACAAAACATATTTTCTTAAATTTGTTTTAAATGTGGGGCGCGTCTGACCCGGCGAGATTTAAGCTGAATTAAAGAGAGAATATATTATTACCGTTTTAAATCCATTTTAACCATTATGTCCGTGCTTCATGCACGAAATTGATTCTCATTCAATTGCAATCAAAGTATTCTCTTCTTCTACCTATAAAAGAAAACGAATTTATTCATTTGAACTCACTCCAAAAGCAGCTATTATCCTGTCTTTTTTTCCCCTCTTCTCGCTTTGTTTTGCGCACATTGCTTGTTTATTCCTTCCACTATCTTGTTATTGAGTTCGTTTGAGGGTGACTAGTATTGTGCTTATACTAGTCATAATGGACAGTTCTATCTTGGACACATCTCCGTTGTTGGGGTATAACATCTCTCATTCTTGAGGAGTACCCGCGGACTATTGTGTTAAGGACAATTTGCTGAGCAGGTGGCTCTGTCCATTGTGTGTGTATTAATCAGAGATTATCATTAACCTTAACAATTTTCTTCTGTTTAGTGTTTTCCATTGTTGCAGATCCAACAATCTTAACACAATTCCTATTTCTTCAGTAACAATGGCTAAAAGTGATGTTGATAGACCACAAAAAATCAATGGCAAAGATTTCAAAAGATGGCAATCCAAGATGTTGTTCTTTCTGAGTTTCCATATGCTAGATGAATTAGTTCTGAAATCCTTTGATGAGACTTTGAATGATGATGGAAATGAAAGGGAGTTAGAAAGTTGGGGTAGACACAACTATATGGCCAAAAATCTGAACTGCTTAGAAGACGCAATGTATGATTTCTATAATGCAAAAGACAACTTTTCTGCTTTTGATTTATGGACTGCTTTAGAAGCAAAATACCAAGCGGAAACTGACAAATTACCGTCAGATGACAAATCTGTGGTTGATCAATTCCTTGAACTTCAGCATATTATCAATGAAATTATTGCTGAAGGTATGGTGATAGGTGAAACGTTTCAAGTGTTTGCTGTGATTGAGAAATTACCGTCTTCTTGGTCTGAATACAAACAAAGATTGAGACATGAAACTGGTTAAGTCAGTATGGTTGAATTGGGTAAGAAGATTCAAGTAGAAGAATTACTGTGTTCCAAAGAAAAGAACGTCTCTTCCGCAAGGGACATGTCCAACAAGGCTCATGTAATTGAACACAAGTCTTCCAATACTGAAAAAGGGCAACAACAACAAACGCAAGCCTGGTAATCACAAGAAAGGTATGTTTGAAACCCAAATCTGGCATTGATAAAATTAAAGGTGCGTGTTATGTTTGCGGAACTCCTGGCCATATGGCAATGCACTGTAGAAAACGTAAGGACTTTAAAAACGATGCTAATTTGGTTGATAACAACAAGAACGAGTTTTCTGGCACGGTGTCTGAAGTCAATTTGGTAACTAATGTGAGAGACTGGTGGGTAGACTCTGGTGCTACCAAGCATGTCTGTGGAAACAGAGATATGTTCACCTCCTATCAGAAGGTAAAGAAGGGGAGAAACTCTACATGGGTAACTCGTCTGCAACACAGGTTGCGGGAAGGCAAAGTTGGGCTAAAGCTCACTTGTGGCAAAACTCTCACATTGAATGAAGTTCTTCATGTTCTGGACATCTGCAAAAATCTTGTAACTTGTGGTGTTTTAGATGATAAGGGTTTTAAACTTGTTTTTGAATCTGGGAAAGTTACTGTCACTAAGGGTAAAGATTATGTAGGAAAGGGTTATAAGTCTGAGGTTCTCTACAAACTGAATGTAACCTCTGTTGAAAGAAATGAATAAATTTGATTATTCTTATGTTTGTGTGTCATTGAATGTTTGGCATGGTAGACTTGGTCATGTAAACTATAAGTCAATGAATAAACTAGCTAACATAGGCTGCATACCCAAATTTAGTTTGAACAATGAACATAAATGTGAAATATGCGTAGAATCAAAATATGCTAAAAAATCTTATAGGAAAAATATTCAGAGAAATTCTAAACCCTTAGAATTAATTCATTCAGACTTAGTTGACATGAAATCAGTTCAAACTAAAGGTGGTAAGAAAAGGTTTGTTACTTTTATAGATCATTGTACGAGGTACTGTCACATTTATTTACTTAAAGGTAAGGATGATGCCTTAGAAGCCTTTAAGATATATAAACTAGAAGTTGAAAACCAAATGAGTGCTACCATTAAAACTGTTAGGTCTGACCGTCGGCATTATACATGAAGTAACCCCTCCTTATTCACCACAATCTAATGGTGTGGCTGAACGGAAAAACCGAACCCTTAATGAGATGATGAATGCCATGTTAATTAGTTCAGGACTACCTGCGAACTTGTGGGGGGAGGCCGTCCTCTCAGTTTTCTATGTCTTGAATAGAGTACCCTTTAAAGGATCAGACAAAACTCCATATGAGTTACGGAAAGGAAGACAACCTTCTTATGCATACTTTAAGGTGTGAGGGTGTTTGGCTAAGGTGTCCATTCCTCCACTTAAGAGAACCAAGATAGGACCCAAAACTGTTGACTGTGTCTTCATAGGGTATCCTGAACATACTACTGCATACAGATTTATGGTTGTAAGTTCTGAAATATCTGAAATTGGTCTGGATACAATTATGGAATCTAGGAATGCTGTATTTTTTGAAAATGTTTTTCCTTTGAAATCTGAATCTCGCATGATATGTGTTGATCTCCTAGATGTCCCTTCCACTAGTCAGATATTACCTTCAGAGGAAGATAATTTTGAGTTTGAGCCTAGAAGAGGTAAAAGACTTAAAACTGAAAAATCTTTTGGGCCAAACTTCATAACATGCTTAGCTGAGACTGATCCACAAACCTATAGAGAAGCCATGACTTCTTCTGAAGCTCCATGGTGGAAAGAGTCCACCATTAGTGAAATGTATTCCATTATACAGGATGATACTTGGGAGATTGTAGGTTTACCTCTAGGGTGTAAACCCATAGGTTGTAAATGGATCTTCAAAAGGAAACGTAAGGTAGATGGAACTGTGGAAAAATACAAAGCTAGATTAGTAGCTAAAGGATATAAACAAATAGAAAGTGTAGATTTCTTTGATACTTATTCACCTGTTACGAGAATTACTTCCATTAGGATGTTAATTGCTATTGCTGCCATTCATAACTTAGAGATACATCAAATGGATGTTAATTACTATTGGACCAACCTGAGGGCTTTGTAGTGAAAGGTTGTGAAAACAAAGTTTGTAAACTGAGAAAATCTTTGTATGGTTTGAAACAAGCACCTAAACAGTGGCATACAAAATTTGATCATGTAATGATTTTTAGTGGTTTTAAAATCAATGGATCTGACAAGTGTGTTTATGCTAAACTTGTGAATGATGCCTGTGTGATTGTATGCTTGTAAGTTGATGATATGCTTATACTTGGTACAAACATGGATGTAATTAATTCCACAAAGAGCATGCTAAATGAGAACTTTGACATGAAAGACTTAGGCCCCGATGATGTGATCTTAGGGATGAAGATTAGAAGAAATTATAATGGATATAGTCTTAGTAAATCTCATTATGTTGAACCTGTGCTTAGAAAATATAACCAGTTTGATTATAAACTTGCTTGTACTCCTTATGATCCTTGTTGTAGACTCAAAAAGAATAAGGGTATTGGAGTCTCACAACTTGAATATTCACGTGTAATAGGAAGTCTGATGTATTTAATGAATTGGGATGCACTTATTAGAGTGTTAAGGTACTTGAAGTACACTTTACACTTTTGTTTAAATTATGACAGATACCCTGCGGTCCTTGAAGGATTTTGTGACACAAACTAGATATCAGACTCAGAGGAGTCTAAATCTACGAGTGGATATGTGTTCACTCTAGCGTGTGGGTCTGTATCTTGGAAGAGCTCCAAACAAACATGTATAGCTCGATCCAATATGGAATCGGAGTTTATTGCGTTAGATAAAACAGGAGAGGAAGCCGCTTGGCTAAGATGCTTTTTAGAAGATATTCCTCTTTGGCATAGACCTGTGCCAGCTATATCTATACACTGTGATAGTCAAGCTGCAATAGCTAATGCTAAAAACAGCAACTATAATGACAAGTTTATACACATTCGTAGAAGACGCAATTCCCTAAAACAACTAATCTCAACTGGCGTCATTTATGTTGAATTTCTGATGTCTAATGAGAATATCGTGGACCCTTTGACGAAAGGTTTGTCCAAGAAGATAGTTAGTAATGCATCGACGGGGATGGGGCTTAAGCTCATCAATTAAACTTGCCATGAAGGATACTCAACCTTGCTGACTGGAGATCCCAAGATCAAGGTTTCGAATGAGACAACTAATTTTTGGTGGGTTAAAGGAAACACTATCAGAGAATTTCATTATCTGTCCCTTCCCTATGGTGTAGACGTGATAGTGTGACTGCATGTGAAGGATGACTCTTTATTAAGTCTTAATGAGTTATATATTTTCAATTTAAGATTGAATTGGGGTGTAGCAGTAAACACTCTTAATGGAACTCACCTATCTGAATGAAGTAGTGGGCCGCTTCCTATGAGAATTGAGCTGATTCTCTAGAGCATTCTGAGAAACGGGATACGTCCAGGGCCAAAATGGACACAATGGCACGAACTTGAAAACACCTAGAGTGATATCACGCGTGGAAGTTATTGATGAACTACACCAAATGATGGCAGTTCAAGACATCGCGTTGACTGTCCATCAAGTATTTCCGGTAATTTCTCACTAAGCAAAGGTTCAAGACCTTATGGACACCTATTGCCTAAGGGTATTTCTCGTTTTCTGATTTCTTATTTTCATCGGGTTTTCATTCATGTGGGAGATTGTTGGAGAAAAATGAACTTAAAATGCTTTTTGGTTTTGGTGGGAGTGGATCTTAGGACCTAGAAGTCACTAAGGAACACTAGCTCATTTTTCACTTTTGTGAATGAACCTTTAGTCCCACATTGGAGAAACTAAAGATGATTCCTCTCCTTATTACCTAGAAAGTTGTTTATAAGGGAGGGCCCTTAGGGGTTTAGACACTTTTGTGGTTGGGGGAGGACTAAGGCTATGGGATAGTTGGTGCAACCATGCTTTTCACACACGCGCGGTGCTTCGCACTGAAGCACGCACAGGCTCGGGCACGGGTGCGCTTGCGTCTTACGGCTTGCGACTTGTGGATGTGGATGCAGGCGTGGGTGTAGGTGCGGGTGCGGGTGTGACTGTGACTACGGCTGCGGGCATGAGTGTGTGTTGCTGGAACGGGCATAGCTGCGGCTGCGGGCCAACCAAGACTTACTTTTTTGAACATAATATATTTCATAGTTGTTTTAATGTGGGGGGCGTATGACCCGGAGAGTTTTTAGCTGAATTAAAGAGAGAATTTTCTTAGCTGTTTTAATTCCGTTTTAACCATTATGTCCGTGATCCAAGCACGGAATTGATTACCATTATCTATTTTTTTGCCTATAAAACAAAAGTGAATTCTTCATTTGAATTCACTCCAGAAGCAGCTACTATCATGTCTTATTTTCCCCTCTTTTTGCTTTGTTTTGCGCACATTGCTTGTTTATTTCCCTTCCACTTATATCTTGCTGTTAAGTTTTTGAGAGTGATTTGTATTGTGCTTATACAAGTCATAACGGGTAGTTCTATCCTGGACACATCTCCGTTGTTGGGGTATAGCATCTCTCAATCTTGAGGAGTACCCGCGGATTATTGTGTTAAGGACAATTTGCTGAGCAGATGGCTCTATCCATTGTATGATATCAATTAAATGATTTCTTAACTTTAACAAATTTTTCTGTTTAGCATTTTTTCATTGTTACAGATCCAACGATCCATAGTGAAGTTGAATGTTTTTTTCCCCACGTGCCTCAGCACATAAAAGGATACCAACTTCCAGCTTTCTATGGGAGAGGAGAGTGTTCCAAGTTTTGGAAACAAGTTAGCAGTTTAAGACGGAGTCGGCGAGGAATGCGTGAAAGAATTTTTGATAATATATCCTCGTAAAGATCTTCCGTTGAAACAAAAATCACTCGAGAGAAACAGAAATAATTTTTTTTTTCTTCTTCTCCCTAGCTAGTTGGTGATGTTGAACCTTATTGTTGGGTTATGAGAATATATATATATATAGATGGATTGTGAAGAGAGCTACATAAATAAAAAAGAAATAACAATCCCAGAAGGTTTAGTAAATTCAAAGAAAGCCAATCCCAAAGGGTTTAGGAAATTGACAAAAAAAAAATTGAAGCTTGTCTGGATTGTGGGATAGGTTGATATTGGTCGTATGCGTAAATATTCGATCCCAGAATGGAATTGTGGGTTTGATGGTGGTGTTTCAAGCCACCATAAATAGTGGCGTATACATAAATAATTAGTTCTCACGCCACCGCCTAGCAGTTTCTTAAATTAAGAACGACGTGATTCATAAGCTATTGTGTTTCTATTATATATAGAACAGAAGAGGATCAAACACAAAGTAACCAATATCTCTTCCTCCCCCTCTCGAGTCTTCTCTGCAGAATCCAAAACCAAACCATATCTTCAAGAACAAAACTAGCTATGGACATAGACCACAGCCTTGAGACAGATTTTACGAACCGTGTGAGTTTGAAAGATCATGTGCCTGCTTCAGATCAATTGGCACATCTCTTTGCTGAAGGCATCTGTCATGTCCTCTCCCATTGGGTTACGCTTGTGGTAGAAGTCGCAGAGCAAATAGGTGTACCTTTTATTGATATAAGCGAGTATATTACGCGAAGTCGTGGGAAGATTATGTCTGACAAAGTGAAAGAATTAGCAGCTGACATCTTTATTTGGTTCGCACAATCAAAAGGTATGTATGTTGTTCCGGTTTCAAGGATTATTAGAATTCTTGTGTGTTGATTAAGGATTTATTATGATTTACTTGAATTATTCGTTTCTTTTCTGTTTTTTTGTTAGATGAACGCAAGGTTAAATCTGTTGGGTGTCTGATTCAAGAAATTATGCGATCAAGGTTTAAATGTTCCGTCGGGGATGGATCCACTGTTCTGGTAAGTACTGTAATGTTGCAGACAATATGCCAGCTTAATTCTCTAGCTCTCTATAGTTTGCAGATTATTTTTATGCGAAGAAATTTGGTTTTGTAACATTCCTGCCAGAAGTAAGCTTAGGTTATCTGACATGCCCCAAAGCTATTGTAGATACTCAATACATTCTTTCTCTAATTCGCTGCAGGTATCAAGCAAATTAAGGATGTTGCACCAAGAGCTCGTGCAAGGGAATCTTGAGGCCATTGAAGAACTAAGGCAGTCCACAAGTTGGATTGGACAAGGTACCTTTGATAGATTAAGGAAAGATGAACGAGAAGTGCGTCATTTACTGAAGAGAAGGCCTCATCTGAAGATGACAAAAAAACAGCAACCCGAGAAGTCATCCATTGTGAAAGACATGAAGAAGACCAGTAAAAGACATCACCCTGAAAGACTACAACTACTACTTTCAGCTCTTCATATTTCGGATTGCTAGTTAAGATTCGGTAATGAGCTTTCCTAGTGAAATCTCAGAACTTGTTGTATCGATCGATCTGTAAGAAACAATATAATGCAAATCATATTATTCATCTTTTCACTTCTTGCCTGCCTTGTTTGCCATGTTGGATATCTTTCACTTCTTGAGCACTATGGCACATGAATAAATGCGTACCCGTCCCATATAAGTATGTATCGTATATTACTGTTTCGACGTTGTTGGGGTTGGTCCTTGGGTCTTAGTTTGCTATCATCATCTTAGACATCTTAGAACCAACTTCTGGGTGATTATTATTTCCGATCAGATCAAATCCCACCTGAAAATTTTAATAATTTGTTTTAATTATCAACGAACATTCCTCTGAAATACATACGAGTATAATAATATAAACTCAACCACAATTCACAAGTAATTTACTACCATTATTTATCTTTTAAAGGTATGTGGTTGAGACATTACATATACAACCATTTGAAAGGTTTGGTATATCCAATCTAATAGGAAATGCTGAACCATTCAATCCCGCACGTTTTTGAGCCCTACAAAAAGCAATTAGGTGGGTGTCTCCAACTGTTAGATATAGACAAGTAATCATCATTCAATGTGCTGTCCCATAAAAAGAGACACTTTCACTTTTACATCTTAGGTTAAAATGAAAAAATAAAAGTGTCTTTTTTTATGGGATGGAGGGATTATTTTTTTTACTGCTTCTTATTCTGGAGAGACAGATCTAGAGAATAGTGGACGGAGGTCATGACCGGAGAAGGTGGTGTTGGTAATGAATCATTGTTGCAGAAGAAGATTATTATTAGTGATCTTAATGGGGAAGGAGATCAAAGCAGAAAGTATATCCAAGGAATGGTGAACTACAAAGGAGAGAAATTGCTGAATATGATCCATAATCAACAATTTGGTGGATGGAAATCAGCTTCTCCACTGCTCCTACTTGTTGTTGCTGATGCGTTTGCATTTTTTGGAATTTCATCAAACTTAATTAGTTATCTCACTAATCACTTTGGTCAATCTACAGCCACAGCTGCTCTAAATGTTAATATCTGGGTTGGTACTGTGTTTATGCTTCCTTTACTAATTGCTCCTGTTGCTGATTCTTATACCGGTCGATTTCGTTTCGTCTTAGCCTCTTCTTCCTTGGAAATATTGGTAAGCTTGTTCCTCTTAACTCTTTCTATAATTGCTTCATTTTTTAGCCGGCGTAATTGCTAATTGTTGATCTTCATTATGTGTTTATAGGGACTTGGATTTTTAAGTATATCTTCTCTAAATGGTTCAATAAACTCGACTAGTTGTGTTAGTAATAAGACGGAGGCTGATAGATCTTGCGCTTATCCTTCTTCTGTGCAAGTAAGCTTCTTTTTCCTGTCCTTGTATTTAGTCGCATTTGGGAGCGCTGGAATCCAATCATGTGCACCAGCTTTTGGTGCTGATCAATTTGATGGACAAAACCTGTCTGAATGCAAGTCTAAGAGTTCATTCTTCACTTGGTCGCAAATTGGGAACTCTGCTGGAATGGCCCTCTCGAACACGATATTAAACTACATTCAAGATAACTTGGGCTGGGGGATTGGATTTGGCATTTCGTGCATTTCATCTACCCTGGCACTTATTGTTTTCTTGTTCAGAATCAAAACTTATCGTTATAGTGTTATAGATGAAGAAAAAGAAAACCCATTATTAGGAATAATCGAGGTGTTAGTTGCAGCTGTGAAGAATTGGAGAATCCCTTCTCTGTCGAACACTGTCCAAGAGGAAGCATCAGAAGGTTTTATTGCCATGTCAGATGATGCAGAAAGTTCCAGTAATCATGTCACTATAAATAAGGTCGAAGATGCTAAATCTTTATTCCGGTTGATGCCATTGTGGATCATATGTTTGATATACACAGTGGTGTTGTCTCAAACCATGACCTTATTCACTAAGCAAAGCAGCACGATGGATAGAACATTAGGTCCTGAGTTTCAAATACCTGCCGCTTCAATGAACATCTTTGGTGGCTTATCTGTTATTCTCTTTGCTTTGATATACGACCGTCTCTTTGTTCCTGCTGCTCGAGCTATAACTGGAAAACCCAACGGCATAACTATGCTTCAGAGAATTGGTACTGGAATTTTTATTTCCACGGTGTCTATGGTGGGTGCAGCTATAGTGGAGCGTATACGGCTTCAAACTGCAATTGATTTTGGATTAGTGGATATGCCAAATGAAACAGTTCCAATGAGTGTATGGTGGTTGGTTCCGCAATACTTGCTAATTGGTCTTGCTACTGTATTCACCAGTATCGGCTTACAGGAGTTTTTCTATGATCAAGTGCCAAACGGGTTAAAGAGTGTGAGTCTATCTCTTGTCTTGAGCATGTTTGGCATAGGATCCTTCCTCAGTGGCCTCCTTGTATCTGTTATCCAACAGGTAACTAGTGGAGATGGTCATTATGGTTGGTTCTCTAACAACCTCAATTGCGCGCATCTCGATTATTTCTATTGGCTTCTTGCAGGACTTGGTACATTAGAGATGATTGCCTTCTTGTGTTATTGAAACGCATAGTTGCACAAACAAAGGCACCACCATTATGGAACCTGTTTTGCTTAAGTTTTTCCATTTAATAAAGGTCAATTTGGCCAAATTCAGCGTATTGGTGTTGGTTAGACTACTTATATTTTGCAAAGTCTCGAGGAAAATAATATTTCAATGTTTGGCCAAATTCAGCATAATGGTGTTGCTCATTTTACTGCAATTCATCAGGAAGCAAAGTTGAATCCCATAGGAATGACAGAAAAGGTGCATACAATATTCGGGTGCTTGGCATTTTAAATCTTCGCATACAATATTTAAACACAGACATTTATAGTCTGTTTGGATACCAGAAGCAGAAGTCAGAAGTAAAATATTTTTACTTCACAAAAAGTAAATAATTTTTTTGCTTCTAGAAGATATTTTAAAATTGTTGGAATAAACCTGCAGTAAACTAAGTCTACTAGCCGTTCAATTTGTTGTGTTTTAGTTGCTTAGGTTCCTAGTCAAATGGGTGAGCTATTAATCAGCTCATTCAGTTTTTTTTTTCTTTCACTTTTATCGCATCTGTAGTTGTAGCAATGACTATAAATAGTCCTTTACAGTTCTAATAAAGATTGTAGATTTCTACCTTATACTCTGCATACTTAACATTTGGTATCAGAGCGAATCCATAAGATTGCAAGTGACTCAAGAGTGTGAAGAATCAGAGATTCAAGATGTCAGAAAAATTCATGAAAGCATCAATTCCATCTTTTGATGGTCATTATGATTGGTGGTCCATGACAATGGAAAATTTTCTGAGGAGTAAGGAGCTATGGAGTGTGGTTGAGAAGGGGATCCCCACTCCAGCAATTGAGTTTGGAGTGTCATCAGGAAGTGATGCACAAAAGAAGGCAGTAGAAGAAGCTACGCTAAAGGACATGAAGGCAAAGAATTATTTGTTTCAAGCGATTGGAAGGGAAATTCTTGAAACGATTCTTGATAAAGGAACATCAAAAAACATTTGGTGTTCAATGAAACAGAAATATCAAGGATCCACAAAAGTGAAGAGAGCGCAGTTGCAAGCATTGCGCAGAGAGTTTGAGTTACTCTCTATGAAGGAAGGAGAAAAAGTAGACAGCTTTCTTGGAAGAACATTAGCTGTGGTAAATAAAATGAGATCCAATGGTGAACAAATGGATCAAAGTATTGTCGCGAGCAAAATACTTAGATCATTGACTCCCAAATACAACTACATTGTGTGTTCAATTGAAGAGTCAAATGATCTGAGTACTTTGAGTATTGACGAGCTACATGGGAGCTTGTTGATTCATGAACAACGAATGCATGGACAACAAGAGGAAGAGCATGTGCTGAAAGTAGCTCAAGAAGATAGAACTGGCAGAGGAAGAGGTCGTGGCATGTACAGCAGAGGACGCGGCAGAGGAAGGGGAAGATCATTTCCAAATAAAAGTATTGTTGAATGTTTCAACTGTCACAAATTGGGACATTTTCAATATGAGTGTCCTGAATGGGAAAGAAGAGCAAACTATGCAGGAGTGGAAGAAGAAGAAGAACTCTTGCTCATGGCTTATACAGAACCTTCCAAACCCAACAAAGAAGAAATGTGGTTTCTTGATTCAGGATGCAGCAACCACATGACAGGAAACAAAGGGTGGTTCTCAACTCTGGAGGAGAATTTTAGCCGATCCGTAAGGCTTGGAAATGACATGAAGATGGCAGTGGTGGCCAAAGGAAGCGTGAAGATGCAGCTGAATGGCATAACTCAGGTAATATCCGATGTTTATTATGTTCCTGAGCTAACCAATAACTTGTTAAGTATAGGACAACTCCAAGAAAAGGGATTGTCTATACTAATTCAACAAGGAGTGTGCACCATTTATCATCCTGTGAGAGGCATGATTATGCAAACTGGTATGAGCAACAACAGAATGTTTTGTATCTCTTCAAAAATACCTCCAGGAACTGCATTGTGTCTTCAAGCTGTTACATCAATCTCTAAAAATGAAGCTCATTTGTGGCACTGTCGGTTTGGACATCTAAATTATAAGAGTTTGAGAACACTTGTTTACAACAAAATGGTGGTTGGCCTACCTCTCTTGAAGCTTCCAGAGAAGGTGTGCACTGTGTGTCTAACCGGCAAGCAACAAAGAGCACACATGCCCAAGAAGAGTATGTGGAGAGCATCAAGGAGGCTTCAGCTCATACACTCAGACTTGTGTGGCCCGATCAAACCAGCTTCAAACAATGAGAAGAGGTACATTCTTAGTTTTATTGATGATCTAACTCGTAAGACTTGGGTGTACTTCTTACGTGAAAAATCAGAAACTTTTGCTATTTTTAAAAGCTTTAAAGCATGTGTAGAAAAGGAAACTGGTGAGTTTATATCTTGTCTAAGGACTGATAGAGGGGGTGAGTTTTGCTCTAATGAGTTCAAAGAGTATTGTCATTCACAGGGCATTAGTAGGCAACTAACAGCAGCCTTCACTCCTCAACAAAATGGCGTTGCCGAAAGAAAGAATAGAACAATGCTAAATGCGATTCGTTCTATGCTAAATGAGAAGAGAATTCCCAAATCTTTCTGGGCAGAGGCAGCAAGATGGTGTGTGCACATACAAAATAGATGTCCTACGGCAGCAATTGAAGGCATGACTCCAGAAGAAGCATGGAGTGGTGAGAAGCCGGTGGTAGATTACTTCCGCATCTTTGGATGCATAGCCCATGCTTACATACCAGATCAAAGGCGGAGCAAATTGGACGACAAGAGCAAAAGATGTATTTTTTTGGGAGTCAGTGATGAGTCTAAAGCATGGAGGTTGTATGATCCAATTTCAAAGAAATTAATCATCAGTAGAGATGTCGTATTTGAAGAAGAAAAGTGCTGGAGCTGGGAAGACAAACAAGATACACTAGAATATGAGGATGATGATCACAATAGTGAAGAAAACATCCAAGATGAAGGAATGGACATTGTTGAACCTGTTGCACCAACCTCACCAAATCAAGGAAGCGGCTCAAGCACACAGGAGGAGTCACCTCAACATGATCCAGAATCCGACACACATGAGGCTGCTGTGGAAGAAAGAAGTGTGCGAGAAAGAAGGAGACCCAACTGGATGGCTGACTATGATCTGGGGAGAGGTCTCAATGCTTTAATGATAGCTGAATCTGATCCTATCTCCTTTGAAGAAGCATTCACTAGCAAAGGGTGGAGGCAAGCAATGGCTGCTGAGATTGAAGCTATAGAAAGGAACCAAACTTGGGAACTCACTAAACTTCCTAGTGGTGTTAAACCTATAGGAGTCAAGTGGGTATTCAAGACAAAGCTCAACAAGGAAGGAAAGGTGGAGAAACTCAAGGCTAGGTTGGTTGCGAAAGGGTATGCTCAACGATATGGGATTGACTATACTGAAGTCTTTGCTCCTGTTGCAAGGTTCGATACCATTCGCATGATACTTGCAATGGCAGCTCAGTTTAGTTGGAAAGTGTTTCAACTAGATGTGAAGAGTGCATTTCTTCATGGTGAATTAAATGAAGAAGTATTTGTAGAGCAACCTCTGGGTTTCACCAAGAAGGGAGAAGAAGATAAAGTTTATAGACTAAAAAAGGCTTTATATGGTCTCAAGCAAGCTCCACGAGCTTGGTACAGCAAGATTGAAGCCTATTTCATGCGTGAAGGTTTTGAGAAATGTCCTAGTGAGCACACTTTGTTTGCAAAAACAAAAGAAGAAAGTTTATTACTGGTGAGTCTTTATGTTGATGATTTAATTTTTACTGGAAATGATGAAGGGATGCTTGAAGATTTCAAGGCTTCCATGATGCAAGAATTTGATATGTCAGACTTGGGCAAGATGACATATTTCCTTGGCGTAGAGGTTAATCAAAGTAAAGATGGCATTTCCATCTGTCAGAAAAAGTATGCGCGAGATATACTATCCAGATTCAACATGGAAGATGTTAATGAAGTAAAGAATCCTATTGTACCAGGCACAAAGCTGCTCAAGGAAGATGAAGGTGACAAATTTGATGAGACATTATACAAGCAGATAGTTGGAAGTCTCATGTTTTTAACTATAACCAGACCTGACTTGATGTTTAGTGTGAGCCTAATAAGCAGGTTTATGTCTAAACCTACCAGGACTCATTGGCTTGCAGCTAAGAGGATTTTGAGATATCTGAAGGGGACACTAAATTTGGGAATACTTTACAAGAAGCAGGAGAAGGAACTAAAGCTTTTGGCTTTCACTGATAGTGACTATGCCGGAGACTTGAATGATCGACGAAGCACGTCTGGTTTTGTGTTTATGTTGGGAAATGGAGCTGTTTCTTGGTATTCAAAGAAACAATCTGTGGTTGCACTCTCCACCACAGAAGCAGAGTATATGGCAGCTGCAATGTGTGCGTGCCAAAATGCTTGGCTTAGAAGGGTGCTGGAAACTTTGGGTTTTAGAAACACATCATACACTATGATTATGTGCGATAATAGTTCTACTATACAATTGTCGAAAAATCCAGTTTTCCATGGCAGAAGCAAGCATATTGATGTGAAGTTCCATTTCTTAAGAGATTTGGTGAATGAAGGAGTCATTGGTTTGAGCTATTGCAGCACATCTGATCAAGTTGCAGACATCATGACAAAGCCTTTGAAGCTGGAACAGTTTGAGAGGCTCCGTGCACGACTTGGAATGGTTGATATAAGCTAAACTCAGGCGTCTTAGCTTAAGGGAGGGATTGTTGGAATAAACCTGCAGTAAACTAAGTCTACTAGCCGTTCAATTTGTTGTGTTTTAGTTGCTTAGGTTCCTAGTCAAATGGGTGAGCTATTAATCAGCTCATTCAGTTTTTTTTTTCTTTCACTTTTATCGCATCTGTAGTTGTAGCAATGACTATAAATAGTCCTTTACAGTTCTAATAAAGATTGTAGATTTCTACCTTATACTCTGCATACTTAACAAAAATTGTGTATCCAAATTAATTTCTGATTTTTTTATTTTCAGAAGTTAAAAAACAACTTCTTAATTGATATAACAGGTTATTAGGCTTATTGTCGTCGTCGTCACATTACATAAATGACGAAGAAAATTCACCAATATGGTTTACATGATAATGCAGGACCAAATATCCAGAAATCGGCAACGATAAAAATCCAGATTACGTTAAATAGAAGGGTTATTTGAACTTTAAAACCTAAGTTATGACCAGAACCCTATTCTGGTAACTAATTCTTTAAAAATTAAGGATTAAAATCTAAACCACTATCAAGACTTCGGCTTGACCGTATTATTATTTTTTTTTTCTTCTGTATAATTATTGTTTATCTTTTTCATCTTTTTTTTAAGTCTCTATTTTTATTTATTAACCATTTCGCTCTTTGTTTTGGACCATATTTATTAACCATTTCGTCCTTCCTTTGGGACCATCCAAAATTTCATATGCAGCTGCCCCTCTATATAATAAGATGTTGCTAGGCATACAGAGGAGTCATACAACTTTTTTTTTACACCGTATGCGGCAGGCATGTAAGTCTTGCATTTAGAAATGATGAACTTTTTTTGGGCTGGCGTGGGTTCTATCTGATCAGCCACGGACCAGTGGGAGAACATACCATTTTCGCTTTACATACACTAGAAGAGAAGAGGATCGTTCAAGCTAGAAGGCGCACTCTCTTTCTCGGTCTCGGTCTCGATCGAGTCTTCTCTGCAGAAATCTCTCACCATTTTTCAGGTAAGTAGATATCTCTCTCTCAATATACATTTGTTTTTCTTGATTGATTTACTCCTCGGATTTATCATAATATTCCTGAAATTTAGTTTAGGTTTTGTAGTATTTGCATTATCAGATTGGAGTCCGACCTTACTCATCATAGTTAGAGTTCGAGATTGTTTCACCAAAAAAATGAAAATATAATTAGAGATTTTCATGCTTCATAGTAATTTTGGGTTCAATTTTTGTTGAAATTTTATTTTGGTTTGGGCATAAATTTTTTATGATATGTTGATTTTTATTTTTACTTTTAATAGAAAAGGAAATTTTATTAGGCTGTGTTTGATAACAGGGAAAGAAACAATCCTATGGAAAGTGTATCCCATGGAATCAATATCTTCGGAGGCAAGGAAAGACTTTCCATGGAATTAAATTTAAATATACTTTAGACCATATTTTTTTGTAAATGGACCCACAATTCCATAGAAATAAATTTATAATCAAAGGAAAACACGTTATTTTCATGGAAAGATGGTTAATTCCATGAAATTAAATCTTATCAAACACAACCTTAGAGATTTAAGGCAAAATTCATGATATGTTTATAATTCGTGACAAATTTGACGCCTATTGTACCTTTCCAGGTAACTTACTGGTAATTTGTGTCTCACTAGCTATGGATTTAGACCACAGCATTGGGACAGATTTTATCAACTGTGTGAGTTTGAAAGATGTGCCTGCTTCAGATCAAATTAGGACCAGAAGTATCCTCTCTCTTTGCTGAAGGTATCTGTCATATCCTCTCCCATTGGGTTACACTTGGGATTGAAGTCGCGGAGCAAATAGGTGTACCTTTTACTGAAATAAGCGACTATATTACACGAAGTCGTGGGAAGTTTATGTCCGACAAAGTGAAACAATTAGCAGTTGACATCTTTACTTGGTTCAAAGGTATGTTGTTCCGTATTCAAGGTTTAGGAGTTTATTATGATGCCTGTGTGTTGAGGTAGTCCTAAGACATTGTTAATTGTGGTTACGATGCTAACTTGGCTTATTGTTTCGTTTCTTGTTTTCTTTTTCTGTTAGATGAACGCCAGGTTAAATGTGTAGGGTATCTGATTCAAGAAACTGTGCGATCAGAGTTTAACTGTTCTGTAGGGGATGGAGCCACTACTTTGGTAAGTGTAATGTTACATAGACAAAATGGCAGTTAAAGCTCCGCTTTGTTTGCAAATTACTTATATGTGACGAAATTTGGTTTCGGACGGTCCTCCTCGGTCGTTTATGGAGTTTTTTCTCTTGAGAAAGTAACTTTCCTACCAGAAGTAAGTACAGGTTATCTGACATGCCCCAAGCTCCTCTTTTGGGAGTCAAGTTTCCTATTGTCTCTCATGACTTGCAGGAGAACATGTTTATTACTTTATACTAGTATTAATTTCCTGCATTGATTCGCAATAATGAATTATTTACTGACATGTGCATTGACCTCATGATCTTCTTAAGAGTATTAAGCTTATGAGCAGCCAATTCTATTGTAGATACTCACACATTTTGTCTCTAATTCCTGCAGGTATCAACCAAATTAAAGATGTTGCACCAGGAGCTCATGCAAGGAAATCTCGAGTCAATTGAAGAACTTAGGCAGTTCACAAGTTGGATTGGACAAGGTACCTTTGATAGGTTGAAGAATATGAATGAGAAGTGTGTCGTTTACAGAAGAGAAGACCTCATCTGAAGATGACAGTCAAACATCCCAAGAAGTCATTTATTGTGAAAGACATGAAGACCAGTAAAAGACATCACCCAGAAAGACAACAACTACAACTTTCAGCTCTTCATATTTCAGATTGCTAATTGGGATTTGTTAATGGGATTCCTACAGGTAGAATTATAAACTGATGATAAAGGATGGTTTCAAAAGTAGGCAAGGTGCTTTCAAGTAAAGTGGAGGAGAGTCGGGAGAGAGTTACATAGTGCTCTGGAATTGATTCTCACACCTCAACCTTCTGTGTTTGTTGAACATTTCGAAGACAATGTAATGCACTTTCTGGAGCACACGAATATGACAAGATATCGTTTTAACCTATCTTTTGCATCTTTCAGTTCTTGAGCCTTGTTCGCCAATATCTCTATAACAATGTTTACGGGGCATCATGTGCTCAGTGGTTTTGTCTTGGGTGGTGCCACTGCACTTAAATACAACCATGAGCACAAGAATGGGTTACTAAAACCATTAGCATCAAACCTTAAAGGGGATTTAAGGCATTGAGGAAGGAACTATAGCAACTTTCTTGGATTTTTCATTTTTGTTTTCTTTGATTAGAGGTGAACATTGTCCGGACTGGACCAGTTTTAACCTTATCCGCATCCAATCCAATGTATAATGGATTTGAAGTTTGACATCCATATCCAACGGATTTGTATTTAATAGATAAGCGGATGGACAGATTAGATAATCACAAAATTTCTTTTATAATAAATATTTTTTACAGAGAGATACAAAAACTATCAAAAACGACTTGGACCCCCATAAAACTGTCATGTACCTGGTAGTTATTAGTTATTTCTTTAGTAAGTTTAGGGGCACCTCTGGTTGTAGCCTTTAGTATTTTGCTTGTTGTTAGTAGTAGTAGCTGTTGTGAAGGGATATCTATCCGTTGTTGGCTTATCATCTCACTCGTCCACGCGTCTGTCAATTATTAGGGTTATGTTATTTCCTTTATGTAGCTAATGATGAGATGTAATGAGACAACTATTGAGAAGTTAATCAATTGAGGTTGTATTTGTAACACATAGTAAGGTTCTTTCATTTTTTTCCGTCCTTGTACATGACAGTTGGTATCAAGAGCAGGTTACCTGGCAACCATAACTGGAGCTACAGTCAAGGATGTTGATGCAACAACCAAATCTACAGTCAAGGATGTTGATGCTAATGTCGAAAAACTCAGAAGAAAACAAGTTTTTACTCCAATCTTTGGTGAATATCTCTCACAAATGTTAGAGAAAATAGGTAAAGAAACAGGTTCAACAGGAGAACCTAATGGAGGTCCACATGAAGTTTTTGATCTGAACGGAAATTCACCTGAGAGACACAAGTCTCAAATTATCAGAACTCCTAAATTAGATTTTCCAAAGTTTGAAGGAGATAATCCGAGAGGATGGGTAAGGAAATGTGAAAGATACTTCCAAATCCACAGTGTCACAGAAAATCAGAAAGTGAATATGGCTTCAATTTATTTGGATGTTCGAGCTGATTCTTGGTTTTTGGATTACCAAACAGGTAAAGAATCGATTGATTGTCTTGATTTAATAGAAGATGTTTGTTTACGTTTTGAAGATTTAACAAATAATAATTATGTGGGTTGCTTTAATAAATTATCTCAAATCGACATTGTTGAAGAGTATTATGCTCAATTTGAAAGTCTCAAGGTTTTGATGTTTAGCAAGAACAAGCATCTGACTGAGAATTACTTTGTACTCAGCTTTATCAGTGGATTAAAGGAAGAGATCAAGAGTAGTGTCCAAATGTTTAAACCTACCACCTTATCTCAAGCTTTCTACCTGGCTAGAATGCAAGAAATAACGGTAGGATCCCAACAAAAACCTCCAAACCCCCAGTTGAAGATTAACCCCATCACTTCATTCTCTCCTAGATCTATCAACTCAAGCAATAACTTCATCTCTCCTAGAACCCCAGTACTCAAAATCAATACCAACAGGTCCATCCATACTTCAAGACCAAATCCTCCAACTTTAACCTTCAGAGGTAGTAATTCCATATCACCCATCAGAAGACTCACTCAAGATCAAATGGACCAAAGGCGTGCCAAGGGACTCTGCTACAATTGTGATGAGCAGTACAAGCAAGGACATCGTTGCAAGGCTTAACAATTGTTCATGCTCATATCTGAAGATGCTGCAGAAGAAGAGGCTTGGGAAGAAATTATGTTGGATGAAGATATTCTTACCCTTGTAGAGTCTTTCATGGAGATATCACTTCATGCTTTAACTGGTGGAGTAAATGGTGAAACAATAAGGATCCCATGGTCTATTAAGAAGCACAATATCACCATCCTTATGGACAGGGGAAGTAAGCGATGGCTATGAGAATGGCTTGTAAGGTGCAACAAACAACTCACTTACTTATAACTGTGGCCAATGGAGAGAAAACTATAAGCACGGGAGTTTGTAATGGCTTGAAATGGGAAATGCAAGGGCACTCTTTCACTAAAGGTTTGAGGTTACTTCCTTGGGAGGGTATGATATGGTGTTGGGAGCTGACTGGCTTAGGAAATTGGGTGGTATAATGTTTAACTTATCCAAGCTCAACATAACTTTCAGACACAAGGGAAAGAAGATTACATTGGTTGAAGGATCTGACAATACTACTTTAATGGACATGAGTTCCAATGTTGTCAAGAATTTTTTCAATAAGAACAATCATGGGGTGATTGGGCATTTATTCTCCATTACAGTTGAACCAGCAAGACACATTGTAGTGCCAACCCACACTCAAAAAGTAATAGATGCATTTGCAGATGTATTTGTTGAGCCTATGATGTGATAAAATATAGTGGTAAAAAGAGGTTCGATTCTCAGACTTGTGAAGGTTTAATTATAGACTTAATTTTAATTAAAGAAAACAAAACAGAATAAAATCAAGATGACTTAAAAATATGGGGAAGAACTAGGATTCAGGATTCCACTTTTAACCAATAAATCAAGTGATAGTAATTTTAATCATGCAATTAAAACATTTTAATTTGATTCTAAAGCATAGCCAAAAATAGATTTTCAAAACAACAACTGTATAACACAAGCATGGAGCATCTACGGACCTAATCCGAGGCATGCACCATCTAACGGAATCACAATTGCTTAATAAAAATCTTTTAAATCAATTTTCAATCAAGGCAATTAATCATAAATAAATTGCATAAATAAATTAATTAAATACATACCACTTAATTATTGGAGAAAAAGCTTCCTCCGTCATCCCAGTGATGGTGATTAGCTAATTGTAGAGAAAACACACTCAAAATAATCTTTCATTGCTCAAAAAGTGTTTACAAAGGCTAAAAAGAAGTAACACAGCCGATTTAATACGCTTATAAGCGTTACAGTGAGGTGGTTCAGCGTGTTACAGGAGCAGACAAGGTAAGGAAAGAAGGACAGATAATATGTGTAGCTGATGAAGACAACTGTTGAAGCAGCTGAAAAATAGCGACAATTCCAGCGATAATGAACGACAGTTCGCTGGAGCTGTTTGTTCTTCACCTTCTTCTTCACGTGAGCAGCAACAGAAAAATGGTGTTGTCTGTATACTTTTTTCGGTGGTTCTGTCTCCTTTTTTCTTGTCTTCTCTTGGTATATATAGGGTGTAGGAACCCTAGAGAGTCTTCTAATCCCAATAGAAATCTTTAAAACTTATCCAAATCCTACTCTAAATCTCCACAGCGTGAATATGATTTTCCGGCTACAACTCGGATTTGAAGCAGTTTTTCCGGCTTTAATCTCTGTTTCTTCACGTGTTTAATCTTGTTTTCATCTCTACTTGCTTTTGGGTCAAATTAAAAGTCCAAAAATCCCAAGATTCACGTAAAACATGTTCACAACAATCTTCTCTTCTTTAACACCCATGTTCCCGCCACATTTGATTTTGAAATGAAAGGGGTGCCCCCAATCCAAAGTGTGGGTGCCTTAATTAATTTTCCAGGGTGCCTTTAACACTTTCGAGCCAATTTTTCCACAAATGTTTATTTCTCAAAAATACCTACAAAGACATAAAAAGACGTAATAAGTGCAAAATCGAATACTATCGAAACAGATAATCGGGCGCAATATAGACACAAAAATGTGCCTATCAGCCTACCAAGTTACCCCCTACTACAGTGTTGGACCACAAGATTTCACTGAAATCTAACGCAAAACCTACAAACCAAAGGCCTTACAAGTGTTTCTACATACATAAATCTGTGGTGAAGAAGTTGGTTCCAGAAATGTTACAGAATAGGATAATTCATCCAAGCCATAGTCCTTTTGCATCTCCAACATTGTTGGTCAAAAAGAAGGATGGGACATGGATATTTTATGTTGAATACAAGAAGTTGAATGATATCACCATCAAGGATAAGTTTCTTATTCCAGTTATTGATGAACTCCTAGATGAGCTACATGGAGCCAATGTGTTCACCAAGATTGACCTCAGGTCAGTGTACCACCACATCAAAGTTTATGAGCAAGAAATTCCTAAAACATCTTTTAGAACACATCAAAGCCATTATGAGTTTACAGTCATGCCCTTCGGACTCACAAATTCTCCAGCAACCTTTCAAGCTTTAATGAATGAAGTTTTCAATCCTGACTTGAGGAAGTTTGTGTTGTATTCTTTGATGACATCCTGTTCTATAGTAAAACCCAAGAATAACATGCCAAACATCTCCAGGTAGTGCTAGTACTACTCAGGCAGCACCAATTGTTTGCCAAACAATCTAAGTGTTGTTTTCCTCAGTAAGAACTAGAATACTTGGGACATCTCATTAATGCTCAAAAAGTGGCAGCTGATCCCAATAATATCTCTAGTATGAAGGAATGGGCTACACCAAAGAACTTGAAGGAGATGAGGGGATTCCTAGGCTTAACTGAGTATTATAGGAAATTTATAAAAGGATATGGAGTCTTATTTAAACCACCCACAAATCTGCTAAAGAAGAATACTTTCAAATGATCCACAGATGCAAATGAGGCTTTCACTACATTGAAGGAGGCAATGTGCAACACCCTAGTTCTTGCACTTCCTGACTTCACTTAAGAGTTTATATTGGAAACTGATGCTAGTCAAGGAGCAATTGGGGAAGTATTGATGTAAGAGGGGAAACATATTGCTTTTTACTGCAAAGCCTTGGGGCCAAGATCAATGGGGTTATCCACATATGAGAAAGAGGTTTTAGCCATAGTCTCAGCAGTCACTAGATGTAGGAGATACTTAACTGGTCACAAATTTATAATCCATATTAACCAGCAAAGCATCAAATATTTCATGGAGCAAAGGGTAACCAATGTTCTTCAACAAAAGTGGTTGATGAAGTTGTTTGGATTTGATTATGATATCAATTATAAGAAAGGAATGGAAAACAAGGTTGCAGATGCTCTCACTAGGATTCCTTCAACTGCAAATTGTCAAAGCATCACAGTGACTCAACCAGTTTGGGCTCAGGACTTGATCAGCAACTACAAGGAAGATGCTATAGCAATTGATTTGATTCCCAAGTTATCTGTAGCCCCTGATTCTCACAAATTATTTTTGTATCAAGAAGGAGTCTTGAGATACAAAGGGAAATTATATGTAGGAACTGGTAACAACATGAGAGGTGTTGTTGTCTTCTATCCACTCTTATGCAATTGGAGGACACTAGGGCTAAGAGCTACTTCTATTTTCCAGGAATGAAGAATGACATAATGATGTTTGTGACTTCATGTGATATATGCCAGAGAAGTAAAGGTGAACATACACACCCAGTTGGATTGCTGCAACCATTGCCCATACATGAGCATGCTTGGCAACACATATCCATGGATTTCATTGAAGGGCTACCCAAATCTGACAGAAAAGATGTCATTCTAGTGGTAGTGGATAGGATCACTAAGTATGGTCACTTTATTTCTTTGAGACACCCTTTTACAGCTGAGTTAGTAGCGACGGCATATCTAGGCAACATCTTCAAGTTGCATGACTTACCTGCCTCAATCACTTCTGACAAGGACAAGATATTTGTAAGTAATTTCTGGCAGGATTTATTTAAATTTTGGGTGCCTCCCTCAAACTCATCATAGCCTATCATCCCCAAACAGATGGACAAACAAAGAGGGTAAATAGCTGCTTGGAGAATTATCTCATGTGCATGAGATACCAACCCAGGGTTTGGAGGCAATGGTTACCACTAGCAAAAATGATGGTACAATACCAACCATCACACCGACATAAAATTAACTCATTTTAAAGCCTTGTATGGATATACTCCACCTCATGTTGTTTTTCCAATTGAAACCTCAACCTCAGTAGCAGCTGTTGAAGAATACCTAGCTCAGAGGAATGACATGTTGTCTTTACTCAAGGAGTCATTACTCAAGGCACAAGAGAGAATGTAATGGTTTGCAGATCAGAAGAGAACTGACAGGTCCTTTGAGATGGGAGACTATATGTACTTGAAGTTGCAGCCTTACAGGCAGACTTCAGTGGCATTAATTATTTTTTTTTAAGCTGTCAGCTAAGTACGATGGACCTTTTCAAGTGATTGAAAAGGTTGGAGCCATGGCTTATAAGTTGCAACTACCAGCCAGTTCCAAAATCCATCTAATGTTCCATGTCTCACAACTCAAGAAGAAGTTAGGAGCCACCTTCATCCCAATGTCAGCTTTGCCATTAGTGGATCACCATGGCCAAATCCAAGTTCATCCTGCAACTATTCTAGGGGAGCGTACTGTCAACAGAAATTGAGTCTATGTGTCACAAATACTAGTCCAATGGACGAATTCTTCTCCAGTTGATGCCACATGGAAGACTGCAGTAACACTGAGGCTCATTTTCCAGATTTTCATCCTTAAGGATAAGGATGCTCTGAAAAACGGGGTATTGTCATGTACCTAATAATTATTAGTTTCTTTAGTAAGTTTAGGGTCACCTCTGGTTGTAGCCCTTAGACAACTTTCAAAAAAATCCAAAAATTAGTCAGCTATTGACTTTTGACTAGCGCCACTGACAGCTACATAAAAAAAATCCAAAAATTACACACTTTAAATCAAAAGTCAATAGCTGACTAATCTGACTACATAGACAACTTTCAAAAGAAAAAGAAAAGAAAAAGTGAGTATCATAAAGGTTTGTATTCATATTAATATAATTATATAGTTGAGTTTGGTAATGTGGGTCTGACAGTGTGATCAGGCTTTCTGGCTTAGTTTGTATAGGAGTTTGGATCCGACTTCTGCCTATCAAAAATATAAATAAAAAATACCCACGTATACAAGGCATGAAATATCACACGTATACTAACACATGATTAACGAGAGTCATCTTTTTCACCACAAAATTCAATAATTAATTAATTAATTTAAATTCTTTTCTCTGTCTTTTTTTTTCCTTTCTCCATCTTCTCCGCCCAACCCCTCTCTCTCTCTTCTAGAATTCTCTAAAATAAATCATTTTTGAATCAATCCACTATAGAAGAACCCTTGTCTAACATACGCAGGCTTCTCTCTTCACTTCTTATCCTTAACCTACTACTCTAGGGTCGTCCCTTTATCCAAATCTTCCCTAAATCTCTTCTTCCATATACCTACTAATTTCTATCTTTTTTTCCTTTTTTATATCCATAATTTTCATAGATGGCGAATAGGGTATCTAGAAATCTAGGGTTTTTCTCGTTTTTCTTTTATGGGGTATTGGTTTTCTGCTGTGAATCTTCGGTGGGTTCTTTGGATAATGATGTTTGTCCTGTAATATCAATGAAAGATTCAATCCTGAAGCGTACAGATTCATGTGTTGACTTCAATTTTGATTTTGCTACACAGATTGATCTTGTTATTGAGGTATTTTATTTTAACTTGATGATTTTTTATTATTTTTTTGGTTAATTTTGTTACATCTTGATGTGGGTTTATGTTAAAATTGCTTCTTTTGGCATTAGGTTAATAAGGAAATTGGATAGAAAGTCAATTAGGGGAATTTGTTAAATTTTTGGTTTTGTTCAGAGTCAAATTTGGGGGGAACTTATATTTACATACCTGAATACATCTAGAAAGGGAACTTGCTGTAGTTTTTGAATTAAAGCAAGTGGTTTAGAGATTTGCCTTTGGCTTTATATGTTGGCCATTTATCTGTTTCCTAATTGGTTAGATTAAAGTAAGTTAGATGAGGTTTCTATTGAACCACGAGTACTGTAACAAGAAGCAATTAGTTTTTAGCTGTGTATATAGTGAATTGAGAAATTAAAGAAGAAATGTGAAGCCTCTAAATGACTGTATGCATAAATCCGAAGGACGAGAAGGCTTTTTGCTAGAACCTCAACCTTAAATTGACCCTTATCGGTTTTGTTTTTGTTTATATTTGGTTGTTGGGATGCTAGATATAATGACATTTACTTTGTAGTTGTAATCCTATTAGCCATGGTTCTTCTTCACTAGCTAGGTTTGAACTTGTTCTAGCTCATGTACAAGATTTTAGTGCAAGACATGGCATTGCAGTGTACTGTTTCTGATACTCTATTTTCCACTTTCTGTTGTATTTATATGCATACTTTGGGTCAAGGTCGAGGTGGTCCCAGTTTTTTCCCCTACTTGCTATGCTCCTCTCATGGTTTAGTGATAAAAGTGATCTTCGCCTATGTAGAGGATGTTAGGCCTACGTGGTAGGTTATGTTGTTGTTTGGCTGTGGTGATTGAAGTCCAAGAAGATGATGGTCATATGGTACCTGAGTTACACGGAAACTTCAGTTGTGTGCCCGTATCCTGTGTCCATACATATGGATACGGACACGGACACTGACACCGATACTTGCCAGAAACGGCTTGTCAACCTTGTCCAGTTAAAACAACATTATTTTATTCAATTGTTAAAAAGTTTAGAAACCAATTTAGCAAAGCCCAACCATAAAGATAATATGTGATAAGAAAATCAAATCTATTGAAGTAAGATCCTACTGACTTTTTGTGTTCAACCATAGACTGATATAAATGACCAGTTCATGCTCTTTTGTAAGCAATACAAACTAGAATCTAATTATATAACTATATCTCTTTTGAATTGTGCTATATATCGTTTACACTTCAAGATATCTTAAAATTTGACAATATGTTTGATGTATACTGCCGTTTCCCCGTATCATGGATTTTCTAATTGCCGTATTGGACACACGGAAACGTTTCCATATCGGACACCTGTGGCAGTTTCCATGCAACCCAGTATGGTACTGCTTCCTTCGAAACTGCTGGTTTTATTGGTATGGATCATGTAACATGATGATCTTAGAAACTGACAAACTGTATTTGTCTGTATGTAGCTAAAATTAAATGGTTTAGAGTATTTCCAGGGATTATTGATATCTTGAGGACAGAGAAATAGTGTTTAGTATGGGAAGAATTGGGGTTGACTTCAGGTGCAAGTCGTGTTTTATTTGTTGCTCCCCTTCATCATCCTAAATATATCTGTCTGAATTTCTAACACTGTTCACTCAAGGGATCTATAAGTTGTCTAGTCGTGGTTGAGCCAGCAAGTGTCTGGGTAATAGCAACAAAGGTTTCAAGAAGAATAGTACAGCCCAACTCTAATGGGTTACAATAGGTGACCTTGCTTCTCACATCACTGAGTGGGTTGAAAAGTGTATTGGCTATGGTTGAATAGTGATTGTAAAGAGGACAGTTGTAAAATTTCTGTTTCCTTGTAGCTGATTGCTTTAGAAAAGTAGGCCCTTAAAAAACCAGGTTATAGAGCCTTTTCAAGGATGAATATTGGCTCAGACAGGAAGAGTCTAGCATCTCACATAATATGATTAAAAAAAATCGCTCATCATTGTTTTTCTATTTGTTTTTTTGAAGCCCATTAACTCATTATTACTTTTACTGGTGCTTAAAGTGTCTAATCTAATTATTAATTTGAATAGCTGCATATATGAACCTATTGTATATTCATTAGTATGACCAAGTGAGCTTTGCAAGGTACAGCATGCTGGAAAAGTTTCTTAGATAAGTAGATGCATATGTTTGTGTATTATTTGATGCTGATGGACGTTATGATTTGTGCAGGGGAATGATGTTTCATTGAAGAAGGCACTTAGTCTTGTTCAGAAGAATGATCATGGTTATGTAGCTGTACTCTTTTATGCATCTTGGTGTCCTTTCTCTAGAAGTATTAGGCCAACCTTTTCTGCCTTGTCTTCCTCGTATCCCTCCATCCAGCATCTTGCAATTGAAGAATCTGCTGTCATGCCAAGGTTTGAGAGTTGTTCGTCAGTATTATTGTCTTTCTGGTTTCCATTTGGTCAACTTTTTTTCTTCTGGAGTATTCATATCCTGACCAAAGTAAATGGAATTGTAACAGCATACTCTCCATTTATGGAGTTCATGGATTCCCTACTCTTTTTCTATTTAATTCAACCATGCGGATGCGGTATCATGGTCCAAGAACTCTCAGTTTTCTTGTTGATCTCTATTATCATGTCACTGGTGAGCATGGTTCTTTGGCATTATTTCGGTGTTTTCTTGTTGATCTCTATGCTAATCGTTGATGTGCTTCATGTCTTAGGAATGAGGTCTGTGTTGCTAGATGCAACGTCTTGGGAGAAACTTGACGACCCTTCAGTTCTTGTGAAACTCGTGGACATCAAAGAAGAAAGTTACAGATTCTCATGGATAAAGTCCCCAGAGAAATTACTCAACGAGGAGAAATATCTGGCACTGGCTACTGCTTTTGTCATACTTAGATTGATTTACATTTTTCTTCCATCACTACTCGCATGTGTGTCTACTGCCTGGAGAAGGCTTATCTTGAACACAAGAATAATAAGCTTGTGGGAATATCCTTCTACGTTGTTCAATCAAGCAATGCAGATTTTCAGAACTTTGAAAGAGCCTTGCAAGAGGAGAAGCAATTTGCAGGAGACGGCAATACATGCCAGGACGTGGGCACGCAAATCATTTGCTTCTGTTTCCATCAGTGATGCTGCAGCAAGCTCGAGTCGTGTGAGTGAAATTCGATAGTACTTTCCTGATCCGTTCCTCATCTGGCAGCAAGAAGACTGATCTGTGTTACCACGTGAAAGAAACGGCGACGAGGAGAGAAAGCGTTTCCCAAACAAAAGCTTTCACGAAAACAAAAACGAAGAGCTAATAAGTTGCCCTAACTGTAAGCAGTGCAGTGTCACAGTACCATGTCCTTTCTTCTGATAGTGTTGTTCATATATTAAAAGAAATAGTGAACTCATATTTTGTTGATCATACTGCTGTCCATATTGTTAACTCAGTGTATCTCATATATTGTCAGACATGAATTTTTGCTGTTTAAATTTTTACAAAATGAGTTATGTCTTGAAATGTAGAGTTGAAAGATTTTCTTATACAGTTCAAGTAATTGTGTTAAAACTGTGGTTTTCTTTACTGTTTGTTTTTATGTCAATTGCTAAAGAAGGAGAAAGCTTGAAAGTTTGCTTTGCAAAACTGTGGACTATACTTTTTGTAAAGAAACAAACCCTACTTGCTTTTAGAATGGCACTGACAAATGCAAAGTGCAGCATATATACCTTAGTGACCAAGTGTCCACCTAATCTTCAGCATATATGCAGTTCTCTTCTCTTCTCACCTCAATCAATCTCCTTCCATTTATGTTCTTCTACTTTATTTGCTCTCATATTCCATTAACCACTACTCTAATTTCAGCAACTACAGTTTGATTATCACCAATTAAGATTCTCCATGAGTTATTTCTCCTGCTTCACCCACAAATCAATAATGATCTCCATCCTCTTCTTGTTTTTTTCTCTGAATTCTGTCACTATTCTAGCAGTTATAGAATCACCACCACCATCACCACCTTCATGCCTAAACAAGTGTGGGTCGATTCCAATCAAATACCCATTCGGCACCGGCTTTGGTTGTGGGTCTCCGCGTTTCTACCCATCAATCTCTTGCTCATC